>LR738714.1:630551173-630568379 GCA_902687465.1 Secale cereale
GGGCCCCCCGAAGCTCCCCCGATGCCCTACTTTGGCATATATTTAAAGGGTCCTCCGTAACCCTCAGAACAGGAACTCTTTTTGCGATCCCATCTCTGTTCCGCCGCCGCCGCCGCTTCCAAGATCGGGAGCACCAGGAGAACTCTTCCCGGCACCCTGCCGGAGGGGAGGATCACCACCGGGAGCTTCTCCACCACCATGGACACCTCCCGGATGACTCGTGAGTAGTCTCCCTTGGACCATGAGTCCATGACCAGTAGCTATGTGATGTTCTCCTCCCGTTCTTGTGCTTCACTAATTAGTCCTCGTGAGCTGCCCTACATGATCGAGGCACCTATGTAATCCTTATGCTGTTGCTATGTTGAGTTTGCTGGGATTCGATGGATTATGAGATTATGTTCAGATTGATCTTGAGTAATATATTTGATTCACCTCTTTTATATTTTTGTTCATAAGTAATTCATGCATGTTCTCCGTTGTTATTTATTGCTTTGGCCGAGTAATAGGTAGTGACTCCAAGAGGGAACATTATGCTCGATTGTGGGTTCATGCCCCTCGATGACTAGCTTGAGTGACAGAAACATGAGTCTAGGGGATGTGCTGTTGCCACAAGGGGGAAAACAACGGTGCTTGTGCCCGCGGGTGCAAGGATTGTTTACTTTACGCAAAGTTCTTTTAATGCAGTTGTCTGTTGCATTGACTTTACACTATGGGTGGGACTCGCAACTTAATACCAGCGAGATGTTCTGGATAGATATCTCAAGGTGGATGATTAGTAGTAGATATTGATGGATTTCGGTCTACTTACTTTGGCGTACCGCCCATGCTTTGAACCTCAACCTTTCTTGCAATGTAGTCAGCATTGGTTTGCGTTCGTGGTCCTGTCAATTGCCCAGCTGTAATTTGTTTACCTCACATAGCTGTTTTATCGTCTTTTGGGAGAGAGACATCACTAGTGAACATCATGAGACTCCGGTCCATATTACCATCATTGATCACACCCGCTATTTACTTTTCGCTATTTACTTACTATTGCAAAAACTATCTATCACTACTATCATTGCTTTTAATCCTTTGTGAACTACAAGGCCGGAGGGATTGACAACCTCTCTGTACTCGTTGGGAGCAAAGTTATTTGTATCTGTGTGCAGGTCCACGTTGATTGCTACTAATCTGGCGCCGTAGCAGTTGACACCTACTTGTTGAACCTAGGAGTCTCTGGGGATTCGATCCTTGGCATCTTTGCTAAGGGAAAACACTTCTACAATACTGCATCTTACACCTTCCACTTGGGGTAACCAACGAGGGTTCGAGGCCCATCAACATTGCACCGAGAATCCTAGATTGCTTGCAAGATTGTAGAACACTAGGGTTTAGCTCTTGTTAGCCACAACAAAGACATGTAATATATCTTACATTGAGATAGTATAAGAGATCCACAAAAGAAAGAAGGTGGGATGTTAGTAACATTGCAGTCCTGAACCTAGTTACATTGTGTGTCCCAAACTTCTAATTTGTTGTCAGTTATGTTGATGAGATCCTTGTGTCACACCTGGACCTACAAAATCCACTTTGTGTACCTTCATATACACGATATAGACAATTTGTGCATCAATAGGTAGTGCACACCATGGGCAGGTGCACCGATATAGAGTAAATGATCCCATGTACCATGACTTTGAAGAACATGCCTTCTACATGGTTCTTTGCCGAGGGATTCTACCACAGTCTTACCCTCTTATCGGAGAACTTGGGACATTGCCCTCACTAAGAGATTGGGGATTATGATGATGTCAACAGTTCAACTTGAAATTGATGGATTTATCCATGCCCTTCTCCATGAACAATTTTAAGATGCTCACGACATGGAGTAAGTAATTCCTCTGTAGGTTTGCTGGACGGTGATAGAGATGCACTACTAGGGAAAAGCCTAGCAGTAGTGTGGGTTTTTGGCCTAGCAGTAGCGCGGGGAGCCGCGCTACTGCTACGGCGCTACAGCTAAAGGTTAGTAGTAGCGTCTACACACCCGCGCTATTGCTATATCAACTTAGTAGTAGTGCTTCCAGCAAACTACACTACTGGTAATTACTAGTAGCGCATCTAGCTGCCTGCGCTACTACTATTATTCTGTATTATATTTCTTTTTTATTTTGTGTCGTATTCATACAGGTTTATACAATTTTTCATACATTAGTAATTTATAGATTGTTTTTACATTATAATGAGTTATTAAATCACTAGGTGAAAGAACCACATATTAGTTTCAAGTGGATGGATCCTAAGTGACCAAGTCATGGATTATCACGATAATCCATGACTTGATCACTTAGGATCCATCCACTTGAAACTAATCCGCGGTTCTTTTACCCAATGATATAATAACTCATCATCATCATCATCATCATCATCATCATCATCATGATCATCATCATCATATTAATATAAAAACACTTGCATCATATCATCACCAACAACACTAGCTAATAATCATCATAGTCATTACCACCAACATTATTTAATCATCATAGTCATAGTGTAGCTATCTAATCACCACCAACACTAGCTAATAACAATCATCATAGTCATTACCACCAACACTAGATATTTAATCATCATAGTCATAGTGTAGCACATCATCATCTACAAACTCATTCTAGCTAGCTAATCACTCCCGCTGCTCTCTCTCAGATAAAATAGCATAGAACATGTGTAGCACTCCTGCTTCATCATATTGGAGCATGCATATGAACATGTCTCCTATTTGTGGGCTGCGCTTCTGATTGCTGCCCCTAGTACTTCTCGGCAATGATCCTTCACAATTTTGCTCCAATCTTTAACTATTAAGACTTGCTCGCTTCGAGAAATCTTAAATGCACTGAAGTGCAATGTAGGATGTCTTGGTCATAATCTAACCATTGTCATGCGACCTTTATGCTCGATCCATTGAGGCACAACTATCATCGGGGGTCCCTATTGAAGAACATCGTAGTAACATACTTAGCAATGAAGTTTAGTTTAAAAATAATGTTTGCAAAAGATGCACTGAGGACAAATAGTAAAAATCTTACAATCTTTCATAAATAGATGTGATCGTAGTTCAATACATATGCTAGTGGTCGCACGTTTTGAGTACTAATATTTTGAAGTCCAGGAAAATAATTTGTCTTGACAGTATCAAGAACCTCAAACCATGAAACATAATGACTTATGTCGTGGTTTTGTCATGGCAGATGTCCTAGCAAAAGGACTTAGTCGTGAGGCCATCGCTACGGGTTAGCTTAAAGGGGTTAAAGCGGACAAGGAGGCAAGGGTTTATTCTAGTTCGGCCCCTTCGATGAAGGTAAAAGCCTACGTCTAGTTTGGCGTGGTATTTCTAGGGTTTCGATGACCAGGGAGCGAATACGCTTTGCCCGTGTCTCGAGTTGTTGTTCTCTGTCTTTGAACCGTCGCCGAGTCGTCCCTTTATATACACGAGATGACGCCCGGTCCGGTTTACAGAGTCCCGAGGCCGGCTCATAAACGTGTCCAGCTCGGTCTTTATCTTTCCTATCTTACAACATAAGTTACACGCCGTATGGCGGTTTACAAATCATGGGCCCTAACACCTCTTGGGCTTTAAATCTTCTGCAACAAAGTGTCATGCTCCATGCTCCGCTGGGCTTCAGTAGAAGCAATCTTGACACGCATAAACCGACCCCTCCTGGGCGGTTTATACCCAGTAGTAATATCCCTGACATTAGGCCCCAGATTGATTTGAACCTGTTCATGTCAATCTTCAGCGTCTTGTAAAGATTTCACCTTTCATAGCTTCAAACGCTTCATAAACCGCCATGACGTCATCTTCCTGGATCACATTAAACCGTCGTGACATCATCTGCCCATTTAATACTTGTACTTGTTTTTATTTTTTACTCATTAAAAGTTCCGAAGATCGAGGCAACAGTATCTTGTCATATCTACTTTTTTCGACTCCTCGATCCTCGTGCCTGCCGTTTCATTTTTCGGCTTATAAATTGGGCAGAGGGGCATCTCCTTTTTTTCCCTTGCTCCTTTGCCTCTCCTTCTTCCTTGCGCCCGCTCGTGCTCAAGCTCCGCCACCGCCGTCGAGCCCTGCATCTTCATTGAGCTTGGCCGCTGCATCAACCTGGTTGGATCAGAAAACTGCCGGTGCGCCTCCGCATCCGTCGACTCGGGTAAGTTATTTCCTTCCCCACACATAGATCTCATTAGGGTTTCTTCTCCTCACGAGCTCATGGGTAGGCGCTGTTCTTCGTAGTTCTTCCTCATGGCTCCATTAATCAGTGTAGATCTAATTCTCTTGTTTCACAGTCGTAGTAGTAATTCTGCTTTGTTAGTATGCCTTTATTCTTCCTCAATAGTACTAGTTTAAACTGCGTCTGTTAGAGCCCTTGTTGCGTCCGTTGAATATAAACTGAATATTTCTGAATTTCTAACATGCTGTAGATCCGTAGCTTCATCACTGTTTTTACAAAACCTGTTTTTCCATAACTTCATATCTGTAACCTTCGTATTCCCAGTGGCGGTTTAGCTTTTAGATAAGACTATAAACTGGTCGATACCATTAGGCCCCTGCTTAAACCGCCATTGTAAATACCTTTGAAACACTGCCGTTCAACTTTGCATAAATCATAAACCGGCACTTCATTATATTTCAGCTTTTCCGTTTAAAATGGCAAAACAAGCCAAGCAGTTCACTTCCTGCAACTGGGTCCAGTCCCGGATTACTGAGGAAGAGTTGCAGAAACGGGCTGAAATCGGCGCTTTAGGTCCAAAATATGTCCTCCACTGGAGAGTCCCTAGACCGGAGTGCCCTCCAGAACCCAAAGAGCGAGAAGTCATTGTATTTCTTGATCATTTAGCCAAGGGATTCAGTCCTCCCAGATCAAAGTTCTTCCGTGACGTGTTAGCTGATTTTCAACTCCACCCTCAAGATATTGGGCCCAATTCTGTGTCCAACATCTGCAATTTCCAAGTTTTCTGTGAAGCTTATCTGCAAGAGGAGCCATCAGTTGAATTATTCCGGGATTTCTTCGATCTAAACCGTCGCACGGTATTCTCTGACGGTCCAAACACTAAACTCGGCGGGATATCCATTCAGAAGAGAAAGGATATTAGTTTTCCTCACGCCAATCATCACAGCCACCCTAAAGAGTGGAACCAAAGTTGGTTTTATTGTCTAGATACTTCTCCGGAAGATGAGAATCCTCTGCCGGGTTATCGTCCCCACCGGCTGTCTGAGAATCACCCCTTTCCTCAACGGCTAAGTGCTCAAGAACGAGCCAAATATGCCCCTTAGCTTTCAAAGCTCAGAGCCTTCACCGTCAATGGTTTGACAGGGGTTGACTTTGTTCGTTGTTGGATTTCCTGGAGTATTCTCCTGCTAAGCCGGTGCTCCGGTTTAATATGCGAATATACTGGAAACCCCAAAGACCCTCTGCGCCATACAGAAGCTGTGCTAGCAGAAAATGAGATCAACGAGTCTATCAAGAAACTGCTGAATGAACTGGTAGAAACCTACAGTCAAACCGGGCTGGCTCTCTTTTGCGAGTTCAACAAACCGCCATCGGTAAAGTTTTCCTCTGCCTTGTTTGCCTTATTTCTCGTCTGTCTTTAATTCTCCTTCTGAATGACTTCATAATCTTCAACGGGGTAATGACCCATTCTGGAAAAAGAAAGTCCAGGATAAACCGGCGAAGGTGCCTCGCCAAAAAACCAAAGCTGTTAAGAAAACCATCAGGAAGAAAACTACTCACGTATCTAAATCCAATCCGGAGGATGATGAACCGGCTTTAGAGGTATTACTTAACTCTCTTGGCTCTCTTTTCTTGAATGTTATTAACAATGATTGTACCCAGGGACACGTTGAAGGCAGCAAAGCGGATGATGTTGAGGTAATTACTCTTTCTTCCGGTTCAGAACCTCCGCCAACACCAAAAATTCGTCGAACAAGCCGGAAAGTACAGTTTTCTCACCCTTTCGCTTATTTGGATCCAAACTTTATTTTGAAGAAACAACAACATGAGGCTCGCCGCACCACGCGACACAGTGGCCATGCCATTGATTCCATCGGTTTACCACATACACCGGCCCAAAGACGTCGCTCAGAGGTTTCATATACTCCAGACGCTCTTTATCCTAAAGCATGTCATATTCGACATCCTCTTAATCCGTCTGATTCAAATCATCAGGAAACTCCTCATCCGTCATCTAGCGAATCAACAGCTACACAGATTCCTCCTCTTAAAACTGTTCATGGGTAAGTTTTTCATTTTGCTGTTTTAATCTCTTTTACTCATCTGACCATCTTCACTTTTATCTTTTGCAGTAAGCCCAAGCCTAGTAAAAAGGCCAAGCTGAATAAACTGGCAGGTGATGACGCAATTCCTGAACCGGCAAAGGATCTTGAACCTGCTGAAGAGAATATTGACACTTTGCATGATGATCCTCCTCACATGGACCATGAAGTCTTTGTTGATAAAGGGAGTGCCACAATGGATCGTGATGTTGATCTGGCCAGTCCTGTCCGGGCCAGCAATACTCCTGCTAGCCTTGCTAAACCCATTGCCGCTTCAACCGAAGAGGTTCAGATCACTGGATTCGGCCACACTGCTCCTAGTCAACCTGTTGCCTTGTCCAAGCATACTGCAAAGGATGAAATTTCTAGCAAGGACAAAGGAAAATGGAGTGATGACTTGTCCAATTATGCTCAACTTAGTGCTCAAGAGATCCATTCCGGTTATCTGAACTGGTTGTACACTAGCCGTGATCATGAAGCCGGTTTAGTAAATATGATGAAGGAACGATATGAGGTAACTTTCTGCTTTAACTTGAACTTTATTCCTGCGTAAGTATTGTAGCTTGCCTTTACTCCATCGTAGCCCCCAAGGGCCGGTTTACTCCTTTAGGATGAACCGGGATTTCATAATATCCAGTATATAGTTTTTTCATATGCATAGTCCCCAAGGGCCGGTTTACTCCTTTAGGATGAACGGGGACTTTAGTATATAACCTTTCCTGATCAATGTCGCATTAGCCCCCAAGTGCCGAGTGTATAACTTGTTATATGCTTGGGACATTACTGAAAAAATGCATCATAACTGCAAATACGCATTAGCCCCCAAGTGTGTAATGCCCAGTATGAGATTATACCTCCTACGTGTCGAGGCACGACTTAAAGGAATAAGCTCATACTACAATGATCTCAAGTATGGTATCTTTGCACGACTGATGTAAAAGAGGGATGAAATTGCAGAAGAGTAGTTGGCTTACACTCGCCACGTCACACAATACATTACATAAGCAATCATCATCCAAATAACATCACAGTCCGACTACGGACGAAGATCCAAATGAAAGATACCAAATAAATAAAGCCACAAGGTCCGATCGCCCCTAGTAGAAGCCACTACTGATCCTCTGGGTAAGACACGTAGTATCTCCCACGTTCTTCATCGAACTCCCAATATAATTCTGTGCCATCGCCTGTGTAGTTCACCATGGTACCTGCATCTGGTGTTGTGTAGAATCTGTGAGCCACAGAGGACACAGCAATCCCGTTCCCGGGTAGCAACACTATCTAATCCTTGGGTGTGGAACAAGGCTGAAGAATAAAGGTTGCAGCTGCACTAGCACTAGCTTACGTGTTTAGAGCGAGAAGAGAAGTGCAACAAGCGTCAAAGTGATCACGAAGTGATCCTATCTAAGAACGTCAAACATAACCCCACCGTGTTCACTTCCCGAACCCCTTCGGAAAATGACCGTCACAGTTACTCATGCTGGTAGTGTATTCTGAACATGGTGTCAGGTTTTCTACAACCAGACATTAACAAATTCCCATCTGCCACATAACCGCGGGCACGGATTTCGAAAGTTCAAACCCTGCAGGGGTGTCCCAACTTAGCCCATCACAAGCTCATGATGTGCGGAGTCGCAACTCCAAGGTGGGAAGACCCGAGTATTCTCGGAATCCTGTGCTGAAGATATTCCGACTAAGGTAAAACTAATCCAGCAAATCCTCCCGGCGTGACGACACGCTGATAGTAGCCGCGCATATCTCATCTCAGGCCACGACCGGATGGGCGATTCTACAGGTTTTTACCAGCCCTTGAGTTTCCCCGAGGTGGCCCCGCAGAACCCCCAGTTTGGACCAACACTCATGTGGAGCACTGGCCCGGGTTGTTGATTAAGAAAAGGGTTTATAACTCCCTATGCAAGTTTTAGTTGTTAGGCAAATGTAGAACCAATGTTGGGACTTGCTGAAAAAGCTTTAGCGCTAAGCGGGTTATCGAGGGGGGCCCATAAACCCCAACCGTGTTAGGGACGCATAATAAAGGAACATAACACCAGTTTATACGATTCCTAGGGTGGCATGAGTGGAACAAAACACCAAGCAAGAGGCTTAGCCTTCCACCCATTACCAATATATAGATGATTTAGTTGACATTTTATATAGTGTGATATCCCAACAAATAACTTCAACATGAAGCAAGAATCTTCTCCTGCAACTAGCAATGCTATAAGAGGGGCTGAGCGAAGCTTACGTAGCCAAACAAAGGTTTGCTAGGTTGGGTGGTTAGAGAGATTCATGGCTACAATAGGAGGCTGACAAACAAACATGGGCATTGAGGCAATAAGCTAAAGAGCGAGACATCTAGCGATAGGCAAAGATAGTAATGATATCTGGGTCAGGTCATCTTGCCTATCGAGTCGTCGATGGGATCATAAGACGGCTCCTCGTACTCAACCTCTGTAGGAACCTCGTTCTCGGTCTCGGCTCCCGGCTCTACTCAACACAAGAACACAACATGGCACATATCAAACAAGGTGCAATGCACAATCAACATGATGCAAGACAAGTCTATATGATGCATCTCATGGCAAGGGATGAAGCACACAGGAACAACACAAAATAACAAGTTTAAATGAGGCCGGAATCAACATATAGCAAATCCGGTAAGTCCTCATATGCATATCTTGAAATTGGTCCAGATCTGAACAAACCTTAAGTTAAAGTTGTTAAATAGCAAGTTAACATGCACCATGATGATCTACACGAAATTCTAGTCAAGTTTCATATAAAGTTTGTTTAATTCGGAGCTACGGTCTAGAAGATATGAGCAAAACAAGACAAGCAAGGCAACGGTGCAAGATGCATCCAACACATCAAGCAAACACACTGCAAACATGTAAACAACATGATATTATGCTTCTACATGCAAAATCACACAAGTTTCATATAGGGCACGCTCAAAACGGAGCAACGGTTCAACACATACACACGAAACAAGATACAATGCAAAGCTGAAGTTAACAGCCACATATCAACTTTGGAGCAAGGTAAATATAAGCTACAACACCCAAACATGATAACAAGAGGCATGGACATGAAGTAGACATGTTCTACAGCAAACAACTCCATTGGAGCAACTCCATAGGAGGCATGGATCAATAGCAACAAGCTACACCAAATTGATCATGCTGTTAAAAACCTGACAGATATAATTTATAGCGACTTGAGAGCAAGAAATAAATAAGCTACAACAAGACATATGTGCAAGTAAGGGCATGAATGGATATACAAAAACATGGACAACAAGGAATGATCATTGGCCACTCCAAAACAAGCATGGAATTGAGTGGGGCATCAAGCAAACATAGCATAAGGTTAAAACAGATTCCAGACTTAGCAGTGTTTCACCAAGTATAAAACAGTAACATTGGCATGGCATGTTTACAAGATTGTTTAAGTCACCTCAAGGCATATCATGGAAAGTGGTTTGCACCACAGCAAAGACCATATGATGGTGCTTCTAAAACATATTAACATGTGACATGGGGACAAACACATAAATAGCAAAGATCATTTCAAAACAGCATCTCATGACAAGTTTCAGCACTTAACAGCCACATGCACTTTTGCAACAGGGATTACCATGCCAATAAGACACCTAACATGAATGCTACAGCAACCATCATGTAGAGCACTTCACAATGAACATTTTGACATATCATATGCTCCATTTGGATGAACATGCACCAAGTTATCATATCTGAAACATGGCATCAAATTAACAAGTAACAGCAGTTTATAACAAGTAGCACTCTTGTCACGATGATTAGGACCTCTAGATGAACTCAAACAAGCATGCCACGATGGAACAAAATGTAGAGCACATCACCATGATCATTTTGATATATCATACGCACAATTTGGACATACACACAAAAAGTTACAGCCACAT
This sequence comes from Secale cereale, assembly GCA_902687465.1. NCBI lineage: Eukaryota > Viridiplantae > Streptophyta > Magnoliopsida > Poales > Poaceae > Secale > Secale cereale. The sequence goes on from LR738714.1 coordinate 630,561,436, forward strand.
GAACATGCACCTAAAACTACAACTTTCTGGGACTTAGCCAAAAATCTCACAGCTCGAACGGGCGAAGGATAGCTATCAGATGCTCGGGCGGAACGGGGTGTGCTCACCAGAGTGGGCTCGGCCCAGGAGCGGACTAGGCGAACTGGGCCGGGGCTCTCGGGCTGGAGTGAGGCCCACGTGGCCTGGCGGCTGGACCGGGCCGGAGGGGCGAGGAGGATCCGGCCCAGAAGCGCGACGCCGCTAGGGTTTGACCGCCGCGGCCCCCCGTCCCAGCGATGTCCGCCGGCGGCGAGGGAGGGGCGGCAACGGCCGGCCGGCGGCGGGGCGAGGCGTTGAGGCGGGAGCGACGAGGAGCTCGGGGCGGCCGGCGGAGACGTCCGCGGCTGCGAGGAGCTCGGGGGTGCTGCAGGGAGCCCGGAGCGGCGAGGTTGCAGGGGCGCCGGTGCGCGAGCTCGCCGGCGCTGGAGGCGGGGCGAGGAAGACGGGCGGTGAGGCGCGGGCCCGGCGGGTCCGGTTCGGCCCGGGGCGAGCCGAATCTGGGCCGGCGGCGCGGGGAAGTGAGCGCGGCGGCGGAGCGAATCAGGGGGCGCCACGTGGCGGCCCCACTGAGGTGGCGGCGCGGGATTCGTTCGAAGGACGTGGCTGAGGCAGAGCGGACGTGTCCGGCTGTCGGCGGACGTGTCCGTCGGCGCGGAGGGGCTCAGATCTAGGATTTTTACCCGAAAAATGGACGTGGGGGCTGTTTTATAGGCATAGGGAGCTAGGAGACTCCAAATGGGGTGCGGTTTTCGGCCACACGTTCATGATCCGATGACTGAGATGATGGAAGTGGTTGTGCTGGGTTAGTGAGCTGTTGTGGAGGGGGTCTTGGGCCAAAAGGAAAGTGTACTTTTAGCCGACTAGGTTAACCGTTGGAGTAGCAAACGAACTCCAAACGCGATGAAACTTGACAGGCGGCCTACACGTACCAAAACAACAACGCACGAAAAGTCTCACCTCATTCCGGAAACATTACACGGCCTCACACGAAAGAAGTACTCGGGGGTGCCATGGGCACGTGTGTGAGTGTCGGAACTCGAAACGGACAATGGGAAGAGACGAGTGGGACCGGGTGCAACTGACAACACGAATGCAATGCAATGCGCATGACAACATGACATGGATGAAATGCACATGCACACGACAAAACGAAGAAACCCGAAATGAAAGAAGAGCCCAGATTGGAATTGATGGAGTCAAAGTTTCATATATTGCCATAATTGGAAAGTGTTACATCTGGGGCATTACAAACTCTCCTCTACTATGAAAAGATCTCGTCCCGAGATCTAGGACTGGAAGAAGGAAGGATACTCGGAACGAAGGTGATCTTCTCGTTCCCACGTAGCTTCTCGGTTGGTATGGTGTGACCACTTCACTTTCAAGAACTTGATTGACTTGTTGCGGGTCTTGCGCTCGGTTTCTTCAAGAATAGCAACAGGGTGCTCACGGTAAGACAAGTCTTGTTGAAGATCAATCTCCTCGAACGGAATGGTGCGTTCAGGTGTCTTGAAGCACTTGCGGAGTTGAGACACGTGAAACACATCATGAACATTAGCAAAGTTGGAGGGGAGCTCAAGTTGATAGGCTAGATCGCCTCTTTTGCCAAGAATCTTGAAAGGGCCCACGTATCTAGGAGCAAGCTTTCCTTTGATACCGAATCTTTGGGTTCCTTTCATAGGAGAAACACGGAGATAGACATGATCCCCAATGTCGAAAGCCAAATCACGATGCTTGCCATCATAGTAGCTCTTTGGACGCGACTGGGCGGCCTTGAGATTCTCACGTATGACTTTGCACATTTCTTCGGCTTCTGAGATCAAGTCATTTCCAAGAAGTTGACGTTCACCAGTCTCGGACCAGTTGAGAGGGGTACGACACTTTCTGCCATAGAGGATTTCAAAAGGAGCTTTGCCGGCACTTGCTTGGAAACTGTTGTTGTAAGAGAACTCGTCAAACGAGAGACAATCTTCCCACTTCATACCGAAAGAGATGACACAAGCTCTCAGCATGTCTTCGAGGATCTGGTTCACTCTTTCGACTTGACCACTAGACTGAGGGTGAAACGCAGTGCTGAAACGAATCTTAGTGCCCATGGCTGACTAAAAGGAGTCCCATAACTTGGATGTGAACAAACTTCCACGGTCTGAGGAGATGACTTGGGGAATGCCATGTAACGACACAATTCTCGAAGTGTACAACTCTGCCAACTGAGCTGCGTTGATGGATTCTTTGACTGGAAGGAAGTGAGCTACTTTGGTTAGCTTGTCAATCACAACAAAGATAGCATCATTCCCCTTCTTGGACTTAGGAAACCCAGTGACGAAATCCATTTCAATGTGGTCGAATTTCCACTCGGGGATAGGAAGAGGTTGGAGGAGACCGGCTGGACGTTGATGCGCTGCCTTCACTCTCCCGCAGACATCACATTCATTCACGAATTGGGCAATCTCCCTTTTCATGCGTGTCCACCAGTAAGATTGCTTGAGGTCTTGGTACATCTTGGAACTTCCGGGATGAATCGAGAGGAGGGAGTCATGTGCTTCGTTCATTATGAGCTTCCTCAGATCACCCTTGGGAACCACAATTCTGTCCTCAAAGAACAAGGTGTTATTCTCATCAACGCGATAGCACTTGTATTTGGGAGTACCCTTTGCAATACCATGTTTCACTTTCTGCACCATAGCATCACTGAGTTGGGCCTCACGGATCTGATCTTCCAAGGTAGGAGCAACTTGAAGATTTGCAAGAAAGCCTTGCGAAACAACTTGGAGGTTGAGCTTCCTGAACGATTCACAAAGCTCAGGCTGGAACGGCTTGAGAAGGAGACTGTTGCAATATGCATTTCTGCTCATGGCATCTGCAATGACATTGGCCTTGCTAGGTGTGTATTCGATGCTTGGATCATACTCTTGGATCATCTCAACCCAACGAGTCTGGCGAAGGTTCCAGTTCGGCTGTGTGAAGATGTACTTCAAGCTCTTGTGATCGGTGAAGATGTCCACTTTTTTGCCCAACAGAAGGTGTCTCCACGTGATCAAGGCATGTACCACTGCTGCTAGCTCGAGATCATGTGTGGGGTAGTTCTTCTCATTTGGCTTCAACTGACGAGAAGTGTATGCTACAATCTTCTTGTCTTGCATGAGAACACCATGAAGTCCTTGTAGAGAAGCATCACAGAATACTTCATAGGGCTTGGACTCATCCGGAGGAGTAAGAACCGGAGCAGAAATGAGCTTCTCTTTGAGTGTTTTGAATGCCACATCACAATCAGGAGACCAGTTGTACTTGACATTCTTCTGCAGCAAGTTGGAGAGAGGCTTGGCAATCTTGGAGAAGTTCTCAACGAACCTTCTGCAATAGCTAGCAAGACCAAGGAAGCTTCGGAGTAGCTTGACGTTCTGCGGGGGTTCCCAGTTGACAATAGCTTCCACTTTCTTGGGGTTGACCGAAATACCCTCAGTAGAGATGATATGGCCAAGATATAAGACCTTATCCAGCCAAAATTCACATTTAGAGAACTTCGCATAGAACTTGTGTTCACGGAGTCTGTCCAGGACGAAACGGAGGTGCTCGGCATGGTCTTCTTCATTCTTGGAGAATACCAAGATGTCATCCAAATAGACGAGAACAAATTCATTTGTGTAGGGGTTGAATATGAAGTGCATCATCCTCGAGAAAGTGGGTGGAGCATTTGCGAGGCCAAAAGACATGACCGTGTATTCATAGGAGCCGTAGCTTTTTCTGAATGCGGTCTTGTGAATATCTTCTTCACGGATACGGATCTGGTGGTAACCCATCCGGAGATCGAGCTTTGAGAACACCTTTGCTCCTTTGAGCTGCTCGAACAATTCATTGATATTGGGGAGCGAATACTTGTTCTTTATTGTCTTTTTGTTCAATGGCCGGTAATCAACGCAAAGGCGCTCCATGACATCCTTCTTCTTGACAAATAGAACACCACAACCCCAAGGAGAAGTGCTAGGCCTGATTAGACCCATACGCTCTTGCTCATAGAGTTGTTTCTTCAGCTCCTTCAACTCATCAGGGGAGAGCTTGTACGGACACCGGCATGCTGGCTCGGTACCGGGCTCGAGTTCGATGACAAATTCAACTTGACGATGCGGAGGCATGCCTGGAAGCTCTTCAGGGAAAACATCTTCATATTCATTGACCACCGGAATGAGAGATGGCATTAATCTCGCCCTTGTCATTGAGAGATAATAGCCTCATTGTGTTATCTCGAGAGGCGAAGATAATCACGTCTTCGTCAGGATGAGTAAGCTTGACTTCCTTATTTGCACAATCAATGTTTACATCATGCTTGGAGAGCCAATCCATCCCAAGAATAAGATCAATGTCGGAGTTGCCGAGAATAACCGGGAAACTAGAAAGCAGTAATCACCCATATAAATAGATATATCCGGAGCATACAAGCTAGAATGCATCTGTTTCGCCGGAGAAGTAATTGCTAATTGCCTTGGTAAAGCCACTGTGTTCACATTATGCTTGGATGCAAATGGACATTACATGAAAGAATGTGATGCACCAGAACCAAACAAAACTTTAACAGGCTTAAGATTGACTAAAAGGTTACCAAGTATCACATCTGAAGAATTCTCTGCTTGAGCTGCATTCATCAGATTCACTCTTGCAACCTTTGGATTGTGCTTGACAATAGCAGTGCTGACAGGTGGAGGAGGCGGAAGGCGCCTTGGGTTGGGACACTTCTTAGCATAATGACCCTTCTGAGTGCACTTGTTGCAAACCACTTCTGAGAGAGGACGGTGTTAAGGAGCACTTGACTTCGAAGCTTGAAAGTGATTCTTGGACTGATTGCTTGGGTTGGGTGGGTGGGAGAAACCACGGCCACCAGAATGCTTGTTGTTGTTGTTGTTGTTGTTGTTGGGAGGGCGGAGCACTGGAGGAGGATGAAGCCAAAACTTCTGCTGCTTTGCGACCACTTGGGAAGAAGAGGAGGAGTTGACATCATCTCTGATTCTCTTTTTGGAAGCTTCAACCTTGAGCTGGGCTGCCTCTTGCTTAAGTGCCATGTTATAGAATTGATCAAATTCTTCCGGCTCAAACAAGGTGAGAGCTAGTTGGAGTTCATCCTTCAGACCACCATGGAACTGATAAATCTTGCTCTTGGAATCTAAGATGTCTTGCTTAGCATAGCGGGTAAGGTTCTGGAACTTGACATTGTATTGATAAACGGACATGGTGCCTTGCTTCAGGTTGCGGAATTGCTCACGCATACCTTCGATGACACTAGTTGGAATGTGGTGAGAGCGGAAATCCTTGCAGAAGTCAGTCCACGAGATTTCACGTCCTTCTCTGGAATCTTTGTACTGTTGCCACCAATCAGCGGCTTGGTCCTTGAGTTGGAAGGCGGCAAACTTGACATAATCCTCAGGTTTCACGTTACTATAGTCGAAGTGCTTCTTGATGTCTGTTATCCAGTCTTCAGCATCTAGCGGATCCACACAGTAACTGATGCCTTCGGTTGGTTTTCCAGGAACTGGTTGAGTGTAGCAAAGTGAGGTTGGTTGAACAAATTTCCTTGGCCTTGGTTCCCATGACCACCTTGATTTCCTTGATTTGCTTGAAAGTTCTGCATCATTTGCATAAGCATCTGGGTGTTCTAGTTCGTCGCTTGCATAATTGCTCTCCAGGCCTCAGACGGAGGAGGAGGGGAAGGAGGACGATCAGGAACCTCTTCACCCTCTGGGTTAGCATTGGGAACCTTCTTAGGAGCCATCCTGAATGAGATGACAACTATTAGCCATTGATTGAAATATATAAGCTGAATCAACGGCTAGAAATTGCAACATAAGTCTTCACAAGAACATTCGAACAAAATGAACGAATGTAATCCACAGTTTAATGATACGACAATCTTCTCGAGAAGCCACTTGGGAGAACAATAGGTAAATAAAAACAACAAGGAGCAGATAGAACAAATACAAGATAGAAGCGTCGTTCGACATATTCGTGCTGACAGCTTATGGAACGTGTTACAAAAGGGCTTTGCAATCCCCGGATCAGCATAGCCAAGGACCCTTTAAGATGCAACTCCCGATCGGAACAAACGCCCATAAAACCACTTCACTCAATGTAGAACCCCGAACTCCATATCATGCATTCGTTGGAAGAATTCCTACGAGCTACTAGATGAACCCACCTATTAATTTCCGAAAGTTTCCAGTTATGCAATCAGGTGTTGGGGATACAGGGGAAGCATCATGCACTCAACTCTAATCCTACATCCAGTTGTATCCATCCTTCAACACATAACCAGTTATTTCCGGAAACCATCTACCTCGGACCTTCGAAACGCATCTGCTATACAAGCTATGGCAATACTCCCGAACTACCTCCCCAGTACTGGGTGATGTCGGGGTTATCTTGCCACTAACCGCATAGAAGAGTTTTCAATATCGGTCGTCTAAAGTATTCCCGAACTGCTGCGATATATTTGTGACGACAACACCTCGGAGCTCAACTCCCCGGGACACTGCCACAACCCCTAAATGACAGGAGGCATCGAGAACAATGTTCTTGTCACAAAGACATCGGAACAATCCAAACAATACTCGCGTGATCCTAAAATTTTTTTAGTGGATTTTTGAGAGTAGAAGAGATAAGTAATCGTCAGGAGTCCTCACTGGAGTGAAAAGGGACGAGGAGCAAAAGAAATCCTACTCTCCGATATATATATATATATATATATATATATATATATATATATATATATATATATATATATATATATATATATATATATATATATATATATATATATATATATATATATATATATATATATATAGGACTCAAAACATTTTCAAGTGTGTGCCTAGACTCAACTGTCAACGATTCGATCAATCAGTGGGGGCTTCTAGGTC
>LR738714.1:630569938-630617744 GCA_902687465.1 Secale cereale
ATATATATATATATATATATATATATATAGGACTCAAAACATTTTCAAGTGTGTGCCTAGACTCAACTGTCAACGATTCGATCAATCAGTGGGGGCTTCTAGGTCGGACAAGGCTCTGATTACCAACTTGTAATGCCCAGTATGAGATTATACCTCCTACGTGTCGAGGCACGACTTAAATGTATAAGCTCATACTAGAATGATCTCAAGTATGGTATCTTTGCACGACTCATGTAAAAGAGGGATGAAATTGCAAAAGAGTAGTTGGCTTACACTCGCCACGTCACACAATACATTACATAAGCAATCATCATCCAAATAACATCATAGTCCGACTATGGACGAAGATCCAAATGAAAGATACCAAATAAATAAAGCCATAAGGTCCGATCGCCCCTAGTAGAAGCCACTACTGATCCTCTAGGTAAGACACGTAGTATCGCCCACGCTCTTCATCGAACTCCCAGTATAACTCTGTGCCAAAGCCTGTGTAGTTCACCATGGTACCTGCATCTGGTGTTGGGTAGAATCTGTGAGCCACGGAGGACTCAGCAATCCCGTTCCCGAGTAGCAACACTATCTAAGCCTTGGGTGTGGAACAAGGCTGAAGAACAAAGGTTGCAGCTGCACTAGCACTAGCTTACGTGTTTAGAGCGAGAAGAGAAGTGCCACGAGCGTCAAAGTGATCACAAAGTGATCCTATCTAAGCACGTCAAACATAACCCCACCGTGTTCACTTCCCGAACCCCTTCGGAAATTGACCGTCACGGTTACTCACGCTGGTAGTGTATTCCGAACATGGTGTCAAGTTTTCTAAAACCGAACATTAAAAATTCCCATCTGCCACATAACCGCGGACACGGCTTTCGAAAGTTCAAACCCTGCAGTGGTGTCCCAACTTAGCCCATCACAAGCTCACGATCTGCGGAGTCGCAACTCCAACGTGGGAAGACCCGAGTATTCTCGGAATCCCGTGCTCAAGATATTCCGACTAAGGTAAAACTAATCCAGCAAATCCTCCCGGCGTGACGACACCCTGATAGTAGCCGCGCGTATCTCGGCTCAGGCCACGACCGGATGGGTGATTCTACAGGAAATTACCAGCCCTTGAGTTTCCCCGAGGTGGCCCCGCAGAACCCCCAGTTTGGACCAACAATCATGTGGAGCACTGGCCCAGGTTGTTGATTAAGAAAAGGGTTTATAACTCCCTATGCAAGTTTTAGTTGTTAGGCAAATGTAGAACCAATGTTGGGACTTGCTGGAAAAGCTTTAGCGCTAAGCGGGTTATCGAGGGGGGCCAATAAACCACAACCGTGTTAGGGACGCATAATCAAGGAACATAACACTGGTTTATACGGTTCCTAGGGTGGCATGAGTGGAACAAAACACCAAGCAAGAGGCTTAGCCTTCCACCCATTACCAATATATAGATGATTTAGTTGACATTTTATATAGTGTGATATCCCAACAAATAACTTCAACATGAAGCAAGAATCTTCAAATATTCTCCTGCAACTAGCAATGCTATAAGAGGGGCTGAGCGAAGCTTACGTAGCCAAACAAAGGTTTGCTAGGTTGGGTGGTTAGAGAGATTCATGGCTACAATAGGAGGCTGACAAACAAACATGGGCATCGAGGCAATAAGCTAAAGAGCGAGACATCTAGCGATAGGCCAAGATAGTAATGATATCTGGGTCAGGTCATCTTGCCTATCGAGTCGTCGATGGGATCATAAGACGGCTCCTCGTACTCAACCTCTGTAGGAACCTCGTTCTCGGTCTCGGCTCCCGGCTCTACTCAACACAAGAACACAACATGGCACATATCAAACAAGGTGCAATGCACAATCAACATGATGCAAGACAAGTCTATATGATGCATCTCATGGCAAGGGATGAAGCACAGAGGAACAACACAAAACAACAAGTTTAAATGAGGCCGGAATCAACATATAGCAAATCCGGTAAGTCCTCATATGCATATCTTGAAATTGTTCCAGATCTGAACAAACCTTAAGTTAAAGTTTTTAAATAGCAAGTTAACATGCACCATGATGATCTACATGAAATTCTAGTCAAGTTTCATATAAAGTTTGTTTAATTCGGAGCTACGGTCTAGAAGATATGAGCAAAACAAGACAAGCAAGGCAACGATGCAAGATGCATCCAAACATCAAGCAAACACACTGCAAACATGTAAACAACATGATATTATGCTTCTACATGCAAAATCACACAAGTTTCATATAGGGCACGCTCAAAACGGAGCAACGGTTCAACACATACACACGAAACAAGATACAATGCAAAGCTGAAGTTAACGGCCACATAGCAACTTTGGAGCAAGGTAAATATAAGCTACAACACCCAAACATGATAACAAGAGGCATGGACATGAAGTAGACATGTTCTACAGCAAACAACTCCATTGGAGCAACTCCATAGGAGGCATGGATCAATAGCAACAAGCTACACCAAATTGATCATGCTGTTAAAAACCTGACAGATATAATTTATAGTGACTTGAGAGCAAGAAATAAATAAGCTACAGCAAGCCATATGTGCAAGTAAGGGCATGAATGGATAGACAAAAACATGGACAACAAGGAATGATCATTGGCCACTCCAAAACAAGCATGGAGTTGAGTGGGGGCATCTAGCAAACATAGCATCAGGTTAAAACAGATTCCAGACTTAGGAGTTTTTAACCAAGTATAAAACAGTAACATTGGCATGGCATGTTTACAAGCTTGTTTAAGTCACCTCAAGGCATATCATGGAAAGTGGTTTGCACCACAGCAAAGACCATATGATGGTGCTTCTAAAACATATTAACATGTGACATGGGGACAAACACATCAATAGCAAAGAGCATTTCAAAACAACATCTCATCACAAGTTTCAGCACTTAACAGCCACATGCACTTTTGCAACAGGGATTACCATGCCAATAAGACACCTAACATGAATGCTACAGCAACCATCATGTAGAGCACTTCACAATGAACATTTTGACATATCATATGCTCCATTTGGATGAACATGCACCAAGTTATCATATCTCAGACATGGCATCAAATTAACAAGTAACAACAGTTTATAACAAGTAGCACTCTTGTCACAATGATTAGGACCTCTAGATGAACTCAAACAAGCATGCCGCAATGGAACAAAATGTAGATCACATCACCACGATCATTTTGATATATCATACGCACAATTTGGACATACACACAAAAAGTTACAGCCACATGAACATGCACCTAAAACCACAACTTTCTAGGACTTAGCCAAAAATCTCACAGCTCGAACGGGCGAAGGATAGCTATCAGACGCTCGGGCGGAACGGGGTCTGCTCACCAGAGTGGGCTCGGCCCAGGAGCGGAGTAGGCGAACTGGGCCGGGGCTCTCGGGCCGGAGTGAGGCCCACATGGCCTGGCGGCTGGACCGGGCCGGCGGGGCGAGGAGGATCCGGCCCAGGAGCGCTACGCCGCTAGGGTTTGACCGGCGCGGACCCCGTCCCAGCAACGTCCGCCGGCGGCGAGGGAGGGGCGGCAACGGCCGGCCTGCGCGGGGCAAGGCGTTAAGGCGGGAGCGGCGAAGAGCTCGGGGCGGCCGGCGGAGACGTCCGCGGCTGCGAGGAGCTCGGGGGCGCTGCGGGGAGCCCGGAGTGGCGAGGTTGCAGGGGCGCCGGTGCGCGAGCTCGCCGGCGGCGGGAGGAGCTCTCCGGTGCTGGAGGCGGCGCGAGGAAGACAGGCGGTGAGGCACGGGCCCGGCGCGCCCGGTTCGGCCCGGGGCGGGCCGGATCTGGGTCAGCGGCGTGGGGAAGTGGGCGCGGCGACGGAGCGAATCAGGGGGCGCCACGTGGCGGCCCCACTGAGGTGGCGGCGCGTGATTCGTCCGAAGGATGTGGCTGAGGCGGAGCGGACGTGTCCGGCCGTCGACGGACGTGTCCGGCGGCGCGGAGGGGCTCGAATCTTGGGTTTTTACCCGAAAAATGGACGCGGGGGGCTGTTTTATAGGCATAGGGAGCTAGGAGACTCCAAATGGGGTGCGGATTTCGACCACACGTTCGTGATCCGAAGACCGAGATGATGGAAGTGGTTGTGCTGGGTTAGTGGGCTGTTGTGGAGGGGGTCTTGGGCCAAAAGGAAAGGGTACTTTTAGCCCACCAGGTTAACCGTTGGAGTACCAAACGTACTCCAAACGCGATGAAACTTGACAGACGGCCTACACGTACCAAAACAACAACGCACGACAAGTCTCACCTCATTCTGGAAACGTTACACGGCCTCACATGAAAGAAGTACTCGGGGGTGCCACGGGCACGTGTGTGAGTGTTGGAACTCGAAACGGACAATGGGAAGAGACGAGTGGGACCGGGTGCAAGTGACAACACGAATGCAATGCAATGTGCATGACAACATGACATGGATGAAATGCACACGCACACGACAAAACGAAGAAACCCGAAATGAAAGAAGAGCCCATAATGGAATTGATGAAGTCAAAGTTTCATATATTGCCATAATTGGAAAGTGTTACATCTGGGGCATTACAAAGTGCCAAGCGTATAACTTGTTATATGATTGGGACTTTGAATATGCTTCATCAATGTATAATATGCTCTTCTTTTGACAGGCTGATCGAAACCAGAAAGATTCTCAAGTGGCCGAACTCCAAGATACTTTGAAGTTTCAACAAACCGCCGCTTCCAAAGTCAAAGATGAGCTGACCCTTGTTTTAGCAAACATGGAAAAGCTGAAGAAGGACTTCCAGAAGGAACGGTCGGATTGGGATGCTGAAAGAGCCACCTTGGAAAAAAGGGCAACCGATGCAGAAGCTGCTCTCAATCCTGTGACCGAAGAACTGTCCGGTTTGAAGCAGCAGATAAACGCCATGACTACTGCTGGCTTTGGTAAGCGTACTTAACATAATCCTGAATATGATTGTCCTGCACTTTCCGGTTTAACTCAAACACTTTTAATGCAGGAAAACGTATTGCTCATCTCGGCACTGATTTGCGGAAGAAATTGAAGGCCGCATACACTCTCATAGAGCAGTTGTATTCCGGCGCTCAAAGGATTGTCTGCACTGCTTCCCATAATAAACCGGCTCCTACATCCATCAAAGGCACTTTGGAGAAGTTATCTCTGCTTCCTGCTCATCTTGGAGAGTTGAAGAAATCAGCTGCAAGAGCGGGTGCCTTGATAGCACTAACTCGAGCGAAAGCTTGGGTGCCTGATCTTGATCCGACAGAGGTGATGAATGGCTATCCTTGCATGAAGGAGGACGGATCAGAGTTCACAGACACCGATTTGCGGGCTTTAACAAGAGAATTGCGGCCTTTGGCCAGCAAACTAGCTGACGAAGCTGATCTGTCCCGTTATCATCCGGGATATGATGCTGACAACTACCGGGTCAACACTCCCGTCTACAAGGTGGAAGATCTCATCCCGCCCGTTCGTAAGCACACTTATGCCCCTGACGTTCAACCTTCCGAACTCATAAGTGATGAGGCTGCTTTCAAACCGCTGACAAAGATCAATTGGACAACCCCTGAGTTCCAGTCGCTGGATGAGGTCGACGAGGAGATGGAACAGGATGATCAACAACCTTCAAGGTGAGCTGATGCAGATTCATAAACCGGTGCCGCTTTAGCTGTTATATCATAGTACCTTAAGCAAGGAACAGATCATGTTGGGCTGCCAATCACCTTGTAATAGAGTAGTTGAAACACTTCGTTTATGTCCTCACGCATACTTTCTTTTGTATGACATTGCTTCATGTGGCAACCTCATAATTATTTCTGCTTATTTCTGCTTTTAATGGCTTATTCCACCTGTTTTCTGCATAAGACAAAGTTTAAAGTGTCCTGGCGGTTTATCGCGGGACGGGTCATAATGCCCATATACATGATCTAGGTTTATAACCCGAACTGTATGTTCTAAAATATGAATAAATATATCATACCTGTGATAGAAATTTATGCCATTGGTCTTTAGCCAATATTGGTGCTGTAAAAGGCGATGATCTCAATTTGTGAGTATCGAGAACTCCTTGAGAACTTTTCCGGTTCATGATGAAACCATGCCGGGTTATGATAAACACCGGTTTAACTGTAGATAGCACTGGCGATTTATAATCAAACCAGACCAGGTTCTGTGAACTCTGGTTTATTGTGGTGGCAACTTATAGTCATCCACTCCACCGAATCAATTGATTTCAGATATATCCCAATGATCTCAAAAGATAAAATACTTGGCAAAAACCTAAGAAAACATTATCAAAATAAAGTCATGTAGTAGAGGCTTCTTACGAGCTGCCATGCTCCAAATTCGAGGCTTTTTATGGGCTGCCAGGCCACTGAATTAACCATTTCACAAAGCCTATTAAGATGGACCTCAATCCTTAACCAATCGTCAATTTAACGTTGCCAAGTTCAGGGTTTGTAAGAAGATTGACTTGTGAAGTGTTCGACGGGTCATACCAGGTTTACCTGGGCGGAGTGACTTACTTAATGCAGGCCGACTAATCCGGGGTTTTAGGTGTATACACCAGGCTTCCAAGCCGTGGCTTGATAGCCTACTACAAGGGTTGTCAACTCGTTGACGCTATGCGTCAGGAGCCCCCAGGTAGCATAGTGAGCTATGCTCGTCGGGGCCTATGTTTGAGTTCTGCTATGCATCAAACTCTCTTTTGCCCCTCATCATCATGTGGGCTTTGATAGCCAGATTACTGAAGCAACCAGAGCTATGGTCTTATGATGGTATTGGTTTAATAGTCGGTTTAAGAGGACCATAGGAACTCCCTTGCACATAGAAGCCCCCATATGACAAACTCTTTAGGAAAAAGGCAGCAGATACCCTGCTTTAACGGGGACGCCGGTTTATTATATTGATCATAATATATACATTGCAAATTCATGTACATAAGCGGAGCCTACGACTCAGGTATAGTAAGGCCGAAGAAGAGCAATGTTTCACGGCCGTCGGGTCTCCTCCTCCGCAGTGCGTGAGTCCTTGTGTTCTCGAACGTCGACGAGGTAGTATGATCCGTTGTGTAGATTCTTGCTGACCACAAAGGGTCCTTCCCAATGCGGGGATAGCTTGTGCATGTCTGGCTGGTCTTGGATGAGCCAGAGCACTAGATCCCCTTCTTGAAACGTTCTGGTTTTAACCCGGCGACTGTGGTACCGGCGCAGATCTTGCTGATAAATCGTCGATCGAGCTGCTGCCATCTGATGTCTACACACGCTTCTACTCTTGTAGACTATGTTGGGCCTCCAAGCGCAGAGGTTTGTAGGACAGCAGCAATTTCCCTCAAGTGGATGACCTAAGGTTTATCGAACTCCGGGAAGTAGAGGTTGAAGATGGTCTCTCTCAAGCAACCCTGCAACTAAGATACAAGAAGTCTCTTGTGTCCCAAAGACACCTAATACAACTAGGAGTTGTATAGGTGCACTAGTTCGGCGAAGAGATGTTAAATGGCAAGTGATATGGATGATATGAGTGGCAAAGCAAAGTAATATAAATCTGTAATAAAAAGTGCAGCAAGCAAACAAGTGGTAAACGTGAGCACAAATGGTATTGCAATGGTGGAAACAAGGCCTAGGGTCCATACTTTCACTAGTGGCAACTCCCAACAACATTAACATAATCGAATCACATGATATTTCCCATAAAACATGCAAAGGGGACACACTCGGAGGTCATTCCTTCGTGGTCAAGAGAGGACGAGAATTATGTAGGGCTACAAAAGCACACCTCAAAGTTCGTAGTTCTCAATCTAAGGATTTCCCAATGTCACCGCGGCCATCCAAAGAGAGTCCCACATTCACCACAACATATCTAAAGGATAGTCAAAGACAAGCACCAAGAGACTCTCAATTTTCAATCAACACACAAGAGAGGAAATCACTCATGAAAATACTTTTCTAATCCATGTCCAATAGACCGCTGTCACCTTGGTCTCGGGGATTATACTAGATAAAGACAAGAGAGTACATCAATCCAATACATAGAGGAAGGGGAAATATCATGGGATCACCCTAGATTAACATAGCCTATGATCACAATGAAGATCACATCATGGGAGAGAGAATTGACCACATAGCTACTGGTAAGAACCTCAGCCCCGAGGAGGAACTACTCCCGCATCATGGAGGGAGGAAGCAACGTCGATGGAGATGAATCCGGGGGCACTTCCCCGTCCCGGCAGGGTGCCGGCACAGGAATTCTGGTCCCCCGAAGCTTGATGACGATGGCGGCGGAGATCGGAATCGCGTCTGGAGAAAAGGGGTCTGGAATCAGGGTTTCCGCGACACGGTGTAAATATATGCCAAAGGGGGGCATCAGAGGGGGTCAGGGGTGCCCAGGCGCCCCCCGGCCCGGCCAGGGGGTGGGCCGCGTGGGCAGGCCGCCTGGAGCCCCTGTGGGTCCCCTCCGGCCCTACTTTGGCCGCATGGAAGCTTCCGGAACGCTGATTTTTTATATATTTTTCCCGGAATTTTTCTCGCAGTTCTCGTAATGGGAAAACCTGAAATACAAAAACAGCCGAAAACAGAAACTGGCACTGGGGTGCACTGAGTTAATAGATTAGTACAAATATGATCAAAAGTGTATAAATATCATAGCAATATCACCCAAAAGAGGCATGGAGCAAGTAGAAATTATAGATACATTTTGGACGTATCAACATCCCCAAGCTTAATTCCTGCTCGTCCTCGAGTAGGTAAATGATAACAAGCATAATTTCTGTGGTGACATGCTATTAACCATATAAGGACTTTTCATAGTCACATGACAAAAGCTTACTGAGACAATGAATCTGTAGTAATTAAGTTGCCTTATGAGAAAATCACAAAGAACTGAAAGTTTTACAATATGATACTGAAACATCAAATAGATTTGTAATGAGCATGGTGTGCAAATATGATAAAGTGATATCTCGCTTGCCCCCTTTAGTGAAGCAAAACATAAATGCAGGGGCACCTCCAAGGTTTAAGTGATGACTAGATACAATGATTTCAGAATAAACGATATCATAATCATGCAAAAGACAATGCTACTTTGGGACAATGCACATTACACTCAGAATGACAATCATGCTCTCAGTAGTTGGTGCTTTAAAAGAAGGTGGAGACTCTCGAACCGAGGCTTTTGTTGGCAAGGTTGAAAACCCGTGGTCGGAAACAAAGACAAAACATGTACCAGAGCTCTTGGTTTTAAAAACAGAGGTAATAATTATTTTTTTAGATTATGCATATTTCGTCAACGAATGCTAGTAGATAACTCAATTACTTCTCGAGCTGGACAAGTTTCGAGGAACGGCTCCCGAATGAGGACGATCACATCCTCTTAATCTCCTTTGTTTATCACTGCCAAAGTTTTCTGATTTTTCATGAACAAAGCGTGAAGGAGGGTTTGTTTGTTGTATAATTTTTTAATGAGCCGGGCACACTCTATGCCAGTTCCTTCTCGTATTATGGGTTTGCACATTAGACATGCAATCCCGGGGTGAAGCTTGTCCAACTTAAAAAGATCATGAATTAACTACTACTTCCTCATGAGCTAAAACAGAGGCACAAAATAGGAATGCTTTTTTGAATAATTTTGAGATGGTACATGAAAGTCTTCGTTAGGAATGGCAGGTAAATACCATGTATAGGAAGGTATGGTGGACTCATATGGCATAACTGGTTTAAAGGATTTGGATGCACAAGCAGTCAGTCCGCTTAGTACAGGTGGAGGTTAGCAAAAGACTGGGAGCGACCAACTAAAAGAGCAATGACGGTCATTATCATGCAGAGCGACAAAGCAACATTGAATCAGGCATGGAAGTTATATCGCTACTCAGAAACAAAAGATCATCAAGGCTTGACAGACTTTCTTTACAGTCTTAAATATGCGTGAGCATACGCCAAGTCAATCAAAATAAATTCTTGAAGGAAGATATTACTAAACCATACCACATCATAGGCAAACAAATCATGTTGGTACTCCAATAACACGTTGGGATCCCCCCAGCTATTTGAGACTAACCATAAGAAAACATGAACTACTAAGCACCATTATGCACGTAGCATTTTGATCATAGACATATCAACCAATGCAACAGAAGCAAACTCTCTTAATAAGATAAGCATGATAATTAAAGAGAGTTCAAGCAACCAACTAAACAAAAGCTCTTTAAAAAGATAAGCATGAATACTAAGAGCTGAACATGATAGTAGCTATTGAAAGACCAAGAACATACACCGCAAAGATAGACATGAAAATTATATGTTGTGTTCTAGGTTGAAGTGGAGCGTGTTTCTCTCCCACACAAAGAAAGCTGAGTTCCGACTCGTTATGAAAAGCTAAAGAAAACTAAAAGCAAGACGCTCCAAGCATAGCACATAACACATGAAGTGATAAAAATATAGTGGAACGAAAGACGAACTGATAATGTTGATGGAGAAGGGGATGCATGGGGGCATCCCCAAGCTTAGACGCTTGAGTCTCCTTGAATATTTCTTGGGGGTGCATGGGGGCATCCCCAAGCTTGAGCGTTTGACACTCCTGAATCTTTTTATCATCTTCCCTCGCACACTTGAAAACTCCCTTCATACATAACTCATCATAATCTGATTAGCGAGGTTAGTACCCATAATAAAATAATTGTTCCTTGCTGGAAATAAGGATATTCTTGAAGGTCCACTGTTTCTCAAGATTGCCAAAAGGTTTTTGCAAAGAAAAAGCAAGCTCTAGGTTTGCAAAATGAAGGAAAGGCAAAACAGGACAGAATCTGTGAAAAACAGAACAGCAGGTAGTAAATGATTTTTTCGGGGCAATTATGCAACTCTAATCAAAAAACTCAGAACAGACACACGAAAGACAATTTTATAGAGCACGCTGTCGAAAAAATTCAGACCAAAAAGATGATCTGGTGATTTTATACGAATTTTTCTATCCAAGGACATAATCTGTTTCCTGGACAGCACGTCACAACTTTTGAACTTTCTTGCAATCAGAGGCTAAACTTGGCACAAAGCTGAAAAGTAAAGATACAATGATGTTGCTACAGTAGTAACAAACATCAAGACCACTAAAATTGAAAGCAAAGATAACAAGGGTTGTCTCCCTAGAGCTCTTTCTTTATAGCCATAAAGATAGGCTTAAGACTTTAATGATGCTCTCGTAGGAATAAGAGCTGAAGAACAAAAGAGAGCATCTAGAAGCAAATACCAAACACATTTAAGCCTAACATGCTTCCTATGCATAGGAATATTGCAATAGAATAATTCATTGAAGCACAAAGCAACTAGCATAGGAAGGCAAAACAAGCATAACTTCAAAATATTCACCATAAAGAGAGGAAACTTCTTATTATTAAGATATTTAGAACCAAGTCTCCCTCTCTCATTATAAATTTCAGTGGCATCATGGATGAACTCAACAATATAAGCATCACATAAAGCATTGTTACCATGATCCACATGCAAAAAGGTACTCTTACTCTCCACATAAGCATAATCTTTCTCATTGGTAATAGTGGGAGTAGGACTATCATAAACAACTTGAACACTATAGATTAATTGTGTATTAGGAGGGTGGTGTTCAACAAGGGAGTAATTCCCTCCATGATTATGACAAGTTTCATAAGGATAATTTCTCCTTATGTCATAGGTACCTTTATAATCACTATAGATTGGGGTTATAACATCATCATAGTAGAGAAGAGCATTATCATTGCTAGCAACTATATTTGTAATCATGTTGTCTTTATTCTTACTAGCAAAAGAATTATCAATTATCACATCACTAGTGGGTAAAGGATTTGCAATCCTATCATCCCCAAGCTTAGAGCTTTCCATATCATCACTTTCAGAGTTGGTACCAAAAAGATTTTCAAAATCATAAGTAGCATTATCATCATTTTCCCAATCACAATAAGTAACATGCATATCATAATCAAAATCATCTTCAATAGTACCTACGGACGTATCATCAAGATGATAATTAAGGCAATAAACTTCACCTTCGTCTTTAAACTTACAATCGTTAGGATAAAAGTTGATGGGAGGAATATGCTCAGGCCAGGTTGATACCCATTCTTCTTCCTTCTTGCTCCTCTTCCTCCTCTTTTTCTTTTTCTTCTTCTTCATCTTAGGAGGGAGTGGTTGGAGATGAAGCTTCTCCACATATCCTGGTTTATCATTAGAAACAATAGGGGAAACTTGGGAGAGACTCTCCTTTTTATTAGCAGAAATATAAGAGACATTTTTATACTTTGGTAAAGTTCCCTCCTTTCTAATCTTACTTATGTAATCATTTTCATGGCAATTAACAACACAATAGAGATGGCAATTTTGCAAAGTGTTTTTTATTCCTATGGCATTAACATCTAGCCAAGAAGTCTTTTCTGATAACTCTTCACACATCAAAAATAACATAAGCTCATCATAAAGATCAGAGGTGATCATGTTATCACACAACTGGTTAACAGTTATGTTTTGAAAGTTCATGCATTGAAAATTAAAGTGACCCTCTATACGGCAAAGTTCACAAGTAAAAGGATAAAGGTCACACAATTCTCTAGCAATTTCATTTAAATCTCTGACCCAAGTGATTGTTCTTTCATGCTTATGTTGCTTACAATACTTCTCTTCTTCAATCATAGGCCTTTCACAAGGTCTATCCACTCCACAAAAATTAACATGCTTATATAAAACTTCATTTTTAGGAATTGGATCATGCATGTTGCAATCATCTTGAACAATTTCATTTTCTTTGCAAATCTCTTTAAAAGGTTTATTATGCTTGTTCCAATCCTCCTTAGGCATATTAAGATGTGAAGCAAAAGATTTGAGGAAATCAACAAGGAGTTGAGAATCAAGCCCAAACTTAGCACTAAACTTATTAAAACTTGTAGTTTCAACAAAGGACTTAATGCAATCATACTCATAAATTATACCTGACTCTTTACCTTTGTCGATCTCCCAATCTTCAGTGTTGCGTTGAATTCTTTCAAGGAGTTCCCATTTAGCATCAATCTTTTCGTTTGGGAAAGAACCCATAGAGGAAGCATCGAGCAAATCTTTATCCTGTCGAGAAAGCCTCGCATAGAAATTATTAATAATCATATCTTTGGGGAGCCCATGGTTAGGACATTTTAGCATTAACGTTTTCAGTCTCCCCCAAGCTTGAGCTATGCTCTCTCCGTCATGAGGATAGAAATTATAAACATAATTCCTATTCTTATGGACTTCATGAAGAGGATAAAATTTGGAGTAAAAGAGAGACCAGATCTCTTCCCAATCAAGCAAGTGCGAGTTATCGAGAAGCTTATACCAATCTGAAGCTTTATCTATAAGTGATACGGCGAACAATTTCCTCTTGACAAACTCCCTTGATACACCTGCAAGCTTAAATAATGAACATAGTTGTGACAGATATATCAAGTGTTCACCGGGATGTCTGTCTCCTGCATAACGATTAGCCAAAACATAATCGATAATACCAGCTGGTATTTTATAGGGCACAATTTCAGTAGGGGGAGGAGCAACCACCACAGGTGTGGGGCGTCTTCCCGCAAGCAACGATCCAATAGCACGGTTTTCCATAAACATAACTAGTGAAATAAAAACAAGAAACAAAAAGATTTAATTGCAAGATCTAAAGATATACCTTCAAGCGCTCACCTCCCCGGCAACGGCGCCAGAAATAGCTTGATGTCTACACACGCTTCTACTCTTGTAGACTATGTTGGGCCTCCAAGCGCAGAGGTTTGTAGGACAGCAGTAATTTCCCTCAAGTGGATGACCTAAGGTTTATCGAACTCAGGGAAGTAGAGGTTGAAGATGGTCTCTCTCAAGCAACCCTGCAACTAAGATACACGAAGTCTCTTGTGTCCGCAACACACCTAATACAACTAGGAGTTGTATAGGTGCACTAGTTCGGCGAAGAGATGTTAAATGGCAAGTGATATGGATGATATGAGTGGCAAAGCAAAGTAATATAAATCTGTAATAAAAAGTGCAGCAAGCAAACAAGTGGTAAACGTGAGCACAAATGGTATTGCAATGGTGGAAACAAGGCCTAGGGTTCATACTTTCACTAGTGGCAACTCCCAACAACATTAACATAATCGAATCACATGATATTTCCCATAAAACATGCAAAGGGGACACACTCGGAGGTCATTCCTTCGTGGTCAAGAGAGGACGAGAATTATGTAGGGCTACAAAAGCACACCTCAAAGTTCGTAGTTCTCAATCTAAGGATTTCCCAATGTCACCGCGGCCATCCAAAGAGAGTCCCACAATCACCACAACATATCTAAAGGATAGTCAAAGACAAGCACCAAGAGACTCTCAATCTTCAATCAACACACAAGAGAGGAAATCACTCATGAAAATACTTTTCTAATCCATGTCCAATAGACCGCTGTCACCTTGGTCTCGGGGATTATACTAGATAAAGACAAGTGAGTACATCAATCCAATACATAGAGGAAGGGGAAATATCATGGGATCACCCTAGATTAACATAGCCTATGATCACAACGAAGATCACATCATGGGAGAGAGAATTGACCACATAGCTACTGGTAAGAACCTCAGCCCCGAGGAGGAACTACTCCCGCATCATGGAGGGAGGAAGCAACGTCGATGGAGATGAATCCGGGGGCACTTCCCCGTCCCGGCAGGGTGCCGGCACAGGAATTCTGGTCCCCCGAAGCTTGATGACGATGGCGGCGGAGATCGGAATCGCGTCTGGAGAAAAGGGGTCTGGAATCAGGGTTTCCGCGACACGGTGTAAATATATGCCAAAGGGGGCATCAGAGGGGGTCAGAGGTGCCCAGGCGCCCCCCCCGGCGCGGCCAGGGGGTGGGCCGCGTGGGCAGGCCGCCTGGAGCCCCTGTGGGTCCCCTCCAGCCCTACTTTGGCCGCATGGAAGCTTCCGGAACGCTGATTTTTTATATATTTTTCCCGGAATTTTTCTGGCAGTTCTCGTAATGGGAAAACCTGAAATACAAAAACAGCCGAAAACAGAAACTGGCACTGGGGTGCACTGAGTTAATAGGTTAGTCCAAATATGATCAAAAGTGTATGGAAGTGTATAAATATCATAGCAATATCACCCAAAAGAGGCATGGAGCAAGCAGAAATTATAGATACGTTTTGGACGTATCACCATGTCACGTTCCTCATCCAGCCAGTCTAACGCGTCTGTAGTGCCTTCTCGTTGTCAGCTGCAATGTAAGCCGCCACTCGTGGCGAATCATGACGGATGTCACTAGGGAGAACTGCTTCAGCTCCATACACCATGAAGAAAGGCGTGTAACCCGTAGACCTATTAGGTGTGGTGTTGATGCTCCATAACAGAGAGGGTAATTCCTCCACCCAACAACCCGACGTCCACTGCAAGGGACCATAAGCCAGGGTTTGATGCCTCTCAAGATCTCTTGATTGGCTCTCTCAGCTTGACCATTGGATTGGGGGTGAGCCACTGAAGATACATCAAGGCGGATGTGTTCTCGTTGACAGAACTCCACCATAGCCCCCTTGGATAGATTGGTACTATTATCAGTTATAAAGCTGTGTGGAATGCCAAACCGGAAAATCACCTTCTTGATGAATTGAACCGCCGTTGCCGCATCACACTTGCTGACTGGCTCCTCCTCAACCCACTTGGTAAATTTATCCACCGCCTGCAGAAGGTGGGTCTTATTATCTGGAGATCTCTTAAAGGGCCCGACCATGTCTAGCCCCAAGTCAAAAACAGCGAAGTAATTGGAATCATCCTCAATTCTTGAGCCAGTATATGAGCACGCCGTGAGAATTTCTGGCAAGCATCACATTTTCTGACCAAGTCCTCTGCATCGGCATGAGCCGTCAGCCAGTAGAACCCATGACGAAAAGCTTTAGCTACCAAAGATTTTGAACCGGCATGATGACCACAATCTCCTTCGTGGATCTCTCTAAGAATCTCACGGCCTTCGTCTGGCGACACACAACGTTGATACACCCCAGATACGCTGCAATGATGCAGGTCTCCATTACCAATAGTCATTGATTTAGATCGCCGGACTATCTGTCTAGCTAAGACTTCATCTTCTGGTAACTCACCTCGGTTCATGTATGCCAGATACGGGACCGTCCAATCCGGAATAACATGAAGCGCCGCCACCAATTGAGCCTCCGGATCAGGAACAACCAAGTCCTCTTCTGAAGGTAATTTTACCGACGGACTATGCAATATATCCAGGAAGACGTTGGGCGGAACCGGTTTACGTTGCGAACCTAGCCGGCTTAATGCGTCGGCCGCTTCATTCTTGCGCCGGTCCACATGGTCCACCTGATAACCCTTGAAGTGTCCAGCAACAACATCCACCTCTCGATGATACACTACCATAAGTGGATCCTTGGAATCCCACTTACCAGACACCTGCTGAGCCACCAGGTCTGAATCGCCAAAACATTTAACCCGGCTTAAGTTCATCTCCTTAGCCATTCGCAGACCATGGAGGAGAGCTTCATACTCAGCTGCATTGTTAGTACAAGGGAACATTAAACGGAGGACATAACAGAACTTATCACCTCGTGGGGAAGTTAACACTACTCCAGCCCCCGAGCCCTCCAATTGCCTGGATCCATCAAAGTGAATAGTCCAGTACGTGTGATCCGGCTTTTCCTCCGGTGCTTGCAACTCTGTCAAATCGTTGATGAAGTCCACCAGTGCTTGAGATTTGATTGCAGTACGAGGCACATACTTCAATCTGTGAGGACTAAGTTCAATGGCCCACTTTGCAACCCGACCAGTCGCTTCTCTGTTCTGGATTATATCTCCCAAAGGAGCTGAACTGACCACGGTGATTGGATGGCCCTGAAAATATTGCTTCAGCTTCCGGGTTGCCATGAAGACTCCATATACCAATTTCTGCCAATGCGGGTATCTTTGTTTTGACTCAATGAGCACCTCACTGATATAGTAAACCGTTCGCTGAACCGGATATTATTTTCCTGCCTCCTTGCGCTCCACCACGATGGCAACGCTCACTGCTCGCGCATTAGCAGCCACGTATAGCAACAGCGGCTCATTATGAACTGGTGTAGCAAGGACCGGCGGCTCTGCCAATTGTTTCTTCAAGTCCTCGAACGCAGCATGAGCAGCATCACTCCAGACAAAGCGGTCTGTCTTTTTCATCATCTGATAAAGCGGGAGGGCCTTCTCTCCCAAACGACTGATAAACCGGCTGAGCGCCGCAATGCGGCCCGCCAAGCGTTGGACATCGTTGATGCACGCCGGTTTAGTCAAGGATGTAATCGCCTTGATCTTCTCCAGATTAGCTTGCCTGCCGAAACACCAAAAACACACTTGGCAGAATTAAGCATCATCTTATAGACCCAGAGATTATCAAAGGTTTCTTTTAAGTCTGTTATCAATATCTCTTCCTTCCTGGATTTCACCACAATGTCATCCACATATGCATGAACGTTACGCCCAATCTGTCCATGAAGATAGTTCTGCACACAACGCTGATAGGTCGCCTGGGCATTCTTGAGCCCAAAAGGCATAGATACATAGCAGAAGGATCCAAAGGGGGTTATGAAGGCCGTCTTCTCCTGGTCTTTAACTGCCATCTTGATCTGGTGATAACCGGAATACGCATCCAAAAACATAAGCGCTCACAACCCGCCGTAGCGTCAATGATTTGATCAATACAGGGGAGGGCAAAGAGATCAGCTGGGCAAGCCTTATTCAGATCTGTGTAATCAACACACATTTGCCAAGTGCCGTTCTTTTTAAGCACCAGCAGCGGATTAGCCAACCACTCCGGATGAAACACCTCAACTATAAAGCCTGCCGCCAAGAGCCTAGACACTTCTTCACCAATAGCCTTGCGCCTTTCTTCATTGAAGCGACGGAGAAACTGTTTAACCGGTTTAAACTTGGGATCAATATTAAGAGTGTGCTCAGCGAGTTCCCTCGGTACACCTGGCATGTGATAACCCTCAACCGTAAGGGATCGAGATAGTCTTCGCGGGTAAGAATAACCCAATGTATTGATTCGACACACGGGGAACCAAAGAGTATTTATAAGCTTTGACAGTTGAGTTGTCAATTCAACCGCACCTGAAATATACTTACTTGCAACAAAAGATAAGTGGTAACAGTGATATGATAGTGATGATAGTAATAATAAAAGTAAACAGCAAAAGTAAATAGTAAAGGTAAATGGTAAAAGTAGCAACTAGTGACAAGCAGGATTAAAAACACCGTAGGCTGGGGAGATGGATGGTTGGGCGCTGCATGGATGAGATAGATTCTAACTTGGGGCACGGCACACGGAAAAGTAATGATCATCTAGGCAAATATCAAACATTAGACATGTATCCCGTAGGTAGTTGTACGTGCTTGCAATAAGAACTTGCACAACATCTTTTGTCCTACCATCCCGCTACGAACGGGGCCAAAAGGAACTAATGGAGATTAAGGTGCTCCTGTCAAAGAGCACCGGAACAAAGCAATGAACTCAATGGATACATGTAATCCTCAAACTACGGACCATCCCCTTTGGTGTCCCAAGCTGTCACTTTTGGGATCGCCGGTTCTGAACCGTAATAGGTGCAAGCAACTCATAGATAGGATCACGAACACAAATATATTCATGCAAACACATATGGTTCAGATCTGAAATCATGGCACTCGGGCCCTAAGTGTCAAGCATTAAGAATAACAAGTTGAAGCAAAGATGATAAACACCATAGTAGATGATAGGCAACATGCCCCCAACGATCTGACAAACTATTACATGATCTAACTCATCCAATCCCTACCATCCCCTTCGCCTACAGCAGGGGAATTACTCACACATGGAGGGAGAAGTCATGGAGGGATGATGGAGTGGTGATGATGGCGACGATCTCCCCTCTCCGGAGGCCAATTCAGCCTCCAGATTAGCCCTCCCGAGGAAGAACAGAGGGTGGCGGCGGCTCCGCGACGGAAAACTGCGAAAGAACTTCTGATCTGGGGTTTCCGCGTCGCGAGTAAAAATACGAGTCGAAGTAGGGCACCAGGGGGTGTGGGCCCCACCCAGGCGACCCCCCGGCGCGGCCCGGGGGGGGGGGGGGGGGCGCCCACAGGGCGCCTGGGCACCCCCTGGCCCCCCTCTGGTCCCTCTTCTGGCTCCTGGTTCCTTCGGGTGCGTGGATTTTCTGTGATTTTTCGTGGATTTTTCTGAGATACTTAAAAATCCGTTTTCCTGCACACAATAAAACCATACAGGCGGCTCTGCTGAAAACAGCGTCAGTCCGGGTTAGTTTAGTTCAAATCATGCAAGAATGAGGTCAAAACAATATCAAAAGTGTTTGGAAAAGTAGATACGTTTGAGACGTATCAACTCCCCCAAGCTTAGCATATTGCTTGTCCTCAAGCAATTCAGTTCAACGAACTGAACGCGACAAAGAAAACTTTGACAAACTCTTTTGCTTCATTAGATGTATATAAGCATGTACTACGAAAAGAGTTTAGCATGTATTGAAACAGTACTATGAGGACAATGCAAGGAGCAATCCTTCTTTCAAGTGACCAGTCACAAATACTTAAAAGTAAATAATATACTACTGAAAATCAAGACAAGATTACATTGCACATAGCTTGAGCATACTAGGGTGGTATCTCGCTAGTCTCCATGAGTGAAGCAAAACATAAATGCAGAAACTCCTCCAGAGTTTTAAAGGAGACTAGAACTGAGAATTTCAGAATAAATCATATCACAAGTATGCAGAAGACAATGTAATACTTTGGGACAATGCACATTCCACTCAGAATGACAATTATGCTCTCCTAGTTGGTGCTTTGAAGAAAGAAGGTGGAGACTCTCGAACCGTGGATTTTGTTTGCAAAGTTGAAAACCCGTGATCGGAAACAAAAACTAAACATGTACCAGAGCTCTTGGTTTTAAAAACAGAAGTAAACGCGTTTTGAGAGGTGCATATTTCGTCAACGAATGCTAGCAGATAATTCAATCACTTTTTGAGTGGACAAGTCTCGAGGAACGGCTCCCGCTTGAGGACGATCACATCCTCTTAATCTCCTTTGTTTATCACTGCCAAAGTTTTCTGATTTCTCATGAACAAAGCGTGAAGGAGGGTTTGTTTGTTATATTATCTTTTTGAGCCGGGCGCACTCAATGCCAGTTCCTTCTCGTATTATGGGATTGCACATTATACATGCAATCCAGGGGTGAAACTTGTCCAACTTAAAAAGATCATGAATTAACTACTACTTCCTCATGAGCTAAAACATAGGCACAAAAAGAGAAATGCTTTTTGAATAGTTTCGAGATGGTACACGAAAGTCTTCGTTAGGAATGGCAGGTAAATACCATGTATAGGAAGGTATGGTGGACTCATATGGCATAACAGGTTTTAAGGATTTTGGATGCACAAGCAGTCAGTCCGCTTAGTACTGGTGGAGGTTTAGCAAAAGACTGGGAAGCGACCAACTAGAGAGCAATAACGGTCATAATCATGCAGAGCGACTAAGCAACATTGAATCGGGCATGAAAACGATATAACTATTATGAAACTCAAGGACCATCAAGGCAAAGCAGACTTTTTACTCTTAAACATGTGTAAGCATGTGCCAAGTCAATCCAAAATTTCTCTAAAGGGAAATACCACCTTAGTATACCAGACTATGAACAGTGCAATGCATGTGGATCATTTCAATAACACATTATATAATCTAGTTATTCGGGACTAGCCACAAGGAAAGCATGAACCACTGGAAGAGCATTGTAAACATAACACTATGTCGCTACAAGCTGGTCTCTAGATCATAAGTACAGGCATATGTACAAAAGTAGAAACAATAAGAGTTCATACCGGTCTTCCTTATTGCTTCCTTTCAGTCGATCTTTGTCATTACTACTTGTCACTTGCACGATCGAACATAGGAAATATAATCAAATGCCATCACGGACTCGAGCTGATCTCTGAAAACAAAGCAAACTAAAGAGAGAAAGGAAATCTTTTTGGAGTTTTCAAAGGTTGAATAAAAGCAAAAGAAAGAGAAAATCTTTTTGTTGTTTTTGCAAAGAGAGAAATAAAGAAGAACGGGCAAAAACTTCGAAAAGATCAAAGCGAATAAAACGGATAATACAATGGAAAAGTGAGAGGGGCACGTACTCCCCCAAGCTTGGGCTTTTGGCCTAAGTTGGTAGCAGCTACTGCCCCCAGGAGCCTCCTGCTCCGGGGGTATGGTAGTGAGTCCAAGGGTCGTAGAAGGAT
Source organism: Secale cereale (assembly GCA_902687465.1). Taxonomy (NCBI): domain Eukaryota; kingdom Viridiplantae; phylum Streptophyta; class Magnoliopsida; order Poales; family Poaceae; genus Secale; species Secale cereale. The sequence goes on from LR738714.1 coordinate 630,591,221, forward strand.
GCTGGCGCGTACACTGAACTCCTCGGAGCCTCCCATGAGGAAGGTTCCGAATGCCAAACAGAGGAGGAACCTTCACCAAACTCGGTGGCAGTTTCTCCCTGAAAAGGTGGTAACTCACCGTGCTCCTCCTCGTCGGGCACAACTCCTCCCATGGGGTTATGAAACTGATGCTGGACCATGAACTCATCGAACTGGACAACATCAAAGGACCATCCGTTCCTGCGAGAAAAATCAAACAAAAGAGGTGCAGGTAGACGGATCTCGCGTTCCGCGGTAGTTCCGAAACGCAAGATGCAAACAAGATTATCAAGCTCAGAACCCATGGTAACAAACTTATGCCTTTTCATAGCAGCAAGATCAAAGCTTAAATAAGTAAAAGGATTATCATCAGGGTGTGGGGTGCCTCCAAGATGTTCTAAGATAAGTGTGGCATAAATGCCACCATATAAGTCCCCCTTGTTACCGTTCATAGCAAGGCGTCGAGCAATTAAGGCACCTAGATTATAATCAGACCTCCCTTAGAGGGCTGCTGCCAGGATAGCAATATCCGGAGAAGAAATGCTGCTCGTGTTGTCACGAGCTAACACCCCTCTGGCAATATAATATGCAAAATACCTGAGGTGAGGAAATAAGATGTTGGAGATCTTCGACCGATGAATATCCCTTGTACCCATGCTGCAGAGAGAGTTGATGACGGTTTTCAGCTCGGAGGGCTGAGTGGCCATCCTAGCCGTCCTCCCAACGTTCGGCACACCTATTATTTCACAAAAATTTCCCAAAGTCAAGGTGATAAGATCATTATAAATTTTAAACTCAATAGCACCTGAATCAGGATTATATCTAAAACTGTTAATGAAACTGGAGGTGAGTTTTTGATACTGGGTAACACGGCTTGTGACGAGCCGTGTCAAACCTGCATTAGCACAAAGATTATAAAACTCATCCTTGATTCCCGCAGCTTCAAGGAATTCATCACATGGAAATGTCATCGCACGTGCTGGACTTGTGTCTTCCAACAACTCCAGGGGCACATGATCTTCATTATAGCTCACCCTAGCAGTCGATGGTGAAGCTGCGGCTCTAGTAACTCGATCGAGTGTGCGGGCCTCCTCTTCTCAAGCCACCCTTTTGCCCTTCCTAACAAACTCATTTCTGATTTTTTTTTGCAATTTACAAAAACGAGGATTAAAACAAAGTGAGTTAAGGCAAACTGCTCAACTCACTTGCCCAAGGCATAAACTTGCATCAAAACTTGGAAAATAACTTTCTACACATGCATGCAAGCTTATCTCTACAGCACCAAGAACTACTAAATACTCACAAATGAGGTCACCAATCAAAAATCTAATTAGAGGGGTGGAGGAGTCACATACCAGGGAGTATTTGCTCAAAATTTCAGCTCAAATGATGGGCTGTAGAGAGAGATCAAAGAATCGCCTCCAAGAACAGCAAGAACACAAGAACAAGTGCAGAACACGCGTTTTTGGAGAAAGAGAGAGAGGGAGGAAGAAGAAATACCTGGACGGGGGCCCTGTGGGCCCCAGGCGCCCTGTGGGCGTGGCCAGGGGCTGGGCCGCGCCAGCTGCCCGCCTGGGCCACTGGTGGCCCCCTGGCTGGGCCCAGGACTTTCCGGGTCTCTCCCGACGTGGAAATTTTTATTATATTTTTTCTGGAATTTTTCTGAAAACTTCACAGTTGAAATTTTTTCGAAGTTCAAAAAGCTACGAAACTCTCTGAAAACTTGAAGCAGTTAGTAGTATTGTGAAGCTTCAAAACATAAATACTTGGTACAGCAAGTAGAACAAAAACTAAAAACAAAATGAAAACATAACAAGCTCAACTTTTTATCTATATAAAACATGTTCACTAGTAAGGTTGATCAAGTCTTACCAACAAACAGGAGATATATAGAGAATAAAGTCTCACCTCCTACGAAGTAGTTACTAAACCTTTACTTTGATGGACATTGTCCCCACCATGATAGTTTTATATTTGTGAGGCACATGTAGTGGACAGTCCCATTCTCCAATTTTCACGGTCTCGATATTCTCTATAGAGTTGAGGCCATGCCTCCTGTCGGTCTTCTTTGGAAAATATACTGTGTGTTCTTTATCATTCACATGGAAAGTAACCTTCCCTTTATTGCAATCAATAATAGCACCTGCGGTGTTAAGAAAAGGTCTACCCAGAATAATGGACATGCTCCCATCCTCGGTCATGTCAAGCACAACAAAATCAGTAAGAATCAAACAATTAGCAACTTCTACGGGAACATCCCCACAAATACCTATCGGAACAGCGGTTGACTTGTCAGCCATCTGAAGGGAGATATCTGTAGGAATTAGTTTCTCTAAACAAAGCCTCTCGTAAAGAGAGAGAGGCATAACACTCACTCCTGCTCCAAGATCACATAAAGCAGTTTTGACATAATTATTCATTATGGAGCAAGGAATGGTGGGTATACCTGGATCACCGAGCTTCTCAGGAATCTTGCCACTGAAAGAGTAGTTAGCAAGCATAGTAGATATTGCATCATTAGGAACTTTTCTTTTATTAGTGACAATATCTTTCATATATTTTGAATAAGGAAGTAACTTAATAGCATCAGTCAAAGGGATTTGAAGAAAAAGAGGTTTAATCCACTCACAAAACTTATTGTAATGCTCTTCTTCTTTAGATTTGATGGACTTACCTGGAAAGGGCATGGGTTTCTGTACCCATGGTTCTCTTTCCTTCCCATGTTTTCTTGCGATGAAGTCTTCTTTAGTGTACCTCTTATGTTTGTCAGGTGCTTCTTCTTCTCGAACTTCAGGCAGATCATTCTTCTCATTATCCTTACCTTCAGGTTCAGCACCGTCTTCAGTCTCAGCATCGGAGATAGATACGCTGTTAGGATCAATAGTTGGCTCTTCATCTGCAATAGGGTCATTAGAATTGTCAGTCTCCTTATGTTTCTTCTTTTTCTTTGGAGAGCCAACAATTTCTTCCTGCATTTGAGAATCCTGCTCGATTCTCTTCGGATGCCCCTCTGGATAAAGAGGATCTTGAGTGCTAGTTCCTCCTCGGGTCTTAATCCCAAAATCCTGCAAATTATCTTGTTTGGCATTGTTAGCAAGCAAATCTCTTTGCACATTAGAAATTTGGTCAAGCTGAGTTTGAACTATATGAAAATGCTTCACAAGACATTGAAAATCATTAACTGTTCTATCTAAAACATCAAGCAGTCTTTTGATAGCAAGGGAATTATCATGCAACTGACTTTCTATCCTCTCATTAAAATGATTTTGTTTCATAATAAAATTATCAAACTCATCTAAACATTGATCAGGAGGCTTACCATGAGGGATGTCACTTGCGTTGAAATCTAAAAGAGAGTGTACCTCTACCATAGGAGGGTGAGTGGTAGGCTCACATAGCTTCTCAATAGGGGGTAGATTTTTCACGTCTTTAGCTTTAATACCTTTCTCTTTAATAGACTTCTTTGCTTCTCGCATATCTTCGGGGCTTAGAACAAACATGCCCCTCTTCTTTGTTGGTGGAGGTGGTTCAGGGACGGACCAATCTTCATGGTTTTTGGCAATCCTGCCCATCAAATCTTCTGCATCGTCCGGTGTTGTTTTCCTGAAAACACAACCAGCACAACTGTCCAAATAGGACCTGGATTCATCAGTTAGACCAGCATAGAATATATCGATTAGTTCATTCTTAGGGATTTCATGCCCTGGTCTAGCCCGAATCAGACCGCAGTACCTCCCCCAAGCTTTAGGGAGGGACTCATCCTGCAACTGTTTAAAGTTATAAATTCTTTGTAAAGCAGCATGTTGCATGTGAGCAGGAAAGTACTTATCAACAAATGAGTGAGCTAAGTCTTGAGGACTCTTAATGGAACTGCATGGAAGCGAATCATACCATGCTTTAGCACCTTCCTTCAAGGAGAAAGGAAGAAGCTTGGTGATATAAAAGTATCGTATCTTCTCATCTGTGGTAAACAGGCCACCTAACTCACCGAGTTTAGTCAGGTGTGCAATAGCATCATCATTTTCTCTGCCATAAAAGGGGTCAGCTTCAACCATAGGTATAAGTGAAAGATCAATAGAGAAATCAAAATCAGGATCATCAATGCATATAGGAGATGTAGTAAATTCAGGATCAGGAATGGTTTTGTTCTTCAAAGAATGTTTTTCAAATAGCTTCTTAATAACTTCAGGGTCAGAGCCGGAAAACTCTGTCAGTTCCCTGCATAAATCTTCATCAAGCATATAGTAATCATCATCAAGGAGCCTCTCTTTGAGTTTACTCAAATCAGGATAATCATAAGTTTCACCAATAGGGTAGTGAGTAACAGGAAGTTCTATTCCAGACTTTTTAGCAGCAGCAACAATTTGTTTCTCAAGAGAATAACCAAGCGAACTAATATCACCAAAAGTAGTAGAGGCATCATCAAGAGTATCGGACATAGTAACAGATTCAGTAGGAGCATCATGTGGTGGTGGTGAGGCAAACTTACTCATAACAGAAGGTGAATCAAGTGTAGCACTAGTGCTCAGAGCAGTACCTCTTCTTGTAGTGGATAGTAAGATCGGAACCTTGGGGTCTCCTTTGTTACCCATAGTGGATGAAGTGCAGCAGGTAGGATACCTCAAGTAGACTTGTAAATATTGCTATGCTCCCCGGCAACGGCGCCAGAAAACGGTACTTGATAACCCTCAACCGTAAGGGATCGAGATAGTCTTCGCGGGTAAGAATAACTCAATTTATTGATTCGACACACGGGGAGCCAAAGAGTATTTATAAGCTTTGACAGTTGAGTTGTCAATTCAACCGCACCTGAAATATACTTACTTGCAACAAAAGATAAGTGGTAACAGTGATATGATAGTGATGATAGTAATAGTAAAAGTAAACAACAAAAGTAAATAGTAAAGGTAAATGGTAAAAGTAGCAACTAGTGACAAGCAGGATTTAAAACACTGTAGGCCAGGGAGATGGATGGTTGGGCGCTGCATGGATGAGATAGATTCTAACTTGGGGCACGGCACACGGAAAAGTAATGATCATCTAGGCAAATATCAAACATTAGGCATGTATCCCGTAGGTAGTTGTACGTGCTTGCAATAAGAACTTGCACAACATCTTTTGTCCTACCATCCCGCTACGAACGGGGCCAAAAGGAACTAATGTAGATTAAGGTGCTCCTGTCAAAGAGCACCGGAACAAAGCAATGAACTCAATGGATACATGTAATCCTCAAACTACGGACCATCCCCTTTGGTGTCCCAAGCTGTCACTATTGGGATCGCCGGTTCCGAACCGTAATAGGTGCAAACAACTCATAGATAGGATCACGAACACAAATATATTCATGCAAACACATATGGTTCAGATCTGAAATCATGGCACTCGGGCCCTAAGTGTCAAGCATTAAGAATAACAAGTTGAAGCAAAGATGATAAACACCATAGTAGATGATAGGCAACATGACCCCAACGATCTGACAAACTATTACATGATCTAACTCATCCAATCCCTACCATCCCCTTCGCCTACAGCAGGGGAATTACTCACACATGGAGGGAGAAGTCATAATGTGATGATGGAGTGGTGATGATGATGATGATGGCGACGATCTCCCCTCTCCGGAGGCCAATTCAGCCTCCAGATTAGCCCTCCCGAGGAAGAACAGAGGGTGGCGGCGGCTCCGCGACGGAAAACTGCGAAAGAACTTTGGATCTGGGGTTTCCGCGTCACGAGTAAAAATACGAGTCGAAGTAGGGCACCAGGGGGTGTGGGCCCCACCCAGGCGACCCCCCGGCGCGGCCCAGGGGGGGCGCGCCCACAGGGCGCCTGGGCACCCCCTGGCCCCCCTCTGGTCCCACTTCTGGCTCCTGGTTCCTTCGGGTGCGTGGATTTTCTGTGATTTTTCGTGGATTTTTCTGAGATACTTAAAAATCCGTTTTCCTTCATACAATAAAACCATACAGGCAGCTTTGCTGAAAACAGCGTCAGTCCGGGTTAGTTTAGTTCAAATCATGCAAGAATGAGGTCAAAACAATATCAAAAGTGTTTGGAAAAGTAGATACGTTTGAGACGTATCAGCATGTCAGGAGGTTTCCATGTAAAGATGTCCCGATTCTCATGGATGAACTCGATGAGCGCACTTTCCTATTTCGGATCCAGGTTAGCACTGATGGTGAACTGCTTGGATGAATCGCCAGGAACAAAGTCAACCTGCTTGGTCCCATCAGCTAATTTAAACTTCAAGGCCGGATCATGCTCTGTGGTCGGCTTCTTCAGCGGAGACATATCTGCCGGATCAACATTATCTTTATAAAATTTCAATACCTCAGTTGCACAAACCGCCTCAGCATAAGCTGCATCACCTTCCTCGCACTCCAAATCAATCTTACGGCTCCCATGTGATACGTCCAAAACGTATCTATAATTTCTGCTTGCTCCATGCCACTTTTGGGTGATATTGCTATGATATTCATACACTTCCATACACCCCAGTGCACCCCAGTGCCAGTTTCTGTTTTCGGCTGTTTTTGTATTTCAGGTTTTCACGTTTCGAGAACTGCCCAGAAAAATCCAGAAAAATTATATAAAAAATCAGCGTTCCGGAAACAACACTGCGTCCAAAGGGCAGCCTGGGGGGGGGGCACCAGGGCTCCAGGCGCCCTGGCGGCACGCCCCCCCTGGGCCGCGCCGGGGGGGCGCCTGGGCCCCCCGAAACTACCCCGATGCCCTACTTTGGCATATATTTAAAGGGTCCTCCGTAACCCTCAGAACAAGAACTCTTTTCGCGATCCCATCTCTGTTCCGCCGCCGCCGCCGCTTCCAAGATCGGGAGCACCAGGAGAACTCTTCCCGGCACCCTGTCGGAGGGGAGGATCACCACCGGGAGCTTCTCCACCACCATGGACGCCTCCCGGATGACTCTTGAGTAGTCTCCCTTGGACCATGAGTCCATGACCAGTAACTATGTGATGTTCTCCTCCTGTTCTTGTGCTTCACTAATTAGTCCTCGTGAGCTGCCCTACATGATCGAGGCACCTATGTAATCCTTATGCTGTTGCTATGTTGAGTTTGCTGGGATCCGATGGATTATGAGATTATGTTCAGATTGATCTTGAGTAATATATTTGATTCACCTCTTTTATATTTTTGTTCATAAGTAATTCTTGCATGTTCACCGTTGTTATTTATTGCTTTGGCCGAGTAATAGGTAGTGACTCCAAGAGGGAACGTTATGCTCGATTGTGGGTTCATGCCCCTCGATGAGTAGCTTGAGTGACAGAAACCTGAGTCTAGGGGATGTGCTGTTGCCACAAGGGGGAAAACAACGGTGCTTGTGCCCGCGTGTGCAAGGATTGTTTACTTTACGCAAAGTTCTTTTAATGCAGTTGTCTGTTGCATTGAGTTTACACTATGGGTGGGATTCGCAACTTAATACCAGCGAGATGTTCTGGATAGATATCTCAAGGTGGATGATTAGTAGTAGATATTGATGGATTTCGGTCTACTTACTTTGGCGTACCGCCCATGCTTTGAACCTCAACCTTTCTTGCAATGTAGTCAGCATTGGTTTGCGTTCGTGGTCCTGTCAATTGCCCAGCTGTAATTTGTTTACCTCACATAGCTGTTTTATCGTCTTTTGGGAGAGAGACATCACTAGTGAACATCATGAGACTCCGGTCCATATTACCATCATTGATCACATCCACTATTTACTTTTCGCTATTTACTTACTATTGCAAAAACTATCTATCACTACTATCATTGCTTTTAATCCTTTGTGAACTACAAGGCCGGAGGGATTGACAACCTCTCTGTACTCGTTGGGAGCAAAGTAATTTGTATCTGTGTGCAGGTCCACGTTGATTGCTACTAATCTGGCGCCGTAGCAATTGACACCTACTTGTTGAACCTAGGAGTCTCTGGGGATTCGATCCTTGGCATCTTTGCTAAGGGAAAACACTTCTACAATACTGCATCTTACACCTTCCACTTGGGGTAACCAACGAGGGGTTCGAGGCCCATCAAGGAGTATTTTCTGGCGCCGTCGCCGGGGACTCCACTCTTCAGGATAGGGGAGTTGCATGCTATCTTTTACCTTTGCTTTTTAGTCTTGTTAGTTTACCTTTCAGTTTTTGCTTTAGTATCTTTTATCAAAAATCACAAAAAAAAAATTTGCCTTTTTATTAGTAGTCCTTTCTGTTTAGCCAAACATGTCAGGATTTGGTGCTTTGAGGGAATCAGAAGTTCTAGATTTCCATCAAAGGGATGGAGAAAATATGAAGAAGGCATGGGACAGAATTTCTGATGCACATAGGAGAATTATGCCTTGGATACCTATAAAAATTGTGCTTAGAAATTTTTACCATGGTCTTTTTAAATGGTGTAAACACTCCCTTGACATTATAGCCGAGGGAGATTTCCTAGAATGTGATGAAGCTAGAGCTCTTGAAATTATACATGGTCTATCTAGTTACTTTGTTTATGATCATAATTTTGATACTGTCATAGATAGACTTGCTACTATTGAAAAGAGAATGGATGCTCTAGACTTAATGAAGGTAGAGAAACCTAAACCCAATAAGAGAGACATTTTGGAAATAGACGATGATTGGGAGCCTTTTGTTAGGATTAGCATCTCTAATCAAGACTTCCTTGCTTATTGTGATATTGGATCTATGGTTTCTACTATGCCAAAAATTGTTCATGATTCTTTAAAATTTAACATGGATAGATTACCATCTTATCATGAACACACTAATGGAGATATTTCTGCAATCCAGGGAAGAATAAAAGACGTTCCAGTTAAATTCCTTAAAGGGATTGCAATGATTGATTTCTTCATCATGGAGCCAAACCAAGGAAATATAGTGCTTGGAAGGGACTTCCTCCGAGCAGTTAAAGGCTTCATCGATATAGGTAAGGGACAAATCCTCTTACGCGGGAAGGCAAAAGGTGTGTACCCCTTTCCTAGAAGGAACAAGAATGAACTTGTTGAGGAACCATTTGAAACAATTTATAACTCCGATTATTATGATGGTTACTGATTCCTCTATGCGTTATGCCTAGCTTAAAGGCATAAAAGAAAGCGCTTTTGGGACGCAGCCCACATGAATAATTTTTTTGCTTTTGTTGTGTCTTGATGTTGTTTACTGCTGTAGCATAATCATTGTATCTTTGCTTTTCATATTTGTGCCAAGTATAGCCTCCGATTGCTAGAAAGTTCAAAAGTTGTGAGGTGCTCTCCAGGAAACAGATTCTGTCCTTGGATAGAAAAATTCGTATAAAATCACCAGATCATCTTTTTAGTCTGAATTGTTTCGACAGCGTTCTCTATATAATTGTCTTTCGTGCATCTGTTCTGAGTTTTGTGATTTGAGTTGCAGAAGTATCCCGAACAGATCAATTACTACCTGCTGTTCTGTTTTTCACAGATTCTGTCCTGTTTTGCCTTTACCTCACTTTGCAAATCAAGAACTTGCTTTTTCTTTGCAAAAAGCTTTTGGCAATATTGAGAAACAGTAGAACTTCAAGAATATCCTTATTTCCAGCAAGGTATAATTATTTTATTAAGGGTACTAACCTCGCTAATCAGATTATGATGAGTTATGTATGAAGGGAGTTTTCAAGTGTGCGAGGGAAGATGATAAAAAGATTCAGGAGTGTCAAGCGCTCAAGCTTGGGGATGCCCCCGTGCACCCCCAAGAAATATTCAAGGAGACTCAAGCGTCTAAGCTTGGGGATGCCCCCGTGCATCCCCTTCTCCATCAACATTATCAGTTCGTCTTTCGTTTCGCTATATTTTTATCACTTCATGTGTTATGTGCTATGCTTGGAGCGTCTTGCTTTTAGTTTTCTTTTTAGTTTTTCATAACGAGTCGGAACTCAGCATTCCTTTATGTGGGAGAGAAACACGCTCCACTTCTACCTAGAACATAACATAGAATTTTCATGTCTATCTATGCTGTGTGTGTTCTTTATCTTTTAATAGCTACTATCATGCTCTGCTCTTAGTATTCATGCTTATCTTTTCAAAGAGCTTTTGTGTAGTTGGTTGCTTGAACTCTCTTTAATTACCATGTTCACCTTATTAAGAGAGTTTGCTTCCGGTGCATTGGTTAATGTGTCTATGATAAAGATGCTACTTCCATGATGGTGCTTAGTAGTTCAGGTTTTCTTATGGTTAATCTCAAATAGCTGGGGGGTTCCCAATGTGTTATTGGAGTACCAACTTGGTTTATTTGCCTATGATGTGGTATGGTTTAGTAATATCTTCCTTCGAGAATTTATTTTGATTGACTCGGCGTATGCTCACGCATATTTAAGACTGTAAAGAAAGTCTGTCAAGCCTTGATGATCTTTTATTTCTGAGTAGCGATATAACTTCCATGCCTGATTCAATATTGCTTTGTCGCTCTGCATGATTATGACCGTCATTGCTCTCTTAGTTGGTCGCTCCCAGTCTTTTGCTAACCTCCACCTGTACTAAGCAAACTAACCATGCAATACATAGCTCATGGGAAAGTACCCTAAAAACTATTGTGGTAAAGAATATGTTGCTTATGTATCTTATTTCTTATAAGTTGCTTGCTGAGCGGTAACCATGTTTCTGGGGACGCCATCAACTGTCATACTTTTGTTGAATATCATGTGAGTTGCTATGCATGTTCGTCTTGTCTGAAGTAAGGGTGATTTACCGTGGGTTGAATGACTATGCATATTGTTAGAGAAGAACATTGGGCCGCCAACCAAAGCCATGTATCATGGTGGAAGTTTTAGCTTGGACCTTAATCCTCAATCTCTCATGAGAATATGCTTATGCATTAAAGAGGAGTCCATCATCTATTTTCTATGTTGTCCCGGTATGGATGTCCTCAAGTTGAGATCTATCAAAACGAGAAATCAAATGCGATTTATCTCCTTGGACCTTTGTACAGGTGGCATAGAGGTACCCCTTTGTGACACTTGGTTAAAACATATGTAATGCAATGATAACCCATGGAGATCCGAGCTAATTAGGACAAGGTGCGAGCACTATTGGTATTCGATGCATGATCCTTGCAACTTATAGGATGTTTTATGCATGATACATATGAAGTACTACTACCGTTGACACAATTGCTTCCATGTTTTCAAAATAAAAAGCTCTAGCACATAACCATTCTTTTACTTTTATGTTAAAGCACCAACTACTGAGAGCATGATTGTCATTCTGAGTGTAATGTGCATTGTCCCAAAGTAGCATTGTCTTTTGCATGATTGTGATATCGTTTATTCGGAAATGATTGTATCTAGTCATCACTTAAACCTTGAAGGTGCCCCTGCATTTATGTTTTGCATCACTAAAGGGGGCAAGCTAGATATCACTTTATCATATTTGCACATCATGTTCATTGCAAATCTTTTTGATGTTTCAGTTTCATATTGTAAAACTTTCAGTCATTTGTGATTTTCTCTTGAGGCAACTTAATTACTATAGAATCATTGTCTCAGTAAGCTTTTGTCATATGACTATGAAAAAGTCCTATATGGTTAATAGCATGTCACCACAGAAATTATTCTTGTTATCATTTACCTACTCGAGGACGAGCAGGAATTAAGCTTGGGGATGTTGATACGTCCAAAACGTATCTATAATTTCTGCTTGCTCCATGCCACTTTTGGGTGATATTGCTATGATATTCATACACTTACATACACTTTTGATCATATTTGGACTAACTTACTAATCCAGTGCACCCCAGTGCCAGTTTCTGTTTTCGGCTGTTTTTGTATTTCAGGTTTTCACGTTTCGAGAACTGCCCAGAAAAATCCAGAAAAATTATATAAAAAATCTGCGTTCTGGAAACAACACTACGTCCGAAGGGCAGCCTGGGGGGGCCACCAGGGCTCCAGGGGGGGGGGTGCCTGGGCCCCCCGAAGCTCCCCCGATGCCCTACTTTGGCATATATTTAAAGGGTCCTCCGTAACCCTCAGAACAAGAACTCTTTTCGCGGTCCCATCTCTGTTCCGCCGCCGACGCCGCTTACAAGATCGGGAGCACCAGGAGAACTCTTCCCGGCACCCTGCCGGAGGGGAGGATCACCACCGGGAGCTTCTCCACCACCATGGACGCCTCCCGGATGACTCGTGAGTAGTCTCCCTTGGACCATGAGCCCATGACCAGTAGCTATGTGATGTTCTCCTCCCGTTCTTGTGCTTCACTAATTAGTCCTCGTGAGCTGCCCTACATGATCGAGGCACCTATGTAATCCTTATGTTGTTGCTATGTTGAGTTTGCTGGGATCCGATGGATTATGAGATTATGTTCAGATTGATCTTGAGTAATATATTTGATTCACCTCTTTTATATTTTTGTTCATAAGTAATGCTTGTATGTTCTCCATTGTTATTTATTGCTTTGGCCGAGTAATAGGTAGTGACTCCAAGAGGGAACGCTATGCTCGATTGTGGGTTCATGCCCCTCGATGACTAGCTTGAGTGACAGAAACATGAGTCTAGGGTATGTGCTGTTGCCACAAGGGGGAAAACAACGGTGCTTGTGCCCGCGGGTGCAAGGATTGTTTACTTTACGCAAAGTTCTTTTAATGCAGTTGTCTGTTGCATTGAGTTTACACTATTGGTTGGACTCGCAACTTAATACCAGCGAGATGTTCTGGATAGATATCTCAAGGTGGATGATTAGTAGTAGATATTGATGGATTTCGGTCTACTTACTTTGGCGTACCGCCCATGCTTTGAACCTCAACCTTTCTTGCAATGTAGTCAGCATTGGTTTGCATTTGTGGTCCTGTCAATTGCCCAGCTGTAATTTGTTTACCTCACATAGCTGTTTTATCGTCTTTTGGGAGAGAGACATCACTAGTGAACATCATGAGACTCCGGTCCATATTACCATCATTGATCACATCCACTATTTACTTTTCGCTATTTACTTACTATTGCAAAAACTATCTATCACTACTATCATTGCTTTTAATCCTTTGTGAACTACAAGGCCGGAGGGATTGACAACCTCTCTGTACTCGTTGGGAGCAAAGTTATTTGTATCTGTGTGCAGGTCCACATTGATTGCTACTAATCTGGCGCCGTAGCAATTGACACCTACTTGTTGAACCTAGGAGTCTCTGGGGATTCGATCCTTGGCATCTTTGCTAAGGGAAAACACTTCTACAATACTGCATCTTACACCTTCCACTTGGGGTAACCAACGAGGGGTTCGAGGCCCATCACCATGGACCATAATAGTTCCCTTGTGACCCGGCATCTTGAGCTGCAGATAAATGTAACAAGGCCTTGCCATAAACTTAGCATAAACCGGCCGCCCGAACAGGACGTGATACGGGCTCTTGATCTTTACCACTTCAAAGGTTAAAGTTTCAAACCTCGAATCATGCTCATTCCCAAAGGTGACTTCCAAGTCTATCTTACCGACTGGATATGCCGATTTACCAGGCACGACACCATGAAAAACAGTGTTAGACTACCGAAGCTTTTTGTCTGTCAACCCCATTCGGCGAAAAGTCTCGTAATATAGAATGTTGATGCTACTTCCTCCGTCCATGAGCACCTTGGTGAACTTATAGCCCCCAACCTAAGGTGCTACAACCAGAGCCAGCTGACCCGGATTATCAACCCGGGGCAGGTAATCCTCTCGACTCCACACAATGGGCTGTTCCGACCAGCGTAAATAGCGTGGCACCGCCGGTTCAACGGAATGTACTGCCCTTTTGTAAACCTTCTGATCACGTTTTCATAGGCTTGTGGTGAAGACGTGATACTACCCACTACTCAACTGCTTCGGATTACTCTGATATCCTGATTGCCGCTGTTGATTGCCCTGATTGTTATAACCACCCTGGCCATGCTGCTGGTTATGCTGACTATGCCCATTCTGATTGATGTGATTGTTCTGGTTACCCTGGAACCCTGAACCGGATCCACCACCTTGATAACTCGGCCCGTGAAAACCAGGGCCTGAACCGACAGACGATCCATGATCATATTGGGACCGGTTCATGATTTCCTTTATAATAAAGCAGTCCTTCCAGAGGTGCGTAGCTAGCTTTTCCTGCGTTCCATGCCTCGGGCAAGGTATATTCATCTGGCTTTCTAGATTTATGTTCGGTCTCCCACCCCGTCGGGGTGGTCTGCCCTTGCGGCGCTGGCCATTCTCTTGAGCATTAGTGTTAGCCACAAAATCTGAATTACTATCCGCTTTACGCTTACCATTATGCCATTGACTCGCCGGGCTAGGCTGCGGTGCTTTACCATTCTTCTTTGCTTTCCCTGACTTCTCATCATCAGACTCTGGATATTTGGCGCTATTTGAATCCGCATACTTCACCAGGGCCCCCATGAGTGTCCCCATGTCATGGCAATGACGTTTGAGTCGTCCTAGCTTCAGCTTTAGAGGTTCAAACCGGCAGTTGCCCTCCAATGTAACTACTGTTGTGTCTAGATTGATACGGTCTGAGGAGTGTAAGATCTCTGACACCCGGCGCACCCAACAGCTTGTTGATTCATTTTCACCTTGAACACAGGCCACCAAGTCCACAATGGACATGGGTTTCTTACATGTGTCTTTGAAGTTATTGATAAACCGGCGTCGCAATTCAGCCCATGACCCAATGGAATTTTGTGGTAACCCTTTTAGCCAGGTGCGAGCCGTGCCCTCCAGCATCATGGTGAAGTACTTTGCACACGCCACGTCATCCACATACATCATCTCCATTGCCATCTCGTAGCTTTCAACCCAGGCTTCAGGGGGCAGATCCGCGGTATAGTTGGGCACTTTGCACGGTCCTTTGAAATCTTTGGGCAGTCTCACATTGTGTAAAGCAGGCGTAAGGCACGGTACTCCCAAGGAGCTGGATGTAACCCCCGGTTCAACTGTGGTAGATGGACGGACCGGCGTCAGCTGACGGGCTTCGTACTGCGCTGCTAACTCGACCTCCCAGCGCTGCCTGCCCTGATCCACTACATCTTGAGCGTTTGCATCTCCCCCTGCCGGGTTATCCCTCCGCAGCGGATTACGATTTCGCGCGCTGCTCGACACGGCTGGTTCCTCCAGGTGCCTGCTATAGCTCCGGCTTGGGCGAGGGGTGGAGTGAATCCTCTCGCGGCTGTGAGAATAAGCTTGCTGCTGAGCTAAAGTTGTCTCCAGAAATTCCCTGGCTCGCCGTGCCTCCACCGCTATGGAAGATTCTCCTTCAATGGGAAGAGCGCCCAGTCATGAAGCGGCGGCAACTATGATATCCAATGGGTTGGAGTAATGACCGGGAGGGGTAGGTACATGCTGTGACGGAATGACCTGGCGGGTTGGCTCCACGGCCTGTGGCTGGATTGATGCTCCTGTGACAGGCACTCCTCCCCGGTTTACCTCCGGCTGGTTACTGGTTCCTGCTCCTGGCGTACTAAAGAGGTTCCTCGCTTCGTAAACCGGCGGCAGGCGAGATCGTTGCCTCCTCCTCATTACCTCATGCGAAGCGGTCTAATCCAACATGAGCCGGTAAGCTTGAGCATCTAGCTCGGCCTGCCGCGCAATCATCCTGGTATTCTCAGCAGCTAGGTCCAATTTTGCTTGATCTATCTGGCACTTTACCTGAGCAACTTCTGCATCATGATGTTCCTTCTCGGCCTGGCCAACCTCCGCAGTTAACAGTACTGTCAAAGTGTCGACTAAGGTGGACAAAATTTCGGCCGGCGACGGAACAGGGCCTCCATCCCTAGCCACCGCTGTGTTTGATGTTAATGCCGCCGTAGTTGATGAATGTTGCACAGGTTGTGAACCGGCCATGAAGAAGGCGACCCGGTTTGGCGGATCGAGGGGGTCGGGAATACTATCACCATCGAAACAGCCCCTAGACCGGCCATCCTGCAACAGGTATAAAGATTCTGTTTCCCCTGTAGATGACTCGTCACCGGAATAAACAACGGTCTCGCAACCGGAGTCCGATCCATCCTCACTTGTGCTCCGTGAACCGCTCCGACGAAGACGTGCTTCACGACGGGTCAACCCCGGGCAGGTCTCGCACGCTGAGCCGACTCGATGATGTTAGGGAAGATGTCCGGCTCAGGGCCAGGTTCACCGATCTTGCCGATGAAGACGTGGATGCCACCAAAGGGGACCCGGTACACATACTCGATTGAATCGGCCTCGGGTCCCTAGCTTGCATCGTCGATGTAGATCTGATGGGCCTCGAACCCCTTGTTGGTTACCCCAAGTGGAAGGTGTAAGATGCAGTATTGTAGAAGTGTTTTCCCTTAGCAAAGATGCCAAGGATCGAATCCCCAGAGACTCCTAGGTTCAACAAGTAGGTGTCAATTGCTACGGCGCCAGATTAGTAGCAATCAACGTGGACCTGCACACAGATACAAATAACTTTGCTCCCAACGAGTACAGAGAGGTTGTCAATCCCTCCGGCCTTGTAGTTCACAAAGGATTAAAAGCAATGATAGTAGTGATAGATAGTTTTTGCAATAGTAAGTAAATAGCGAAAAGTAAATAGTGGATGTGATCAATGATGGTAATATGGACCGGAGTCTCATGATGTTCACTAGTGATGTCTCTCTCCCAAAAGACGATAAAACAACTATGTGAGGTAAACAAATTACAACTGGGCAATTGACAGGACCACGAACGCAAACCAATGCTGACTACATTGCAAGAAAGGTTGAGGTTCAAAGCATGGGCGGTACGCCAAAGTAAGTAGACCGAAATCCATCAATATCTACTACTAATCATCCACCTTGAGATCTCTATCCAGAACATCTCGCTGGTATTAAGTTGCGAATCCCACCCATAGTGTAAACTCAATGCAACAGACAACTGCATTAAAAGAACTTTGCGTGAAGTAAACAATCCTTGCACCCGCGGGCACAAGCACCGTTGTTTTCCCCCTTGTGGCAACAGCATATCCCCTAGACTCATGTTTCTGTCACTCAAGCTAGTCATCGAGGGGCATGAACCCACAATCGAGCATAATGTTCCCTCTTGGAGTCACTACCTATTACTCGGCCAAAGCAATAAATAACAACAGAGAACATGCAAGAATTACTTATGAACAAAAATATAAAAGAGGTGAATCAAATATATTACTCAAGATCAATCTGAACATAATCTCATAATCCATCGGATCCCAGCAAACTCAACATAGCAACAGCATAAGGATTACATCGGTGCCTCGATCATGTAGGGCAGCTCACGAGGACTAATTAGTGAAGCACAAGAACGGGAGGAGAACATCACATAGCTACTGGTCATGGACTCATGGTCCAAGGGAGACTACTCACGAGTCATCCGGGAGGCGTCCATGGTGGTGGAGAAGCTCCCGGTGGTGATCCTCCCCTCCGGCAGGGTGCCAGGAAGAGTTCTCCTGGTGCTCCCGATCTTGGAAGCGGCGGCGGCGGCGGAACAGAGATGGGATCGCGAAAAAAGTTCCTGTTCTGAGGGTTACGGAGGACCCTTTAAATATATGCCAAAGTAGGGCATCGGGGGAGCTTCAGGGGGCCCAGGCGCCCCCCCGGCGCGGCCCAGGGGGGGGCGCGCCGCCAGGGCGCCTGGAGCCCTGGTGGCCCCCCCAGGCTGCCCTTCGGACGCAGTGTTGTTTCCGGAACGCTGATTTTTTATATAATTTTTCTGGATTTTTCTGGGCAGTTCTCGATACGTGAAAACCTGAAATACAAAAACAGCCGAAAACAGAAACTGGCACTGGGGTGCACTGGATTAGTAAGTTAGTCCAAATATGATCAAAAGTGTATGGAAGTGTATGAATATCATAGCAATATCACCCAAAAGTGGCATGGAGCAAGCATAAATTATAGATACGTTTTGGACGTATCAACATCCCCAAGCTTAATTCCTGCTCGTCCTCGAGTAGGTAAATGATAACAAGAATAATTTCTGTGGTGACATGCTATTAACCATATAGGACTTTTTCATAGTCATATGACAAAAGCATACTGAGACAATGATTCTAAAGTAATTAAGTTGCCTCAAGAGAAAATCACAAATGACAGAAAGTTTTACAATATAAAACTGAAACATCAAATAGATTTGCAGTGAATATGATGTGCAAATATGATAAAGTGATATCTAGCTTGCCCCCTTTAGTGATGCAAAATATAAATGCAGGGGCACCTTCAAGGTTTAAGTGATGACTAGATACAATCATTTCAGAATAAACGATATCACAATCATGCAAAAGACAATGCTACTTTGGGACAATGCACATTACACTCAGAATGACAATCATGCTCTCAGTAGTTGGTGCTTTAACATAAAGGTAAAAGAATGGTTAAGTGCTAGAGCTTTTTATTTTGAAAACATGGAAGCAATTGTGTCAACGGTAGTAGTACTTCATATGTGTCATGCATAAAACATCCTATAAGTTGCAAGCCTCATGCATCGAATACCAATAGTGCTCGCACCTTGTCCTAATTAGCTCGGATCTCCATGGGTTATCATTGCATTACATATGTTTTAACCAAGTGTCACAAAAGGGGTACCTCTATGCCACCTGTACAAAGGTCCAAGGAGATAAATCGCATTTGATTTCTCGTTTTTGATAGATCTTGACTTGAGGACATCCATACCGGGACAACATAGAAAATAGATGATGGACTCCTCTTTAATGCATAAGCATATTCTCATGAGAGATTGAGGATTAAGGTCCAAGCTAAAACTTCCACCATGATACATGGCTTTGGTTGGCGGCCCAATGTTCTTCTCTAACAATATGCATATTCATTCAACCCACGGTAAATCACCCTTACTTCAGACAAGACGAACATGCATAGCAACTCACATGATATTCAACAAAAGTGTGACAGTTGATGGCGTCCCCAGAAACATGGTTACCGCTCAGCAAGCAACTTATAAGAAATAAGATACATAAGCAACATATTCTTTACCACAATAGTTTTTAGGCTACTTTCCCATGAGCTATGTATTGCATGGTTAGTTTGCTTAGTACAGGTGGAGGTTAGCAAAAGACTGGGAGCGACCAACTAAGAGAGCAATGACGGTCATAATCATGCAGAGCGACAAAGCAATATTGAATCAGGCATGGAAGTTATATCGCTACTCAGAAATAAAAGATCATCAAGACTTGACAGACCTTCTTTACAGTCTTAAATATGCGTGAGCATACGCCAAGTCAATCAAAATAAATTCTCGAAGGAAGATATTACAAAACCATACAATATCATAGGCAAACAAATCATGTTGGTACTCCAATAACACATTGGGAACCCCCCAGCTATTTGAGATTAACCATAAGAAATCCTGAACTACTAAGCACCATCATGCAAGTAGCATCTTTATCATAGACACATTAACCAATGCAACGGAAGCAAACTCTCTTAATAAGGTGAGCATGGTAATTAAAGAGAGTTCAAGCAACCAACTAAACAAAAGCTCTTTGAAAAGGTAAGCATGAATACTAAGAGCAGAGCATGATAGTAGCTATTAAAAGATAAAGAACACACACAGCATAGATAGACATGAAAATTCTATGTTATGTTCTAGGTAGAGGTGGAGCGTGTTTCTCTCCCACAGAAAGGAATGCTGAGTTCCGACTCGTTATGAAAAACTAAAAAGAAAACTAAAAGCAAGACGCTCCAAGCATAGCACATAACACATGAAGTGATAAAAATATAGCAAAACGAAAGACGAACTGATAATGTTGATGGAGAAGGGGATGCACGGGGGCATCCCCAAGCTTAGAAGCTTGAGTCTCCTTGAATATTTCTTGGGGGTGCATGGGGGCATCCCCAAGCTTGAGCGCTTGACACTCCTGAATCTCTTTATCATCTTCCCTCGCACACTTGAAAACTCCCTTCATACATAACTCATCATAATCTGATTAGCGAGGTTAGTACCCTTAATAAAATAATTATACCTTGCTGGAAATAAGGATATTCTTGAAGTTCTACTGTTTCTCAAGATTGCCAAAAGCTTTTTGCAAAGAAAAAGCAAGTTCTTGATTTGCAAAGTGAGGGAAAGGCAAAACAGGACAGAATCTTTGAAAAACAGAACAGCAGGTAGTAATTAATCTGTTCGGGATACTTCTGCAACTCAAATCAAAATACTCAGAACATACGCACGAAAGACAATTATATAGAGAACGCTGTCGAAAAAATTCAGACCAAAAAGATGATCTGGTGATTTTATACGAATTTTTCTATCCAAGGACAGAATCTGTTTCCTGGACAGCACCTCACAACTTTTGAACTTTCTAGCAATCGGAGGCTATACTTGGCACAAATATGAAAAGCAAAGATACAATGATGATGCTACAGCAGTAAACAACATCAAGACACAAGAAAAGCAAAAAATTTATTCATGTGGGCTGCCTCCCAAAAGCGCTTTCTTTTATGCCTTTAAGCTAGGCATAATGCATAGATCAAGTTTTATCAAGTGTAAAAGAATAACTAGCCCGTACAACGGACTCAAAAGGTAACTTGATCTTCTTTCGAGGGAAGTGTTCCATCCCTTTCTTGAGAGGAAACTGAAATTTTATATTACCCTCTTTCATGTCAATGACAGCACCAACGGTGCGTAAAAAGGGACGTCCCAAAATAATTGGACATGAAGGATCACATTCAATATCCATAATAGTGAAATCAACGGGCACATAATTATCATTGACAACAATAAGAACATCGTCGATCCTCCCCAAAGGTTTCTTTATGGAAGAATCAACGAGACGAACACCAAAAGTACAAGGATCATAAGGTTTCAATTTAAGCATATCATATAGTCTTTTGGGCATAATAGAAGTACTAGCTACAATATCACATAAAGCATAGCATGAGAAGTTGTTTATCTTAATTTTAATCATAGAATCCCAACCATCTTCTAGCTTTCTAGGTATGGAGGCTTCTACTCTAAGTTTCTCCTCCCTAGCTTTGATAAGAGCATTAGTGACATGCTCTGTGAAGGCAAGATTAAGCGTGCTAGTGTGGGGATCTTTTGCCATTCCTTGTAGAAAGGTGACAACTTCTGAAATAATACAATTATCAAAATCAATTTTATCATTAGTGGGCAGAATTGTAGTGTCATCCTCTTTGTTTAATTCGTTCTCTATTATAAGAGTTTGAACATCTTCCCAAGTTTGGGGAAGCTTAGGAGCAATTTTAAACTGAGGCTCATACTCTTTTCCTGGAAGACCATGCCATGGGCATAACCCTCCGTCAAGACTAATATAATCACAAGGTTTATTACTTTTGTAAATCCCGACAGTGGTAATTGGGGTAATGGAAGAAGGGGTGTACTCCTCCCATTTAGTGTTTTTGGTAGAACCCATAATAGCAAGCAAGCAAGATAACTATTTTTGTGATTTTCGATAAAAAGGTACTAAAGCAAAAATGAAAGGTAAACTAACAAGACTAAAAACCAAAGGTAAAAGATAGCATGCAACTCCCCTATCCTGAAGAGTGGAGTCCATGACAACGGTGCCAGAAAATACTCCTTGATGGGCCTCGAACCCCTCGTTGGTTACCCCAAGTGGAAGGTGTAAGATGCAGTATTGTAGAAGTGTTTTCCCTTAGCAAAGATGCCAAGGATCGAATCCCCAGAGACTCCTAGGTTCAACAAGTAGGTGTCAATTGCTACGGCGCCAGATTAGTAGCAATCAACGTGGACCTGCACACAGATACAAATAACTTTACTCCCAACGAGTACAGAGAGGTTGTCAATCCCTCCGGCCTTGTAGTTCACAAAGGATTAAAAGCAATGATAGTAGTGATAGATAGTTTTTGCAATAGTAAGTAAATAGCGAAAAGTAAATAGTGGATGTGATCAATGATGGTAATATGGACCGGAGTCTCATGATGTTCACAAGTGATGTCTCTCTCCCAAAAGACGATAAAACAGCTATGTGAGGTAAACAAATTACAGCTGGGCAATTGACAGGACCACGAACGCAAACCAATGCTGACTACATTGCAAGAAAGGTTGAGGTTCAAAGCATGGGCGGTACGCCAAAGTAAGTAGACCGAAATCCATCAATATCTACTACTAATCATCCACCTTGAGATCTCTATCCAGAACATCTCGCTGGTATTAAGTTGCGATTCCCACCCATAGTCTAAACTCAATGCAATAGACAACTGCATTAAAAGAACTTTGCGTAAAGTAAACAATCCTTGCACCCGCGGGCACAAGCACCGTTGTTTTCCCCCTTGTGGCAACATCATATCCCCTAGACTCATGTTTCTGTCACTCAAGCTAGTCATCGAGGGGCATGAACCCACAATCGAGCATAACGTTCCCTCTTGGAGTCACTACCTATTACTCGGCCAAAGCAATAAATAACAACGGAGAACATGCAAGAATTACTTATGAACAAAAATATAAAAGAGGTGAATCAAATATATTACTCAAGATCAATCTGAACATAATCTCATAATCCATCGGATCCCAGCAAACTCAACATAGCAACAGCATAAGGATTACATCGGTGCCTCGATCATGTAGGGCAGCTCGCGAGGACTAATTAGTGAAGCACAAGAACGGGAGGAGAACATCACATAGCTACTGGTCATGGACTCATGGTCCAAGGGAGACTACTCACGAATCATCCGGGAGGCGTCCATGGTGGTGGAGAAGCTCCCGGTGGTGATCCTCCCCTCCGGCAGGGTGCCGGGAAGAGTTCTCCTGGTGCTCCCGATCTTGGAAGCGGCGGCGGCGGCGGAACAGAGATGGGACCGCGAAAAAAGTTCCTGTTCTGAGGGTTACGGAGGACCCTTTAAATATATGCCAAAGTAGGGCGTCGGGGGAGCTTCGGGGGGCCCAGGCGCCCCCCCGGCGCGGCCCAGGGGGGCGCCCCGCCAGGGCACCTGGAGCCCTGGTGGCCCCCCCAGGCTGCCCTTCGGACGCAGTGTTGTTTCCGGAACGCTGATTTTTTATATAATTTTTCTGGATTTTTCTGGGCAGTTCTCGAAACGTGAAAACCTGAAATACAAAAACAGCCGAAAATAGAAACTGGCACTGGGGTGCACTGGATTAGTAAGTTAGTCCAAATATGATCAAAAGTGTATGGAAGTGTATGAATATCATAGCAATATCACCCAAAAGTGGCATGGAGCAAGCAGAAATTATAGATACGTTTTGGACGTATCAAGATCTTGCCGCGACGACTCTTGGTCATCCGGCCCACTGCATAGCCCTTGAGCCCTTCAAAGCTGCCCTTCAAGAACTCGAAACCATCGTGCGATAGCCCCACGGTGGGCGCCAACGATCGTGGTTTTGTCACGGCAGATGTCCTAGCAAAAGGACTTAGTCGTGAGGCCATCGCTACGGGTTAGCTTAAAGGGGTTAAAGTGGACAAGGACGCAAGGGTTTATACTAGTTCGGCCCCTTCGATGAAGGTAAAAGTCTACGTCTAGTTTGGTGTGGTATTGCTAGGGTTTCGATAACCAGGGAGCGAATACGCTTTGCCTGTGTCTCGAGTTGTTGTTCTCTGTCTTTGAACCGTCGTCGGGTCATCCCTTTATATACACGAGGTGAAGCCCGGTCCGGTTTACAAAGTCCCGAGGCCGGCTCATAAACATGTCCGGCTCGGTCTCTATCTTTCCTATCTTACAACATAAGTTACATGCCGTATGGCGGTTTACAAATCATGGGCCCTAACACCTCTTGGGCTTTAAATCTTCTAGAATAAAGCGTCATGCTGCATGCTCCGCTGGGCTTCAGTAGAAGTAATCTTGACAGGCATAAACCGGCCCCTCCTAGGCGGTTTATACCCAGTAGTAATATCCCTGACAACTTATCTCCTTGCAGTTTTGTTCAGCCCCGCTACAGTAGTAGCTAGGTCATGTCTACCAAGCGTCAGACATGTTTGCTTGAATGGAAATAAGCTGACAATAGAAATTAGTTGTCAATTATTTTTTAATAAAAAATATCCAAGACATAAATATGATTGAGAAACTCACATAATGGTAGAACTGGAGGCGTCTGAACATCGACCCAGATGTCGATATTACCTTCAATTTCATCTTCCGGACAAATATCAAAGGTGATAAGTGATACGTCTCCAACGTATCTATAATTTTTGATTGTTCCATGCTATTATATATTCTGTTTTAGATGTTTAATGGGCTTTATTATACACTTTAATATTATTTTTTGGCCTAACATACTAACCCAAGGCCAGTGCAAATTGCTGTTTTTTGCCTATTTCGGTGTTTCGTAGAAAAGGAATATCAAACGGAGTCCAAACGGAATGAAACCTTTGGGAGAGTTATTTTTGGAACGATATCAACGCAGAAGACATGGAGTACACATGAGGAACCGAGAGAAGTGGCCACGAGGGCAGAGGGCGTGCCCAGGGGGTAGGCGCGCCCCCACCCTCGTGGGTCCCCTCTGGCTCCCCTGAGGTGCCTCTTAAGTCTATATATACTCTCATACCCTGAAAACATCGAGGTAACTGATGAAACCCTAATTCCACCACCGTAACCTTCTGTTCCCGTGAGATCCCATCTTGGGGCCTGTTCCGGAGCTCCGCCGGAGGGGGCATCGATCATGGAGGGCTTCTACATCAACACCATAGCCTCTCCGATGAGTTGTGACTAGTTTACCACAGACCTTCGGGTCCATAGTTATTAGCTAGATGGCTTCTTCTCTCTCTTTGGATCTCAATACAAAGTTCTCCTCGATCTTCGAGGAGATCTATTCAATGTAATCTTTTTGCGGTGTGTTTGTCGAGATCCGATGAATTGTGGGTTTATGATAAAGATTATCTATGAACAATATTGGATTCTATTCTGAAATCTTTTATGTATGATTATAATATCCTTGCAAGTCTCTTTGAATTATTGGTTTGGTTTGGCCTACTAGATCTATAGTTCTTGCAATGGGAGAAGTGCTTGGCTTTGGGTTCAATCTTGCGTTGTCCTTTCCCAGTGATAGTAGGGGCAGCAAGGCACGTATTGTATTGTTGCCATCGAGGATAAAAAGATGGGGTTTATATCATATTGCTTGAGTTTATCCCTCTACATCATGTCATCTTGCTTAAGGCATTACTCTGTTCTTATGAACTTAATACTCTAGATGCATGTTGGATAGCGGTCGATGTGTGGAGTAATAGTAGTAGATGCAGAATCATTTCGGTCTACTTGTCACAGACGTGATGCCTATATACAATGATCATGCCTAGATATTCTAATAACTATGCGCTTTTCTATCAATTGCTCGACAATAATTTGTTCACCCACCGTAGAATTCTGTTATCATGAGAGGAGCCACTAGTGAATCCTATGGTCCCCGGGTCTATTCTCATCATATTAATCTTCCTTCAACCATTTACTTTATTTTTGTTTATTTACTTTCAGTCTCCTTATCAAAAAATACCAAAAATATTATCATATCATCTCTATCAGATCTCACTCTCGTAAGTGACCGAGAAGGGATTGACAACCCCTTTTATCGTGTTGGCTGCGAGGTTCTTATTTGTTTTTGCAGATGCGAGGGACTCGCGCGTGGTTTCCTACTGGATTGATACCTTGGTTCTCAAAAACTGATGGAAATACTTACGCTATTGTGCTGCATCACCCTTTCCTCTTCGAGGGAATACAACGTAAGCTCGAGAAGTAGCAAGAAGAATTTCTGGCGCCATTGCCGGAGAGATCTTCGCAAAAGTCATATACCAAGTACCTATCACAAACCCTTATCCCTCGCATTACATTTTATTTGCCTCTCGTTTTCCTCTCCCCCACTTCACCCTTGCCATTTTATTCGCCCTTCTTCTTCCGTGTGTTTTATCGTTTGCTTTGCCGTCATGGCTAGCACGCCTATCATTATCAATACTCCCGAGAGTGAGGTTCTTAATTTTAAGCAAAGGGAGGAAGAAAATCTAAAAGATGCTTGGTATAGAATTTTCAAAGCTCAAAATAGATCTAATAGGAAGTTTTCCACTTCCGCGCTTGTAACGCCCGGATAATTAAGCTACAGTAATCCCATGCTAATGATGCCACATCACCACCGTTATTGTTGATAATCTCTCGTTAATCCAAATACTGTTCAAATTCAAATTCAAATTAAAAGTCAAAGTTAAATTTTATCAAACGTGAAAACAAAAATGTCCAACATGTTGCAAATATTCTCTGGATATTTGTCAGGTTGGAACCACACTTTATAAAGTGTTTAAGTACTCTAAAATGACTAGAACCGTAGCAAAAACAAATAATTAAATGCCCTTTTCAGTTAATAAATTATTAAACTATTTATTTCATTACCCTAGAACTTATGGGGCGGTGTAATAATTATTAAAGATAAATTAGGAACTAGTTGCATATTTTATAAAACAAAGTTTAAAAGAAACTAAAAGCAAAACAGAAAAGAATAAGTTAAAACAAAAGGAAAAACAAAACCGAAATAAAAAGCAAACAGCACCCCCCCTGTCCCAACTGGGCCACAGCCCATCAGGCCGGCCCAGCCCCCCCGGCCTATATGGCCTTGAACCCCCTCCCGCACCCAAACCCTAGCCCCCAGTCACCCATTCCC
>LR738714.1:630625563-630650006 GCA_902687465.1 Secale cereale
TGCTTAATTAAACTAATAAATTAGTTAATCTAATTAAACTGTAATTAGTTTAGTTAAACAATAATTAACCTAATCAGTAACTAAACTAATTAAACCTGTTTAGTTAATCTTAGACAATGACAACTGGGTCCCGCACGTCAGTTTGACCCAGTCAACACCCCTGTTGACTGCTGACGTCATGCTGACGTCTTGTTGACGTCATCCGCACTATTCTGGATAATGTTCTATTAAATTAATTAATTAAATTCCAGAAATTAATAAATACTTTAGAAAATCATATCTTTTAAACCGTAACTCGGATGAAAATACTTTGTACATGAAAGTTGCTCAGAACGACGAGACGAATCCGAATACGCGGTCCGTTCGTCCGCCACACATCTCTATCATACCAAACGTGCAACTTTCCCCTCCGTTTCATCTGCCCGAAAATGCCTAACACCGGGAATACTTTCCCGGATGTTATTCCTCTTTGCCTGTATCACCGAGCACCGCGTTAGGTCACACGTAGCACCGCCTTTTGCCTTGTTATGCTATGTGATGCTATTGTTTGCTCTGTTATTTATTTGTTTCCCCCTTCATTGCTTATTTTTGGTAGACTCCGATACGGTGATAGACCCCGAGACTATTGATGCTTCGGTGTTCGACTACGGCTACGCTTCCGAAGATTCCTTTCGTCTGCAGAGCTTCCAGGCAAGCCCCCCCTTTGATCACCAGATATCGCCTACTCTTCTCTCTACTGCTTGCATTAGAGTAGTGTAGCATGTTACTGCTTTCGATAATCCTATTCTGCTGCATAGCCTGTCATTGTTGCTACCACTGTTGATACTTTACCTGCAATCCTAAATGCTTAGTATAGGGTGCTAGTATTCCATCAGTGGCCCTACACCCTTGTCCGTCTGCCCTGCTATTATATCGGGCCGTGATCACTTGGGTGTGATCACGGGTATATACTATATACATACTTTACATACACATGATGATGATTCGGAGATGGGGGCTGAAGGGGCAGGTGGTTCCACACAGGTAGTGGTGGGCCTGGGTTCCCGACAGTCCCCTGATGGTTACTTTGTGGCGGAGCGACAGGGCAGGTTGCGACCACCTAGGAGACAGGTGGGCCTGGCCCTGGTCGTTGTCCACGGTTATTTCATAATAACATGTTTAACGGGATCTTGGTATTTGATCTGAGTCTGGCCATTTGGTCTATACGCACTAACCAGCTACGTGGGAATAGTTATGGGTACTCGACGTCGTGGTATCAGCCGAAGCCTTCTTGACGTCAGCGGTTTAGCGGCGCGCGCCGGATTGGACTGGAAGCCTACTCTGGTATTAGGAGAGGCTAGGTCTGCTTACCGGCCGCCCTCGCAACGTGCAGGTGTGCATTGGGCGATGGGCCCAGACCCCTGTGTGCTTAGGATTTAGACCGACGTGCTGACCTCTCTGCTGTGCTTAGGTAGGGCTGCGGCGTGTTGATCTTCCGAGGCCGGGCATGACCCTGGAAAGTGTGTCCGGCCAAATGGGATCAAGCGTGCTGGGTTATGTGGTGCACCCCTGCAGGGAAGTTAATCTATTCGAATAGCCGTGTCCCTCGGTAAAAGGACGACCCGGAGTTGTACTCGGACCTCATGACAACTAGAACTGGATACGTAATAAAACACACCCAGACAAGTTCCAGATATAACTCGGTGGTTGCTCTCTCACAGGGTGATGTGCGGGAGGATCGCCGAGTAGATTTATGCTATACGATGTTACTTGGTGAACTCTTCTGCTACTCAAGACGGAGGCTGCCAGAAGCTTTGATAGTTGTTACTATTCCATCTACTCCCTTCCACTGCTGCAAGATGGAGGCTGCGAGACGCGAGGATACTTGTTATTTCCATATATTCTCTTCTACTGCTGCAAGATGGAGGTTACGAGGAGCGTAGTCTTCGATTGGATTAGCTATCCCCCTCTTATTCTGCTTTCTGCAGTTCAGTCCACATATATTACCCCTTTACACATATATCATTGCATATGTAGTGTAGATCCTTGCTTGCGAGTACTTTGGATGAGTACTCACGGTTGCTTTTCTTCCCCTTTTCCCCTCTTGTTCCTTCTTCTCGGATGATGCTACCAGATTGATGGAGTCCAGGGCCCAGAAGATCCCGAGGATGTTTCTACGTGAAGATCAGTTTCGAGGAGTGGTTAGGAGGTCCCAGGCAGGAGGCCTTGCCTTTTTGATCGTTGTTACTTTTGTGCTAGCCTTCTTAAGGCAAACATGTTTAACTTATGTCTGTACTCAGATATTCTTGCTTCCGCTGACTCTTGTGTTTTCGAGCTTATGTATTCGAGCCCTCGAGGCCCCTGGCTTGTAATATAAAGCTTGTATTATTTTAATTTGTGTCTAGTGTTGTGTTGTGATATCTTCCAGTGAGTCCTTGATCTTGGTCGTACACATTTGCGTGCATGATTAGTGTACGGTCAAATCGGGGGCGTCACAGCGCTTCTCCGCAATTTTTATGTTGGCATCACTCCTTGCAATAGATATATTCTTGATACCATTACTGGGTAGCCATACTTTTGATTCTTATAATGCTATGACAAAATTGTTCGGCCCACCACCTCTTCTGGTTAATGGAACTGTTTTGACTTTAGAACATGTTATGCAAAGGCTAGAAATTATTGAAAATAATGTTGCCACTCTGGAGTTGGTTGAGAGTTTGGATAAAAAGTTCCATAACCAAATTACCCAATGTGGATCTAAAGTATAAGTTATTCTCAAAATTTTCAAAGAGAAAGAACGCATAGTTAAAGAGAGAATAGATCAAGATTCCACTCGAATCGATAAACTTGAGGACATTATCACTAATGTAGGGTCTGCTTTTTCGGTTGTGAGAAACACTTTGAACCCCTCTACCACTAAATTGGCCAAGTTTATGTATGTTCCTAAAAATAAGAGTGAATCTTCTAGTAAGGGAATTGCGGATCTTAAATCAATAAGTGTTCACCCCAACTTTCTCACTATCATTTGGGAATCTTTGGCCACAAATGAATTTCTTGATTTCTTGCCTAGAAGTTTGATTATTAATAGGAAGGAAGAAGCTCCTAAGAATTACAAGTGTTCAATTGAAGAATTGCCTACCAAAGATTGCAATACCTAGATCTATTCTTGTATCGTGCCTAGCTAGGGGTGTTAAATGATAGAGCTTGTTGGGAGGCAACCCAATTTTATTTTCTTTGCTTTTGCTTTTGTTTAGGAATAAATGTTGCATCTAGCTTCTGTTTAGATGTGGTTTTGTGTTTTAATTAGTGTTTTTGTCAAGTAGAACCTTTGGGAAGACTTGTGTGAAGTTTACGCGATCATGCTCTAAAAAATAGAAACTTTGGCGCTCACGAGATTAGCTACCATTTTTTCCTGGAGAGTGCTTTTTAGTTGATTCGTTTTGCAGATGATTAATAGACAAATTCCTCACGTCCACCAATTTATTTCAAAAAAATTAGAGTTACAGAAGTATTCGAAAGTTACAGATTGCTACACACTGTTCTGTTTTTGAGAGATTCTGTTTTTCGTGTGTTGTTTGCTTATTTTGATGAATCTATGAGTAGTATCGGGGGTATGAATCATAGAGAAGTTGGAATACACTAGGTTTAACACCAATATAAACAAAGAATGAGTTCATTATAGTACCTTTGAGTGGTGGTTTGTTTTCTTATACTAACGGAACTCACGAGATTTTTGGCTAAGTTTTGTGTTGTGAAGTTTTCAAGTTTTGTGTAAGGATTTGATGGACTACGGAACAAAGAGTGGCAAGAGCCTAAGCTTGGGGATTCCCAGGTAACCCCAAGGTAAAATTCAGGGACAACCAAAATCCTAAGCTTGGGGATGCCCCGGGAAGGCATCCCCTCTTTCGTCTTCGTCTATCTGTAATTTTACTTGAGACTATATTTTTATTCACCACATGATATGTGTTTTGCTTGGAGCGTCAGCTATGATTTGAGTATTTGCTTTTTAGTTTGCCACAATCATCCTTGCTGGACACACCTTTTGAGAGAGATACACATGATTTGGAATTTATTAGAATACTCTATGTGCTTCACTTACATCTTTTGAGCTAGATAGTTTTGCTCTAGTGCTTCACTTATATCTTTTAGAGCACGGTGGTGGTTTTATTTTGTAGAAATTATTGATCTCTCATACTTCACTGATATCTTTTTGAGAGTCTCTTAGTACAGCATGGTAATGTGCTTTGGTTATAAAACTAGTCATAATATGACAGGCATCCAAGATGAATATAGTAAAAACTTTCATATAAACTGCATTGAATATGATGAGAAGTTTGATACATGATGATTGTTTTGAGATATGAGGATGGTGATATTAGAGTCATGCTAGTGGAGTAATTGTGAATTTGAGAAACACTTGTGTTAACGTTTGTGATTCCCGTAGCATGCACGTATGGTGAACCGTTATGTGATGAAGTTGGAGCATGATTTATTTATTGAGTGTCATCCTTTGTGTGGAGGTCGGGATCACGCGATGGTTAACTCCTACCAACCGTTCCCCTAGGAGCATGCGTTGAATACTTTGTTTTGATAACTCGTAGAATTTTGCAACAAGTATATGAGTTCTTTATGACTAATGTTGAGTCCATGGATTATACGCACTCTCACCCTTCCACCATTGCTAGCTCTCTTGTACCACGCAACTTTCACCGGTACCATACACCTACCATATACCTTCCTCAAAACAGCCACCATACCTACCTATCATGGCATTTCCATAGCCATTTCGAGATATATTGCCATGCGACTTTCCACCATTCCGTTAATATGACACGCTTCATTATTGTCATTCACATAGAGTCATATTTTGTTCTAGCTTCGAGTTGTAAGTAAATAAAAGTGTGATGATCTTCATTATTAGAGCATTGTCCTAGTGAGGAAAGGATGATGGAGACTATGATTCCCCCACAAGTCGGGATGAGACTCCGGACGTAAGAAAAAACATGAGGCCAAAAAAAAGAAAAAAAAGGAGAAAATGCCCAAAGAAAAAAATGATGATGAGAGAAAAAGAGAGAAGAGACAATGTTACTATCCTTTTTCCACACTTGTGCTTCAAAATAGCACCATGATCTTCATAATAGAGAGTCTCCTATGTTGTCACTTTCATATACTAGTGGGAATTTTCATTATAGAACTTGGCTTGTATATTCCAATGATGGGCTTCCTCAAAATGCCCTAGGTCTTCATGAGCAAGTGAGTTGGATGCACACCCACTTAGTTTCTTTTGTTGAGCTTTCATACACTTATAGCTCTAGTGCATCTGTTGCATGGCAATCCCTACTCACTCACATTGATATCTATTGATGGGCATCTCCATAGCCCATTGATACGCCTAGTTGATGTGAGACTATCTCCCTCTTTTGTCTTCTCCACAACCACCACTCTATTCCACATAGTGTTATATCCATGGCTCACGCTCATGTATTGCGTAAAAGTTGAAAGGTTTGAAAAAATTGAAGTGTGAAACAATTGCTTGACTGAAACCGGGGTTGTGCATGATTTAAATATTTTGTGTGATGAAGATAGAGCATAGCCAGACTATATGATTTTGTAGGGATAACTTTCTTTGGCCATGTTATTTTGAGAAGACATGATTGATTTGTTAGTATGCTTGAAGTATTAATATTCTTATGTCAATATAGAATTTTGTCTTGAATCTTTCGGATCTGAACATTCATGCCACAATAAAGAAAATTACATTGAGAATTATGTTGGTTAGCATTCCACATCAAAAATTCTGTTTTATCATTTACCTACTCGAGGACGAGCAGGAATTAAGCTTGGGGATGTTGGATACGTCTCCAACGTATCTATAATTTTTTATTGTTCCATGCTATTATATATTCTGTTTTGGATGTTCAATGGGCTTTATTATACACTTTTATATTATTTTTGGGACTAACCTACTAACCCAAGGCCCAGTGCAAATTGTTGTTTTTTGCCTATTTCAGTGTTTCACAGAAAAGGAATATCAAACAGAGTCCAAACGGAATGAAACCTTCGGGAGAGTTATTTTTGGAACGATATCAACGCAGAAGACTTGGAGTACACGTGAGGAAACGAGAGAGGTGGCCACGAGGGCAGAGGGCGCGCCCAGGAGGTAGGCGCGCCCCCACCCTCGTGGGCCCCCTCTGGCTCCCCTGACATGCCTCTTCAGCCTATGTATACTCTCATACCCTAAAAAACATCGAGGCAACAAACAAAACCCTAATTCCACCGCCGTAACCTTCTGTTCCCGTGAGATCCCATCTTGGGGACTGTTCCGGAGCTTCGCCGGAAGGGGCATCGATCATGGAGGGCTTCTACATTAACACCATAGCCTCTCCGATGAGTTGTGAGTAGTTTACCATAGACCTTCGGGTCAATGGTTATTAGCTAGATGGCTTCTTCTCTCTCTTTGGATCTCAATACAATGTTCTCCTCGATCTTCGAGGAGATCTATTTGATGTAATCTTTTTGTGGTGTGTTTGTCGAGATCCGGTGAATTGTGGGTTTATGATCAAGATTATCTATGAACAATATTGGATTCTATTCTTAAATCTTTTATGTATGACTATAATATCCTTGCAAGTCTCTTCGAATTATTGGTTTGGTTTGGCCTACTAGATCTATAGTTCTTGCAATAGGAGAAGTGCTTGGCTTTGGGTTCAATCTTGCGGTGTCCTTTCCCAGTGATAGCAGGGGCAGCAAGGCACGTATGGTATTGTTGCCATCAAGGATAAAAATATGGGGTTTATATCATATTGCTTGAGTTTATCCCTCTACATCATGTCATCTTGCTTAAGGCGTTACTCTGTTCTTATGAACTTAATACTCTAGATGCATGATGGATAGCGGTCAATGTGTGGAGTAATAGTAGTATGTAGATGCAGAATCGTTTCGGTCTACTTGTCACGGACGTGATGCCTATATACAATGATCATGCCTAGATATTCTCATAACTATGAGCTTTTCTATCAATTGCTCGACAATAATTTGTTCACCCACCGTAGAATTCTGCTATCATGAGAGAAGCCACTAGTGAAACCTATGGCCCCCATGACTATTCTCATCGTATTAATCTTCCTTCAACCATTTACTTTATTTTGCTTTATTTACTTTCAATCTCCTTATAAGAAAATACGAAAAATATTATCCTATCATCTCTATCAGATCTCACTCTCGTAAGTGACCAAGAAGGGATTGACAACCCCTTTTATCGCGTTGGTTATGAGGTTCTTATTTGTTTGTGCAGGTGCGAGGGACTCGCACATGGTCTCCTACTGGATTGATATCTTGGTTCTCAAAAACCGAGGGAAATACTTACGCTACTATGCTGCATCACCCTTTCCTCTTCGAGGGAATACAACGCAAGCTCGAGAAGTAGCAATAAGCATATCAGGCTCAAATGCATAAGCCTTGCATAGTGCTCTCCAATTTTTGCATTCAAAATAGGAGTAGGTGTCTGAATTGTTTTATTTTATGGCAAAAGAATAACCATGCTCGGTCCTCAATTGAACTCTCTTTACCTCCATAGTTTCCATAGTACTGAAACTAACCTTATCCAAGACATGCGTTCTTGCATGGCAGGGGATACACTAGTAAAAATAGTAAAACAAATATGAAATTATAAGTTGAAGCAAAAGAAGTAGAAGTCATGCTTAATTACGAAAAAAGAGTTGTCATTGTGACTTACTGTATCCACTTCGAAGGTCTCATCCAACTTGATGCTGAAGCACCTACCACCAACTAGGTAAGGCCTGTCGCACTGGTCGCGCTCTTCTTCGCATTATTCACACATACCGAATTCCTTTTCGTCATCGGGCATTTCCTATGTTCATAGTTGAAACGTTAATTAAAAATCGATCGAAGGCAACTACCAGGAAACTCAACACATAGATCACTATTACTCAATATGCAACAGTTTGACTTTAGGTCTGTCGAGTCTTTCTTCCTAAACTCTCATCTCGCGTATATGGTAAGCACTCTGTCAGGGATATTACTAGCAGGTATAAACCGGTTAGGGAGATCCGGATTACGTTAATATGGTTGTATTATCATAAGCCCAGTAGGTTAGGAGTTAGAGGTTACGGCCCGCGGAGGCTTAGGGCCCATATGTAAAGTTTACGGTTTATAAACCGTCCTATCATGTAACTTGAGATATAAGGAAGAAAGAGTAGAGACCGAGGCGGACACAATTATGAGCCGGCCTCGGGACTCTGTAAATCGGACCGGGCGTTGCCTCCTATATAAAGGGACGACCCGGCGACGGTTCAATGACAAGCAAACAACCCGTCGAGACACAGGCAAGCAATCCGCTCCCTGTTCATCGACGCTCAAGCAAGACTAAACCCAACTAGACGTAGGCTTTTACCTTCATCGAAGGGGCCGAACTAGTATAAACCCTCTGTGTTCTTTGTGTGCTTTAACCTCTTCAAGCTAACCCGCGCGATGGCTCCACACCTAAGTCCTCTAAACCGGACATCTGCCGTGCTAATTCCACGACAGTTGGCGCCCACCGTGGGGCTATCGCACGATGGTTTCGAGTTCTTGAAGGGCGGCTTTAAAGGACTCAAGGGTTATGCGGTTGGCCGGATGACCAAGAGTCGCCGCGGCCGGATCTACATCGACGACGCAGGCTGGGGCCCCGAGGCCGATTCAATCGAATACGGATACCGGGTCCCCTTCGGCGGCATCCACGTCTTCATCGGCAAGATTGGTGAACCGGGACCTGAGCCGGACATCTTCCCCAACATCGTCGAGCCGGCTCAGCGTGCGAGGTCGGCCCGGATTCAGCCCACCATGAAGCGTGTTTTCGTTGGAGCAGTACATGGAGTCCAAGCCGAGGACGGATCGGATTCTGGTGGCGAGACAGTTATCTACTCTGACAATGAATCTTCATCCGGAGAAACCGAATCTTTGTATCAGTTGCGGGATGGCCGATCCGGGGATATGTCCGATGGCGACAGTATTCCGGACCCCTTTGATCCGCCAAACCGAGTGGCTGTCTTTATGGCCGGATCACAGTCTGCGCAGCAGCCCACGGCGACCGGGGCATTCACAGCAGAGGTAGCTGGTGCAGGGGCGAGCAACCAGGCCCCCTCACCCTCTGACGCTCTATCCACCTTAGTTGAGGAGTTGACAGCCCGCGCAATAGTAGAGGTGGCTCCTGCTAACAAGGCGCAACATGATGCGGAGATCCTTCAGCTAAAGGGCCGGATCGAGCAAGCCAAACGGGATCTGGATGCTGAGAAAGCCATGATGGTAACAAGGCAAGCAGAGCTGGATTCCCAAGCTTTCCGGCTCAGGATTGATCAGGCCTCTGTGCAGGAGGTAAGGAACAGAAGGTATCAGACTCGTCTACCGCCGGTCTATGAGGCGATGAATCTCTTTGGCACGCCAGGAGCGGGAGCCAGCAATAACCTAGAAGTAAACCGGAGAGGGGTCCCAGGAGCAGGCGCGCCAGTTCAACAGCCGACCGCGGAGCAAAATCGTCAGGTTGTGCCCACGCCGCACATCCCCACGCCTCCTGGCCATTATTCAAACCCATTGGATAACATTGTCGCCGCCGCTTCACGACTGGCCGCTTTACCCATTGAGGGAACATCCCCCATGGCGATGGAAGCACGCAGGGTCAAGGAATTACTGGACACAGCATTGACACAGCAGCAGGCATACTCCTACAGCAGGGAGAGAATTCATTCAACACCCCGCCACAGCAGGAGTTACACTAGGCATTGGGATGAACCGGAGGTGTCCAGCAGCGAGCGGAGACGTCACCGTCATAGACAAGATAATCCGGCGGGAGCAGAGGCGCACGCCCAGGAGGCGATGAACCAGGCCAGACCTACTGCCCGCGAGGATGTCCGACAAACAACGCCGGTTCACCCAACCACAGCAGAGACGGGAGTCACGGCGAGTTCCTTTGGAGTACAGTGTCTTGTTCCCGCTTTACGAAGCGTAAGGTTACGGGTTACCCAAGGACTTCAAAGGTCCGCGCAAGGTGCCTAATTATACGGCAGATCTGGCTCCAGAGGCTTGGATTGAGAGTTATGAGTGTTGGAAATATGCCCTAGAGGCAATAATAAAAGAGTTATTATTATATTTCCTTGTTCATGATAATCGTTTATTATCCATGCTATAACTGTATTGATTGGAAACTCAAATACATGTGTGGATGAATAGACAGACTTTGTGTCCCTAGTGAGCCTCTACAGGACTAGCTTGTTGATCAAAGATGACCGCGGTTTCCAGGTCATAGACATGAGTTGTCATTTGATAACGGGATCACATCATTAGGAGAATGATGTGATGGACGAGACCCAAACGTTAAACATAGCTTTTGATCGTGTCAGTTATCGCTATAGTTTTCTGCATGTCAAGTATAAGTTCCTATGACCATGAGATCATGTAACTCACTGACACCGTAGGAGTGCTTTGTGTGTGCCAAACGTCACAACGTAACTGGGTGACTATAAAGGTACTCTACAGGTATCTCCGAGGGTGTCTGTTGAGTTGACATGGATCGAGACTGGGATTTGTCACTCCGTGTGACGGAGAGGTATCTCCGGGCCCACTCGGTAACATGTCATCTCAATGAGCTCAAAGTGACTAAGTAGTTGGTCACGGGATTATGTATTACGGTAACGAGTAAAGAGACTTGCCGGTAACGAGATTGAACTAGGTATAGAGATACCGACGATCGAATCTCGGGCAAGTAACATACCGACGAGACAAAGGGAACTGTATACAGGATTGCCTGAATCCTTGACATCGTGGTTCATCCGATGAGATCATCGAGAAACATGTGGGAACCAATATGGGTATCCAGATCCCGCTATTGGTTATTGACCTGGGAGTGTCTCGGTCATGTCTACATGGTTTCCGAACCCGCAGGGTCTACACACTTAAGGTTCGGTGACGCTAGGGTTGTTAGTGAGAACAGTGCATGGTTACCGAAGGTTGTTCGGAGTCCCGGATGAGATCCCGGACGTGACGAGGGTCTCCGGAATGGTCCGGGGACGAAGATTGATATATAGGATGAAAGGTTTCGGAGTCCGGAAGTGTTCCGGGGAGCATCGGGAAATCGGCGGATTACCGAAAAGGGTTTCGGGGGTCCCGGAAGTGGTTCTGGGCCTAATAGGCCACAAAGGGGGGACACCACAGCCCTCATAGGGCTGTGCGCCCCCCCTGGGCCCTCTCCTATGGCGCATGGGGGGCTGGCCCCTCCTAGGGCAGCCGCACCCCCTGGCTTGGGGGGCAAGGCACCTAGGGGGGAAACCCTAGGGCCTGCGCAGCCCTTGGCCGCCGCCCCCCACTGCCCTGGCTGCCGGCCCCCCTAGGGGAAACCCTAGGGCGCCCCCCTCCCATCTATTCCCCCTATATATAGAGGGGCAGAGGGAGGGCAGCCAACACACGTTTGTGCCTCGGTGCTGCCCTTCCTCTCCCACAACATATTCGTCTTCCCGCGGTGCTTAGGCGAAGCCCTGCTGGAATCCTCCTCCACCATCACCACCACGCCGTCGTGCTGCCGGTCTCTCCATCAACCTCTCCTCCACCCCTTGCTGGATCAAGAAGGAGGAGACGTCCCCGAGCCGTACGTGTGAAGAACGCGGAGGCACCGTTGCTTCGGTGCTAGGATCTTCGGCGATCTGAATCGCGGCGAGTACGACTCCATCAACCGCGTTCTTAACGCTTCCGCTTAGCGATCTACAAGGGTACGTGGATCCAACTCTCCTCTCGTAGTAGCATCTCCTAGATTGATCTTGGTGAACGTAGGAAAATTTTTGTTTCCCATGCAACGTTCCCCAACAGTGGCATCATGAGCTAGGATCTTGCGTAGATGCTTTCTCGAGTAGAACACAAAAGGGTTTGTGGGCGTTGATGTTTAAATTGCTGCCCTCCTTAGTCTATCTTGATTCAGCGGTATTATGGGATGAAGCGGCCCGGACCAACTTTACATGTCCACGTACATGAGACCGGTTCCATCGACAGACATGTGACTTTTGTTGCATAAGATGGCTGGCGGGTGTCTGTCTCTCCTATCTTAGTTGAATCGGAATAGAACAAGGCGGTCCTTGTAGAAGGTTAAATAGCAACTTGAATATCACCGTTGTGGCTTTGCGTAGGTAAGAAGCGTTCTTGCTAGATACCCATAGCAGCCACGTAAAACATGCAACAACAAATTAGAGGACGTCTAACTTGTTTTTGCAGGGTATGTATGTGATATGATATGGCCAATGACATGATGAGATATATTTGATGTATGAGATGATCATGTTGTAATAGTTAATATCGACTTGCATGTCGATGCATACGGCAACCGGCAGGAGCCATAGGGTTGTCTTTAATTTTTGTATGACCTGCGTGTCAATCATTAAGCGCTTTGTAATGCT
This sequence comes from Secale cereale, assembly GCA_902687465.1. Classification (NCBI taxonomy): domain Eukaryota; kingdom Viridiplantae; phylum Streptophyta; class Magnoliopsida; order Poales; family Poaceae; genus Secale; species Secale cereale. The sequence continues at coordinate 630,637,977 of LR738714.1, forward strand.
TTACTTTATCGCTAAACGGTAGCAATAGTAGTAAGAGCATGGTGGGTGCGCGACAATCCCGATGGCGACACGATGATGGAGATCATGATGATGGAGATCATGGTGTGGCACCGGTGACGATGGAGATCATGCCGGTGCTTTGGAGATGGAGATCAAAAGCACGAGTTGATGGCCATATCATGTCACTTATGATTTGCATGTGATGTTAATCCTTTTATGCATCTTATTTTGCTTAGGACGACGGTAGCATTATAAGATGATCCTTCACTAAAATTTCAAGATAAAATTGTGTTCCCCCCGAGTGTGCGCCGTTGCGAAGGTTCGTCGTTTCGAAGCACCACGTGATGATCGGGTGTGATAGACTCTATGTTCGCATACAACGGGTGCAAGCCAGTTTTGCACATGCAGAACACTCGGGTTAGACTTGACGAGCCTAGCATGTACAGACATGGCCTCGGAACACGGAAGACCGAAAGGTCGAGCATGAGTCATATAGTAGATATGATCAACATGTAGATGTTCACCATTGACACCACCTCATCTCACGTGATGATCGGACTTGGGTTGGTGAATTTGGATCATGTCACACTTGAATGACCAGAGGGATGTCAATTTGAGTGGGAGTTATAAATAATTTGATTAGGTAGTAACTCACTTATCATGAACAATAGTCTAAAATGTCTTTGCAAATCTTTTGTTGTAGATGGCTCGCGCAGTAGCTCCCCTGAATTTTAATGCGTTCCTAGAGAAAGCTAAACTGAAAGATGATGGGAGCAACTTTGTGGACTGGCTCCGCAATCTGAGGATCATCCTCACAGCTGCCCAAAAGGTTTATGTCCTAAATGCACCGCTAGGTGACCCCCCCGCTCCTACAGCCACTGCAGACGTTTTGAACGCCTGGCAGTCGCGTTCGGATGACTATTCGATAGTGCAGTGTGCCATGTTGTATGGCTTGGAAGGAGGACTTCAAAGGCGTTTTGAACGTCATGGTGCATATGAGATGTACCAGGAGTTGAAGTTCATCTTTGAAAAGAATGCTAAGATCGAGAGGTATGAGACCACCGATAAATTCTTTGCTTGCAAGATGGAGGAGAATTCGTCTGTCAGTGAACACTTACTGAAGATGTCTGGGTACTATACCCGCATAGCTGATCTGGGACTTGTGTTCCCGGATGAGGCTATCATTGACAGAATTCTCCAGTCACTCCCGCCAAGCTACAAGAGCTTCGTGCAGCAGTACAACATGCAAGGGATGAATAAAACCATCGCCGAGCTGTTTTCAATGCTGAAAGTCGCTGAGGCAGACATCCAGAAGGAGTATCAAGTGTTGATGGTCAATAAAACCACCAGTTTCAAGAAGAATGGCAAGGGCAAGAAGGGTAACTCTAAGAAGGGTGGCAAAGCAGTTGCTAATCCAGTGAAGAAACCCAAGGCTGGGCCCAAGCCAGAGACTGAGTGTTTCTATTGCAAGGGGAACGGCCACTCGAAGCGGAACTGCCCCAAGTATCTGACGGACAAGAAGGGGGCCAACAACAACAAAGGTATATGTGATATACATGTTATTGATGTGTACCTTACCAACTCTCGTTGTAGTGCCTGGGTATTTGATACCGGTTCGGTTGCTCACATTTGCAACTCTAAACAGGAACTGCGGAATAAACGGAGGCTGGCGAAGGACGAAGTGACGATGCGCGTGGGAAATGGTTCCAAGGTTGATGTGATCGCCGTCGGCACGCTCGCTCTTCGATTACCATCGGGATTAGTTTTGAACCTGAATAATTGTTATTTAGTGCCTGCGTTAAGCATGAACATTATATCTGGATCTTGTTTATTGCGAGACGGTTACTCATTTAAGTCAGAGAATAATGGTTGTTCTATTTATATGAGTAATATCTTTTATGGTCATGCACCCGAAGTTAGGGGTTTATTCTTATTAAATCTCGATAGTGATGATACACATGTTCATAACATTGATGCCAAAAGATGTAGAGTTGATAATGATAATACCACTTTCTTGTGGCACTGCCGTCTGGGTCATATCGGCGTGAAACGCATGAGGAAGCTCCATGCTGATGGACTTTTGGAGTCTCTTGATTTTGAATCACTTGACACATGCGAGCCGTGCCTCATGGGCAAGATGACGAGGACCCCGTTTTCAGGGACAATGGAACGGGCAAGTGACTTATTGGAAATCATACATACTGATGTGTGTGGTCCGATGAGTGTCACGGCGCGCGGTGGATATCGTTATTTTCTCACCTTCACTGACGACTTAAGTAGATATGGGTATATTTACTTAATGAAGCATAAGTCTGAAACTTTTGAAAAGTTCAAGCAATTTCAGAGTGAAGTTGAAAATCATCGTAACAAGAAAATCAAGTTCCTACGATCTGATCGAGGGGGAGAATATCTGAGTTATGAGTTTGGCAATCACTTAAGAGAATGTGGAATTATTTCACAGTTGACGCCACCTGGAACACCACAGCGTAATGGTGTGTCCGAACGTCGTAATCGAACCCTATTAGATATGGTGCGTTCTATGATGTCTCTTGCCGATTTGCCACTATCGTTCTGGGGATATGCGTTAGAGACAGCTGCATTCACTTTAAATAGGGCTCCATCTAAGTCCGTTGAGACAACACCGTATGAACTATGGTTTGGTAAGAAACCTAAGTTGTCTTTTCTCAAGGTTTGGGGTTGCGATGCTTATGTCAAAAGGCTTCAGCCAGAAAAGCTCGAACCCAAAGCGGACAAATGTGTCTTCATAGGATACCCAAAAGAAACTGTTGGGTACACCTTCTATCTCAGATCCGAAGGCAAAGTGTTTGTCGCTAAGAACGGGTCCTTTCTCGAGAAAGAGTTTCTCTCGAAAGAATTGAGTGGGAGGAAGGTAGAACTTGATGAGGTTATTGAACCTCTGCTTCAACCAGAGAGTTGTGCAGCACAGAAAGATGTTTTTGTGGAGCCTGCAGCGGTTGAAGAGGAAGCCAATGATGATGATCAAGAAGCTTCTGATCAAGTACCGAACCTCGTAGGTCGACAAGGGTACGCACTGCACCTGAGTGGTATGGTAACCCTGTCTTGGAGGTCATGTTGTTAGACAACGGTGAACCTACGAGCTATGGAGAAGCGATGGTGGGCCCGGATTCCGACAAATGGTTAGAGGCCATGAAATCCGAGATGGGATCCATGTATGAAAACAAAGTATGGACTTTGGAAGTATTACCTGAAGGGCGGAAGGCCATTCAGAATAAATGGATTTTTAAGAGGAAGACGGACGCTGACGGTAATGTCACCGTGTATAAAGCTCGACTTGTGGCAAAGCATTTTTCACAAGTTCAAGGAATTGACTACGATGAGACTTTCTCACCCATAGCGATGCTTAAATCCGTCTGAATCATGTTAGCGATAGCTGCATATTTCGATTATGAAATTTGGCAGATGGATGTCAAAACAGCGTTCCTTAACGGTTTTCTTAAGGAAGAGTTGTATATGATGCAACCGGAAGGTTTTGTCGATCCAGAGAATGCTGACAAAGTATGCAAGCTCCAGCGTTCCATTTATGGGCTGGTGCAAGCATCTCGGAGTTGGAATCTTCGCTTTGATGAGGTGATCAAAGCGTTTGGGTTTGTACAAGTTTATAATGAAGCTTGTATTTACAAGAAAGTGAGTGGGAGCTCTATAGCGTTTCTAATATTATATGTGGATGACATATTGCTGATTGGAAACAATATAGAATTTTTGGATAGCGTGAAGGGGTATTTGAACAAGAGTTTTTCGATGAAGGATCTCGGTGAAGCTGCTTTCATATTGGGCATCAAGATCTATAGAGATAGATCGAGACGCTTGATAGGACTTTCACAAAGTACATACCTTGATAAAGTTTTGAAGAAGTTCAAAATGGATCAATCCAAGAAGGGGTTCTTGCCGGTATTGCAAGGTACAAAGTTGAGTAAGACTCAATGCCCAGTGACTGCGGAAGATAGAGAAAAGATGAGTGTCGTCCCCTATGCTTCAGCCATAGGCTCTATCATGTATGCAATGCTGTGCACAAGACCAGATGTCAGCCTTGCCATCAGTATGGCCGGAAGGTTTCAAAGTAATCCTGGTATGGATCACTGGACAGCGGTCAAGAATATCCTAAAGTACCTGAAAAGGACTAAGGAGATGTTTCTCGTTTATGGAGGTGATCAAGAGCTCGTCGTAAAGGGTTACGTCGATGCAAGCTTTGACACTGATCCGGATGACTCTAAGTCTCAAACCGGATACGTATATATTCTCAACGGGGGAGCGGTAAGCTGGTGCAGTTCCAAGCAGAGCGTGGTAGCTGATTCTACATGTGAAGCGGAGTATATAGCTGCCTCGGAGGCGGCAAAGGAAGCTGTCTGGATGAAGGAGTTCATGACAGATCTTGGAGTTGTGCCTAGTGCACTGAACCCAATGACTCTGTTCTGTGACAACACTGGTGCCATTGCTCTAGCCAAGGAACCAAGGTTTCACAAGAGGACCAGACACATAAAGCGACGCTTCAATTCCATCCGCGATTCGGTCAAGGAGGAGGACATAAGTATTTGCAAAGTACACACGGATTTGAATGTTGCAGATCCGTTGACTAAGCCTCTTCCACAGGCTAAGCATGATCAACACCAAGACTCTATGGGTGTTAGATTCATTACCTTGTAATGCTAGATTATTGACTCTAGTGCAAGTGGGAGACTGTTGGAAATATGCCCTAGAGGCAATAATAAAAGAGTTATTATTATATTTCCTTGTTCATGATAATCGTTTATTATCCATGCTATAACTGTATTGATTGGAAACTCAAATACATGTGTGGATGAATAGACAGACTTTGTGTCCCTAGTGAGCCTCTACAGGACTAGCTCGTTGATCAAAGATGACCGCGGTTTCCAGGTCATAGGCATGAGTTGTCATTTGATAACGGGATCACATCATTAGGAGAATGATGTGATGGACGAGACCCAAACGTTAAACATAGCTTTTGATCGTGTCAGTTATCGCTATAGTTTTCTGCATGTCAAGTATAAGTTCCTATGACCATGAGATCATGTAACTCACTGACACCGTAGGAGTGCTTTGTGTGTGCCAAACGTCACAACGTAACTGGGTGACTATAAAGGTACTCTACAGGTATCTCCGAGGGTGTCTGTTGAGTTGACATGGATCGAGACCGGGATTTGTCACTCCGTGTGACGGAGAGGTATCTCCGGGCCCACTCGGTAATACGTCATCTCAATGAGCTCAAAGTGACTAAGTAGTTGGTCACGGGATTATGTATTACGGTAACGAGTAAAGAGACTTGCCGGTAACGAGATTGAACTAGGTATAGAGATACCGACGATCGAATCTCGAGCAAGTAACATACCGACGAGACAAAGGGAACTGTATACAGGATTGCCTGAATCCTTGACATCGTGGTTCATCCGATGAGATCATCGAGAAACATGTGGGAACCAATATGGGTATCTAGATCCCGCTATTGGTTATTGACCTGGGAGTGTCTCGGTCATGTCTACATGGTTTCCGAACCCGCAGGGTCTACACACTTAAGGTTCGGTGACGCTAGGGTTGTTAGTGAGAACAGTGCATGGTTACCGAAGGTTGTTCGGAGTCCCGGATGAGATCCCGGACGTGACGAGGGTCTCCGGAATGGTCCGGGGACGAAGATTGATATATAGGATGAAAGGTTTCGGAGTCCGGAAGTGTTCCGGGGAGCATCGGGAAATCGGCGGATTACCGAAAAGGGTTTCGGGGGTCCCGGAAGTGGTTCTGGGCCTAATAGGCCACAAAGGGGGGACACCACAGCCCTCATAGGGCTGTGCGCCCCCCTGGGCCCTCTCCTATGGCGCATGGGGGGCTGGCCCCTCCTAGGGCAGCCGCACCCCCTGGCTTGGGGGGCAAGGCACCTAGGGGGGGAAACCCTAGGGCCTGCGCAGCCCTTGGCCGCCGCCCCCCCACTGCCCTGGCCGCCGGCCCCCCTAGGGGAAACCCTAGGGCGCCCCCTCCCATCTATTCCCCCTATATATAGAGGGGCAGAGGGAGGGCAGCCAACACACGTTTGTGCCTCGGTGCTGCCCTTCCTCTCCCACAACATATTCGTCTTCCCGCGGTGCTTAGGCGAAGCCCTGCTGGAATCCTCCTGCACCATCACCACCACGCCGTCGTGCTGCCGGTCTCTCCATCAACCTCTCCTCCACCCCTTGCTGGATCAAGAAGGAGGAGACGTCCCCGAGCCGTACGTGTGAAGAACGCGGAGGCACCGTTGCTTCGGTGCTAGGATCTTCGGCGATCTGAATCACGGCGAGTACGACTCCATCAACCGCGTTCTTAACGCTTCCGCTTAGCGATCTACAAGGGTACGTGGATCCAACTCTCCTCTCGCAGTAGCATCTCCTAGATTGATCTTGGTGAACGTAGGAAAATTTTTTGTTTCCCATGCAACGTTCCCCAACAATGAGATGGCCATGGAGATGTTAGAGGTGGATGAAGCGGCGTGCGTGAAGTATTTTACCATGATGCTCGAAGGTACAACCCGGAGATGGTTAAAGGGCCTACCACCCAACTCCATCGGATCATGGGGTGAGCTACGTCGCCAGTTTATCAAAAATTTCAAAGACACGTGCAATCAACCGATGTCAATAGTGGACTTGGCGGCATGTGTTCAAGGAGAATAGGAGCCTACGAGCCCCTGGGTACGGCGAGTGTCAGAAATCCTACACTCTTCCAATAGCATCAATCCCAGTACGGCAATAGTGACACTGGAAAACAATTGCCGGTTTGAGTCTATGAAGCTGAAGTTGGGACGGCTCAAGCGGGATTGTAATGACATGGGGACACTCATGAGCGCTCTGGTGAAATATGGGGACTCTGATAACACTAAATACCCAGAGGCGGAGGGAGACAAATCCGGGAAAGCAAACAAGGCTGGTAAACCGACGCAGGCTAATCCGGCAGGAACAAGCTTCAATGGTATGCGAAAGGCAGAAGGCAGCTCTGATTTCGTGGCCAATACTAATGTTCAAGGAAACTTTCAACGCCGCAAAGGTAGGCCACCTCCACGGAGCGGCGGAGGATTCATTAATCTGGATCAACAGTTGAACGAGCCTTGCTCGAAGCATAGCACGGAGGAACGCCCAGCTAAACATACATGGGGGCAATGCCGGGTTATGGTAGAGGCCATGCGACAGGCCAAATTTGACAACGGACCACCGGGCGGCGGCTCAGGTCCCGGTTTTCATGGTCCGGGTCACCAGCGTAATGGTTCCGGATCAGGGTATCATGGCGGCAACAATAACTACAACCAAGGAAACCACCAGCAGCATGGCCTGGGCGGTTACAATAACCAAGGCAACCATCAGCATGGTCAGGGTGGTCACAATAACCAAGGCAATCAGCAGCGTCAGCAGCAGCAGCAATCCGGATATTAGAGTAATCCGAAAGAGCTAAGTAGTGGACAATATCATGTGTTTACCACGAGTTTGTGGAAAAGAAATCAGAAAATCCTAAAGCGGGCGGTACACACAGTTGAACCGACAACACCACGTTTCCTGCGCTGGTCGGAACAACCTATTGTGTGGAGCAGAGAGGATCACCCGCCGAGGGTTGATAATCCGGGCCAGTTGGCCTTAGTGGTAGCACCACAGGTGGGTGGTTACAAATTTACAAAAGTACTCATGGATGGCGGCAGTAGCATCAACATCTTGTATTACGAGACTTTCCGTCGTATGGGGTTAACGGACAAGAAGCTGAGACAGTCCAATACGGTGTTCCATGGAGTGGTGCCAGGTAAATCGGCTTACCCAGTTGGGAAAATTGATCTAGAGGTCACCTTTGGAGATGAGCGGGATTCCAGGTCAGAGACAGTAACCTTTGAAGTTGTAAAGATCCGGAGCCCATATCATGCCCTGTTTGGACAGCCGGTTTATGCCAAGTTTATGGCTAGACCGTGCTATGTTTATCTATAGCTCAAGATGTCGGGTCACAAAGGAACCATCGCGGTTCACGGAAGTCGCAAGATTGCGTTGGAGTGCGAGGAAGGAGACGCTGCTTATGCAGAGGCAGTATGTGCTACGGAGGAGTTGAAGTTCTATAAAGACAACGTTGATCCGGCAGATATGTCCACGTTAAAGAAACCAACTACAGAGCATGATCCGGCGTTGAAGTTTAAATCGGCGGAAGAAACCAAGCAAGTTGACTTTGCACCAGGCGACTCATCCAAGCAGTTCACTATCAGCGCTAACCTTGACCCCAAATAGGAAAGCGCGCTCATCGAGTTCATCTGTGAGAACCGGGATATATTTGCATGGAAACCTTCTGACATGCCAGGTATACCAAGGGAACTCGCTGAGCACAGTCTTAATATTGATCCCAAGTTCAAACCGGTCAAGCAGTATCTGCGCCGCTTCAATGAAGAAAGGTGCAAGGCTATAGGTGAAGAAGTGGCCAGGCCCTTGGCCGCAGGGTTCATAGTTGAGGTGTTCCACCCGGAGTGGTTGGCTAATCCGGTTCTGGTGTTAAAGAAAAATGGAAAGTGGAGGATGTGTGTGGATTACACGGACTTAAACAAGGCTTGTCCAACCGATCCTTTTGCTCTCCCCCGTATTGATCAGATCATTGATGCGACGGCGGGATGTGAGCGGCTAAGTTTTTTGGATGCATATTCAGGGTATCATCAGATCAAGCTGGCGATTAAGGACCAGGAGAAGATAGCCTTCATAACTCCTTTTGGAGCCTTTTGCTATGTATCTATGCCGTTTGGGCTCAAGAGTGCCCAAGCAACTTACCAGCGTTGCGTACAGAACTGTCTTAAGGGACAGATAGGGAAAAATGTCCATGCTTATCTGGATGACATTGTTGTAAAGTCATGGAAGGAGGAGACGCTTATAGAGGACCTAAAGGAAACCTTTGATAACCTCCGGGTCTATAAGATGATGCTTAATCCGGAGAAGTGCGTTTTTGGTGTTCCGGCTGGCAAGCTCCTCGGATTCTTGGTATCAAACAAAGGAATAGAAGCCAATCCGGAGAAGATCAAGGCGATCGCATCCTTGACTAAACCAGCTTGTATAAATGATGTCCAGCGCATCGCTGGCCGGATTACAGCGTTAAGCCGATTCATCAGCCATTTGGGAGAGAAGGCAATTCCGCTTTATCAGATGCTGAAGAAGACAAACCAGTTTATTTGGAGCGATGCTGCAAACGCCGCGTTCGAGGACTTGAAGCGGCAATTAGCAGAACCACCGGTCCTTGCTGCCCCTATTGACAAGGAGCCGCTGCTGTTATACGTGGCCGCCAATGCCCGTGCAGTTAGCGTGGCGATAGTGGTGGAGCGCAAACAAGCAGGCAAGGAATATCCGGTTCAACGCCCGGTTTATTACGTCAGTTAGGTTCTAATTGAATCAAAACAAAGGTACCCACACTGGCATAAGCTGGTGTATGGCGTGTTTATGGAAAACCGGAAGCTGAAGCACTACTTCCAAGGCCACCCAATCATTGTTTTTAGTTCAGCTCCGTTGGCGGATATAATCCAGAACAGAGAAGCCACTGGCAGAGTAGCAAAGTGGGCCATTGAGCTTAGCCCACACGGATTGAAGTATGTCCCACGTACTGCTATCAAATCCCAAGCATTGGTAGATTTCATCAATGATTGGACAGAATTGCAAGCACCAGAGGAGAAGCCGGATCATACATACTGGACTATTCACTTTGACGGTTCAAGGCAATTAGAAGGCTCGGGGGCTGGAATTGTATTAACTTCCCCGCGAGGTGACAAATTTTGCTATGTCCTCCGACTAATGTTTCCTTGCACTAATAATGCGGCTGAATATGAGGCATTGCTTCATGGCCTGCGGATGGCTAAGGAGATGAACTTGAGCCGGGTCAAGTGTTTTGGTGATTCAGATTTAGTGGCACAACAAGTATCTGGTAAGTGGGACTCTAAAGACCCTCTCATGGCGGCTTACAGACGAGAAGTTGAAGCAGTTGCATGATATTTCAAGGGATATCAGGTGGATCACATAGACCGGCGAAAAAATGAAGCAGCCGATGCTCTAAGCCGGATGGGGTCTCAGCGTAAACCGGTGCCACCGAATACTTTCTTGGACGAGCTACACAGTCCATCAGTTCAGCTACCATCGGAGGAGGATTTGGCTGTTCCTGATCCGAATGCGCAGCTGGTTGCGGCACTTCATGTTATTCCAGATTGGAAACTCCCTTACTTGGCGTACCTGAGCCGAGGAGAGTTGCCGGATCATGAGATTGAAGCAAGACAGATAATCCGGCGGTCCAAGTCCATGACAATTGTAAATGGGGAACTTCATCACCGCAGCGTTTCTGGGGCGTTTCAGCGGTGTGTGTCATCCGAAGAAGGCTGTGACATTCTTCGAGAGATTCATGAAGGGGATTGTGGTCATCACGCCGGTTCAAAGTCCTTGGTAGCCACAGCTTTCCGTCATGGGTTCTACTGGTTGACAGCCCATGCTGATGCGGAAGATCTAGTCCGGAAATGCGACGCTTGTCACAAATTTTCACGGCGTCCTCTTGTTCCGGCATAGGAACTGCGGATGATTCCAATTACTTGGCCGTTTGCGACTTGGGGGGCTTGATATGGTTGGGCCTTTTAAACGATCCCAAGATCAAAAAACTCACATGTTGGTGGCAGTGGATAAATTTACAAAGTGGATTGAGGCAGAGCCTATGAGCAAGTGTGATGCGGCAACAGCGGTTAAATTTATCAAGAAGGTAATTTTCCGGTTTGGCTTTCCACACAGCATTATCACTGATAATGGCACCAATCTATCTAAAGGAGGGATGGAAGAGTTTTGTCAAAGGGAGCATATTCGCCTAGATGTGTGTTCTGTAGCTCACCCTCAATCCAATGGTCAAGCTGAAAGGGCCAATCATGAGATTTTGTGAGGTATCAAGCCCCGGCTTATGACTCCCTTGCAAAGAACACCAGGGTGCTAGGTTGAGGAGTTTCCTTCAGTCCTCTGGAGCATCAATACTACATCGAACAGGTCCACAGGCTACACACCTTTCCTCATGGTGTACGGTGCTAAAGCGGTTCTTCCAAGTGATATCCGGCACGACTCACCACGGGTGGCAGCTTATGTTGAAGTAGCCAATGAGCAAGCAAGACAGGACAGCTTGGACCGGTTGGATGAAGAGCGTGACATAGCAGCAGCACGATCTGCAATTTATCAGCAGGACCTGCGCAGATATCACAGCCGCCGGGTTAAAACCAGGACGTTCCAGGAGGGGGACTTAGTACTCCGGCTCATCCAGGACCAGATAGATATGCACAAGTTATCCCCACCTTGGGAAGGGCCCTTTGTGGTCAGCAAGAACCTACACAACGGTTCATACTACCTGGTGGACGTTCGAGAACACAAAGACTCACGGACAGCAGAGGAAGAGACGAAGAGGCCGTGGAACATTGCCCTTCTGCGGCCTTACTACACTTGAGCCATGAGCTCCGCTTCATGTATCATGTATATATTATGATTAATGAATAAACCAGCACCCCTGGTAAACCGGGGGATCAGCCTTTTTTCTTCTATAAATAAGTGTCTTATGAGAATTAACTCAGATGCTTTGATCAGTCTATTTTGCTATGCAGGACAATTCTATAAGGGGCCAAACAAGACTTGCCTTTCAAGCGCAACTCCTTCATAGGAACCCTACTTCCATGATCACTAGGGGGCTACGGATCACACTCGAGTCCTCGCTTAAATCCCTTCTGGTCCGGTTTATACGATCGTCTTCGCATCAGCGCCCTTTGGATCACATCCTTTGATGGCAAAAGAAAAAAGTTCTTGCCCCTTGGAGTACATCCTTTGATGGCAAAAGAAAAAAAGTTCTTGCCCCTTGGAGTACATCCTCTGATGGCAAAAGAAAAAAGGTCTTGCCCGTTGGAGTACATCCTTTGATGGCAAAAGAAAAAAGTTCTTGCCCCTTGGAGTACATCCTTTGATGGCAAAAAAAAATGTTCTTGCCCCTTGGAGTACATCCTTT
>LR738714.1:630650413-630671717 GCA_902687465.1 Secale cereale
TTTGATGGCAAAAGAAAAAAGTTCTTGCCCCTTGGAGTACATCCTTTGATGGCAAAAGAAAAAAGTTCTTGCCCCTTGGAGTACATCCTTTGATGGCCAAAGAAAAATGTTCTTGCCCCTTGGAGTACATCCTTTGATGGCAAAAGAAAAAGTTCTTGCCCCTTGGAGTACATCCTTTGATGGCAAAAGAAAAAGTTCTTGCTCCTTGGATTAAATCCATTGATTGACAAAATAAATCATTGCTCCTTGGATTGCACCCATTGATAGGCAAAATGAATCATAGCCCTTTGGGTCGCATCCATTGATTGGCAAATATGGAGCCTGGCAGCTCACAAAAAGCCTCGACTACATGGTCTTATTTGCAACAGTGTTTTGTGTTTTGCGATTTTTTGAAAGTTTTCTATGGTTTTTTGATCCGGAACTGGGCAACTTCAAAGTTGACCACGTATTTACAAAAGTATGGTTCATGGAACACCAGCATGATTTAAACCGGTGGTTATTATAATCTGGAATAATCGTTGGGCAAATACCAACAGGGCCAAGAGCCTCATCAGAATCTACAATGCCCACCGGATTAAGGATGTCAAGCACACTTAACTAAAGGTATGAAAGTATTTTTGGGTATAAAACATACACTCGTTCAATATATATGCCTATGAGAGCAATATAATCGGTCCGGTGGTAAACCGCCAGGATATTTTCTTAGCCTTGTCTATGCAGATACAGGTAATATAAAGGATCAACCATAGCAGACAAGGGATTAAAATTGGCAGATGCCAAATCAAAGTTGCGACATCTAGATTAAGACAGAAAATATTTTGAACTATCCTATTACAAGGCACTGGCAGGCCTGAACGGATTAAAGTTTTTCCGGAAACAGATTACAGCAGCTAAAGAGTTAAATTGGGCGGCTTATGCTTCTTCTTCTTGCTGTGAAGGCTGAGGATCGGCTTGTTCCGGAACTTCTTCGCCTTCTTGAAGCGGCTGAAAATCAGGAACGCAATAGTCGATCTTGGATAGTGCACGGAAGTACATCACCTCAATAATAAGATCGGACGGATCAACATCTGGGGCGAAAGTATGGGCGCGCACTGGTGGGATTAGATTCTCGGTGTCATAAACCGGCCGGTCCACCCGCTCATTCTCTAAGTCATATGCCGGATGATACCTGGTCAAGTCCGCTTCATCAGCAAGCTTGCTGGCAAGAGGGCGCATTTCCTTAGTTAAAACACGAAGGTCCTTGCCAGAGAAGGCAGATCCATCCTCCTTGTTACTGGGGTACCCGTTCATAGCTTCCTCCGGATCAAAGTCCGGAACCCATGCTTTGGCTCTAGTCAGCGCTACAAGAGAGCCGGCCCGTGCAGCAGATTTCTTCACTTCTTCCAAGCGTACAAGCAGTATAGAAAGCTTCTCTAAAGTACCTTGGATAGTAGTGGGGGCCGCTTTGTGATGGGACATCGCACTTATAATCCTTTGAGCGCCTGAATACAGCTGCTCAACCAGAGTATAAGAGGCCTTGAGTTTCTTCCGGATATCATCCCCAAGATGGGTGATGCGTCGCCCTAAGTATGATTGTTACAGTTAAACCGGAGCAGAATAAAGATTGCAGAGATGAAAGCATATGAAAATTAAGTACTCACCAAAGATGGCAGAGGTCATAAGCTCTATTTGCTGCCTTAAGCCGGTCAGCTCTTGCGTCACCGGATTAAGGGCCTCTTCAGCATCCTTTGCCCTTTTCTCAAGGGCGTTCCTCTGCACTTCCCATGCTGATCGCTCCGCTTCAAAAATCTTTTTTCAATTTTTCAGTATTGGTCAAGTTCAGCACCAGCTCATCCTTGGCTTTGGCAGAAGCAGTTTCAGTGGCAGCAAGTCTATTCCGGAGCTCACTTACCTTTGCAGCCCTCCGGGTCAAGTCAGCCTGCAAGGAAATCAAGTGAAAAAAAGAGACAATTCAGACAAGTCTCAAGCATATAAACAAGTTATCCACTTGACACTTGGGGGCTAATGGGCAGTTGAAGTATCAAAAGAGAAATGTAGACAAGTCTCAAGCATATAAACAAGTTATCCACTTGACACTTGGGGGCTAATGGGACGTTGAAGTATCAAAAGAGAAATTCAGACAAGTCCCAGGCACATAAAACAAGTTATGCCCCTGGCACTTGGGGGCTAATGTAAGTTCAGTTTTTCATACATTTGGAAGTACCGGTTCACCTACAACGAAGCTAAACTGGAACTTGGGGGCTACTATGGCATAAAGACAGAAGTATAAAGAAGGCAAAACAAAGACAAGTGAAAGAAGGTACCTCGTATTTATCCTTCATCATATTAACCAAACCCAATACATAACCGCGGCTGGTAAGAAGCCGGTTCAAATACCCGGAATAAAGTTCCTGGGCACTCAATTCGGCATAGTTGGACAAATCCGTGCTCCACTTGCCCTTCTCTTGTTGAAGCCTCTCCGCTTTAGCAGTATGCTTGGCCAAGATGATAGGCTCAGCAGGAGCGGTAAAACCTGTCCCGGTTATCTGAACATCCGGAGAAGAGGCAGTGGTTGGCTGAGAAGGGGCAGCAGTAGGGGCCAGATTAACAGGAGCCGGGTTAGTCCGAGGAGGGCTAACCCGGACAGGACTCGCCGGTTCAACGACATTTTCTACATTTGTATCTTCCGGAGCAATAATTTCATCATGGTGCATGGGAGCAGGATCATCAAGCTGAGTTGCAGGATCGCTCTCTGGAGGGATGACTTCATCCGGATCAGCCGCCGGATCAGCAGTAGCAGTCTCGGCAGCCGCTTTGGTGGCCTTCGCCTTTTTGCTAGGCTTGGGCTTGCTGAAAGAAATTGAAGGAACAATGAGAATCATCAAGGAACAAATACAAATATAAACCGGATGTTGAAAAGGACTTACCCAAGCACAGTCTTCAGTACAGGGACCTATGTGGCAGTCGATTCACCAGAAGATGACAAAGGTGTCTCCTGATAGTTAGAATCAGACGGTTTAAGCGGTTTACATATAAGTCCGGCCTTTGGATGGAGAAGGGTTGGAAAAAGTAAAACCTCAGAGCGGCGCCTGCGAGCCGGAGTAAGAGATATTCTGGAGGATTCTACTACATGGCCACTATGGCGCATAGTCCGGCGTGCTTCATGCTGCTGCTTCTTCAAAAGAAATTTGGGGTCCAGTTGAGCGTAAGGATGAGAAAAAGGGTACTTCCGGGATGCCCGACGAATTTTGGGCACCGGCGGTTCAGAGTCTGAAGAAAGGGAGATTACCTCAACTTCAGCCGCTTTACTTCCTTCAGCAAAATCCTGTGAGAAGACACGGTTAAACTTAAATTTGGATAAAAGAGATCAAAACATATCAGGATCAATTCATACCTCGGAATCCGGATCATCTTCCTCGGGATGTGAACCGGAGGCAGCGGCCGCCTTCTTCTTCTTGACAACACACGTCTTCCGGCGTGGCTGTTTGCCTGACTTGTCCTGAGGTTTTGTTTTCCAAAAAGGATCGTTGGCCTGTGCGGAAGATGAAAGATAAATGGAAGATAATTGATATGGACGGATTAGAAACAAACAGAAGAGGTCAGAAAAAACTTACTGCTGGCAGTTTGTTGTTCTCATAGAATGGTGCCAATCCGGTTCGACTGCACTCTTCCAGAGAGATGTTGAGCATTTTCTTTGCAGATTCAGTGACTTCCTTCTCAGGAAGCATTACGTCAATGTGGCATTGAGGGTCATTCGTGTTTCCGATATACTCATTGTCGGTGTACTAAGATAGGGGCACCTTAGTACCCCAACTTGTGCACGGGCAGTAGCAGCTTCCCGTGGCAGGGCTTACCACGTGCTCGCCAAGAACCTTTCTGGTCCCTATGAAGCCATTCAAGAACAAAGTATACAAGTCAGAAGATCAAGGCCCCGGCAAGAGGGGCTTGCCGGGAAGGCCGCACCAGGCTCAAAGTTATCACTTTAGCACAAGACCCTGGCAAGAGGAGCTTGCCAGGAAGGCCAAGTAATACATATCTCAAGAGATGCCTCGGCGCATCATGCGCCCCGGCAGGACCCGGAGAGCGACAAGCTTCCGGGCCCGGCAAGATCACGACCCCGGAAAGGTGCTTGCCAAGGAAACCTACGCTGTGTGACCGCGCTCCAGCTCATCTGCCCACGCGTCGCCCTGGGGCCCTTCCAGGGGCACGTGGCAGACGGCTGTGCAGCCTGGGGCACACGGTGGCAAGCCACGGTGACGAGGCTACCGCCGTGGCGAACGGAGAAGCATGGACGGACGCTTTTGGGGGCGACGGCGACGGGCATTTAATGCCCTTGTCCCCCACTGTCAAAGTTAGGTGAAGACCACTTTTCATATACTGTTCATGCACTGTTGCAACTACCACCAAAATTACACTTTTACCCTCCTCTACGTTGACACCTGTCGGTGACCCCTTTGAGCTATAAAAGGAGGCCCATGCACAACGTGGGGGGGGGGTTCGGTTCGAAACCTAGACAACTCTCTCGCTCGGTGTAGCTAGTACTGTAGATCTTCAAGCTCCCGAGCTCAAGAACTCAATACAACCTAAGCAGGAGTAGGGTTTTACGCGTCCGCGCGGCCCGAACCTGGGTAAAACTGCCCGCGTGTGCCCCTCGATCTGCTCTCCGTGCTCCCTCAGCTCCCTTACCACAACGTAGAAGGGGCTCCGGTCCCATAGGTGCTCGTGGGAGGACAGTTTCCCCCGACATCTTTGGCGCGCCAGGTAGGGGGTGTCGAGGTTGTGCGAACCTGATCCGGTGCTCACGCGGGCGCAACCTTCAGCAACTTCACCAGCTTCATCAACCTCATCGACAGCATCTACATGCCTCTGAAGAAGAAGGCTTCGGAGGTCGGAGGCCCGTCTGCGTCAATCCCACCGCCACCAGAACCAACGGTTGGTGGAGGAGACGCCGGCGGAAGGGTGACCGCCGGTGAGGAGACTCACGGCGCCACCAAGTCCAAGGACAAGACGGACGACCGGGCGAACTCCAAAGCCTCGGTGTCAGTACACGCCCCACGTCCCTCCCAGGAGGTGCAAGACCAGCAGCGGCGTGGTACGGGAGGTACCATACGCTTGCTGGGGCGTGGCCAAGCCGGAGGATCGCGGGATGCTCAAGGCCAGCGCACTGGTACGAGCAAGGCGCGGTCGCCGGGGCGAGAAACTGCTCCTTCTAACCCTGTTAGAAGTCCGAGCATATCTCGCTCCTCGCACCGCTCGCCGCCGCTCCCCTCCTCTCCAGCAGAAGCTCTAGCAAGAGCACAGCTGCTCCTCGACTTCCCTCCAGCGGCAGATAAAGCCGAAGACTGGAGGGCGACGATCCAGAGCCTCATCGCCTTCGCCAACAATGACACGCCGCAGCAGCCGGCAACATCGCGGCCGCGGCAAGTCGACCAGACGAAGGCCGATGGAGACAAGACCGCCGGGGGTGCAACTACCGTGCACTCCCCGCCGCGGAAGCAGAAATCGCCACCCCGCCGGATCAACGTCGACGACGACTCTACGACGTCGTCAGATCCGCGGGCTCGCCGCGATCAGCGCCAAGTCCTAGACGACAGGCGGCAAGAGGACGCTCGAACTCGCATCGAGCGTCGACGAGAAGCCCGAAGACAGTCAGATCAGCGTGCTGGGACCGCTGTCGACGCGCACGCGCCCAGTGAACCAGGCGACTTGCCGTACGCGGCAGGTTGCCCTGCGTTCACCCGTGAGCTGCGGCAAGTCCAGTGGCCCAGCATGAAGAATTTCAAGCCCGACGTACCCGAGAAGTACGACGGCAAGACGCACCCCTCGGAGTTCCTCGGCATCTACACCATTGCGGTGCAGGCTGCCGGGGGACGCGACGAGAAGATCCTAGCCAACTACTTCCCGCTAGTGCTTAAGCCAAACGTCCAATCTTGGCTTATGCACTTGCCGGAGAACTCCATCTCCTCATGGGCAGATCTGTGCCACCAGTTTGTTGGCGCCTTCACGGGCGGCCACAAACCCCACGGCCAGGAGAGCGATCTCCACATCCTCGCCCAGAAGGAGGGAGAGTCCCTGCGCAAATACATCCAAAGATTCAGCCGCGTCCAGCACAACATTCCCGACGTCCACCCTGCCGCGGTTATCAGCGCGTTCCACCAGAACGTGCGTAACCGCCGGATGAGGGAGGAGATGGCCATGACCAAGATCCGGGATGTCAGCGAGCTCTACGCTCTGGCTGACAAGTGCGCGCGCGCTGAAGAGGGGAGGAGACTCCCCGGAGAGGATACTGGCGCAGGAGGAAGCGATAGCGAAGATGCCGCCCCGGCAAGGAAAAGCCGGCGGCGAAATAACAGAAAGAAGAAGAGCAAGGAGGTGCTGGTTGTCGAGCAATCCGGCAAGGAGGCTCCCGCAAAGAAGGCACAGGCTGGCGGTTCCGGCAAGGAGCCCGCCCCTGTAGCGGCAGCAGACAAGCAGGACGGCTCCGACAAGCAGTACTGCAAGATCCACCGCACCAAGGGCCACGATCTCCAGAACTGCAAAAGAGTCGAGTACCTCGTAGAGCAGCAGAAGGCTAAATACGAGCGTCATGACAAGGAGAAGGCCCAAGGAGGCGGAGGAGAGCCCAGCAAGAAGTGGCCATTCAACGGCCGGGGATGACGCCGCGGCAAGGCCAAGCAGCGGCAAGGTGACAGACCTCTCCGGGGCCGCGACAAGGATGAGGATGAAGACGAGATGATGACATGGAAGAAGGAGACAACAGCGAGCAGGAGTTCCAGAAGGCCACAGAGGTTCTGTGTGTCGACGGAGGTGCCTCTCTGCACACTTCCCACCGCCAGCTCAAGCAGTGGGTGCGAGAAGTGAATGCAGCAGAGCCGCCCGTCGAGTCACGCAGGCTGCTGAAGTGGTCCGGCACGCCCATCATCTTTGACCTTGAGGACCACCCTGACCGCACAACTGCGGTCGGGTGCTTGCCGATGTTGGTCTCACCAACTATCCGCAACCTCAAGGTCACCAAGATGTTGGTTGACGGCGGGGCCGGCCTGAACTTGATCTCCTCAGCTGTGATCAAGAAGCTACAGATCCCCGACGGCGAGCTCGAGGAAACCGGGTCGTTCCAAGGGATCAACCCGGGAAGGAGCAAGCCGAAGGGGAAGATTATGCAGCCAGTGACCTTTGGTGGGGAGCTCAACTTCAGGACAGAGAGGATCACGTTTGATGTTGCCGATATCCCATTACCATACAATGGGATACTTGGCCGTCCTGCCCTCGCCAAGTTCATGGCAGCTTCCCACTATGCATACAACATGCTCAAGATGCCGGGGCCGATAAGCGTCATCTCTGTCCCTGGCGACAAGAAGGACGCGCTTATCTGCGCCGACAAGATCTACCGGGATGTAGCAGCCGCAGCAGAAAGCAACACACTTGCCGCTGAAGCTCCCTGGGGGAAGAACAAGACCAAGTCCGGCAAGAGCCCTGGAGCCCACTCTGGCAAACGCACCTCCTCGGAGTGCTGCGCTACCGTCGAGGACGCACCATCGAGCTCCAAGAAAGGAATGGCAGCTCCACCGGCAACCAAGAAGGTGTCCGCCAAGGAGGACGGCACTGGTGGTACCTTCACCATCAGTGCTACACTCGACCACAAATAGGAAAGCGCGCTCGTTGCCTTCCTACAGGCGAATGTCGACGTGTTTGCATGGCAACCGTCTGACATCCCCGGCGTTCCCAGGAAGGTAATGGAGCACAAGCTTGCTGTTTGTCCTCACGCGCGGCCCGTCAAGCAGAAGGTCAGGAAGCAAGCCGTGGAGCGCCAAGAGTTCATAGCTGAAGAGATAAAGAAGTTAGAAGCAGCAGGCCTGGTTAGAGGCGTAATACATCCCACGTGGTTGGCCAATCCAGTTATCGTGCGAAAGGCTAATGGAAAGTGGAGACTTTGTATAGACTTCACCGACGTGAACAAAGCTTGTCCCAAGGATCCCTTTCCCTTGCCGCGCATCGACCAAATTGTTGACTCCACAGCTGGATGTGAGTTGCTCTCATTCCTTGATGCATACTCAGGTTACCACCAGATATTCATGGCCAAGGAAGATGAAGAGAAGACTGCATTCATTACTCCATGCGACACATATTGCTTCATACGCATGCCCTTTGGATTGAAGAATGCAGGCTCGACATTTGCGAGGGTGGTGCACACTGCTTTCGAGCCACAAATCCACAGGAATATAGAAGCCTACATGGATGATATAGTGGTCAAGAGCAAGAGCAAAGATACCCTGATACAGGACTTAAAGGAAACCTTTGAGAATCTGCGCAAGATCCAACTCAAGCTGAACCCCGAGAAGTGCGTCTTCGGAGTTCCCTCCGGCAAGCTTCTCGGATTCTTTGTGTCCCAGAGGGGGATTGAAGCCAATCCCGACAAGATAAAAGCCATCGAGCAGATTGAAGCCCCGAAGCGCGTCAAGGACGTAAGGAGACTTGCTGGTTGTGTGGCGGCCCTTAGCAGGTTCATTTCAAAGTTAGCAGAACGCGCCCTGCCTTTCTTCAAAATTTTGAAAAAGGCAGGTCCTATGAAATGGACTCCGGAAGCGGAGGCAGCCCTGCAGGACTTGAAAGGATACCTGTCTTCCACTCCAATACTTGTCGCACCTAGGCCACAAGAAAAGTTGCTGCTATACCTAGCGGCAACCAATCAAGTGGTTAGTGTTGCGTTAGTAGCGGAGAGGGAGGCGGACGAGGAACCCACATCCCCGGCAAGCGAATCTAGCGACAAGCAGGGGGCTTCCCCGACAAGCTCTGGCCCCGACAAGGACAAGTCTGCGCAGGAGCAAGGAGAAGTGCGAAGGAAGATGGTGCAGCGCCCAATGTATTTTGTAAGTTCCCTCTTGCAGGCGGCCAGATCAAGATACTCTGGAGTGCAGAAGTTGCTGTTCGGCCTCCTCATGGCCTCAAGAAAGCTGCGCCATTACTTCCAAGCACACGAGATAACGGTGGTCACTCGCTTTCCGTTGAAGAGGATATTGCAGAATCCCGAAGCAACAGGCAGGATCGTCGAGTGGGCACTGGAGCTGTCAAGCTTTGGTCTCAAGTTTGAGAGTATTTCAACCATACAGAGCAGAGCTTTGGCAGAATTCATAGCAGAATGGACCCCAACGCCAGATGAAGAAGTCCCAGAGACAAGCTTCCCCGTCCAAGAAGCAAGCAGCGAGTGGATAATGTACTTTGATGGTGCTTTCTCGCTGCAAGGCGCCGGTGCCGGCGTGGTACTCATAGCGCCCACCGGAGAGCACCTCAAGTATGTTGTCCAGATGCACTTTCCCAAGGAGCAAGCGACAAACAATACTACTGAGTATGAAGGTTTGCTTGCCGGCCTCAGAATTGCGGCCGAACTTGGGATCAAGAAGTTGATTGTGCGGGGAGATTCACAGTTGGTGGTCCGACAAGTGAATAAGATTTACCAGAGCCCTTTGATGGAAGCTTATGTCGATGAAGTGAGGAAGCTTGAAGAACACTTTGAAGGTCTGCAAATGGAGCACGTCCCAAGAGCTCAGAATGATATTGCAGATGGCCTCTCAAAGTGTGCTGCAATGAAGTTACCTGTGGAACCAGGGACCTTCGTGCTCAAGTTAACTCAGCCATCCGTTATACCATCATTTGGGCAAAACAAGAAAAGAAAGTTGGTCTCCGGCGACTACTTGCCGGCGGATCTTCCCGAAGCCGCCGCCAAGGTCCCCAAGATCAACAGCCAAGATGCTGAGGAACAGTTTGCTCCTGCAGGTCCAAGAGTCTGTACAGTTGAAGCAGGCATTCCCGACAAACCTTGCCCCGGCAGGCTTGCCGGGGGACCATCAGCTCCGGCAGAGCCGCAGGTTCTTGCCGTAGAAGCTGAGGTTCCCGCAGCAGCCCTCATGCCTTTAGTCCTTGTTGTTGAGCCTCAGGCTCTAGCATGGGCACAGCAAATCGTCCATTTTCTGCAAACCGGAGAACTTCCCGACGAGCCAGAAGAGATAGAGAAAATAACCAGGCAGTCGAGTATGTACCAGTTCGTTGGCAATGAACTATACAGAAGAAGACTCAATGGTGTCAGGTTGAAGTGCATTTCCAGGGAAGATGGACAGAAGCTGTTGACAGAGATACATGGAGGCATATGTGGCCACCACATTGGCGCAAGTGCACTTGCCGGGAAGGCATTCCGGCAAGGGTTCTTCTAGCCAGAAGCCCTCCAAGATGCAACTGCACAAGTAACCAAGTGTGAAGCGTGCCAGTTCCATGCCAAGCAAATTCACCAGCCAGCTCAAGCTCTCCAGACGATCCCTTTGTCCTGGCCCTTCTCGGTCTGGGGGCTCGATATTCTCGGCCCCTTTCCCCGCGCAGTCGGGGGCTTTGAGTACTTGTACGTAGCAATCGACAAGTTCACAAAGTGGACAGAAGTGGAACCAGTGAGAAAGGTGACAGCACAGTCAGCAGTCAGGTTCTTCAGATCGATTGTTTGCCGTTTCGGAATCCCT
This sequence comes from Secale cereale, assembly GCA_902687465.1. Taxonomy (NCBI): domain Eukaryota; kingdom Viridiplantae; phylum Streptophyta; class Magnoliopsida; order Poales; family Poaceae; genus Secale; species Secale cereale. The sequence continues at coordinate 630,660,895 of LR738714.1, forward strand.
AACAGGATCATTACCGACAACGGCACATAGTTTACAAGTCGCACCTTCATGCAGTACGTCCAAGACCTTGGCGCCAAGGTCTGCTTCGCTTCTGTTGCTCACCCGAGGAGCAATGGTCAAGCGGAGAGGGCCAATGCTGAAGTGCTGCGCGGACTCAAGACAAGAACCGTCGACAGGCTGCACAAGTGCGGAAGAAACTGGATAGAGGAGTTGCTGGCGGCTCTTTGGTCAATCAGGACGACACCAAATCGAGCCACCGGACAGACACCCTTTGCTCTTGTCTATGGAGCAAAGGCAGTTCTCCCCACGGAACTTGTATACGGATCTCCTCGAGTGCTCGCTTATGATGGGCTCGAGCAAGAGCAACTGCGACAAGATGATGCATTGCTCCTTGAGGAGGAACGTCTCCAGGCTGCTGTACGAGCTGCTCGATACCAGCAAGCCTTGCGTCGCTATCATAGCCGCAAGGTCAAGGCCAGGAGTCTCGAGGAAGGCGACCTTGTTCTTCGGCGTGTTCAGTCCGCCAAGAATTCCAACAAGTTGACGCCGAAGTGGGAAGGCCCTTATCGGGTGAGACAAGTCACAAGGCCCGGCGCTGTCCGCCTTGAGACCGAAGAAGGCTTACCGGTGAGCAACTCTTGGAACATAGAGCATCTTCGCAAGTTTCACCCGTAAGGCGCGGTTGCCGTGATCCGCTCCGGCAACCACCTTTTGTACAAGTCTTGCCGCTGTTGCATGTAAACCTTTGTACAAAGCCGGGCGCAGATCCCGTGCATTAGTAAAGCTTTTGTGCTTCGCACTATTTGTCATTTCCATGCTTTTCTTTGTTATTTGCATGCATCATCTGACACCTTGTGCAACGCACGTCCCCGGTAAGCACTAGCAAGCCATGAGGCCCTATACTTGTTTTTCCTCCTCTTTTTCTTTCCCTCTTAAGCAGAAGGAGTATTCCTCGCGCACAAGTTTGCCGGGGGGAAGGAGATGGGAGCATGAACCAAGTACTATTCAAGAAAGAGAAGCCTTGTCGGGGAGCAAACAATCTATGAAAGCTAAGTTACCAAAGTTTGAGCATTTCAAACTTTTCAAATTTTTTAGTTGTCTTCCTTGAACAACCACACTTTGTATGGAAAACCCGTGCGCGGAGGAACCTACCTGTGGCTAGTCGCGCCCTTACTTTGTTTCGCGCACGCTCAACGGCTTAAGTGAGCTGCGACAAATGTCGCGCCCTTATTTCGTTTTCGAGTTCGCTCAGCAAGCTAAGTGTGCTGCGACTAGCCACGGCAAGGTTTCTTGCCGGCAAGGCCTTTGCCAGCAGGCTGCTAAGAGTCCAGCACTCAGCGCTCGCGGCAAGGGTCCTTTTGCCGGCAAGTCCCCTAAAAGCGTAGGGTGGAATGCATACAAAGTGAAGGGACCAAAGCAAGGGAGATAACACTGCATTGGTTGCTCAAAATAAGATTGTATATTACAAAGATAACTTGCCGCAGTACTAACGGATTCTTGTCCAAAACACACTTTGCAGCGGCAAAGGAAACAGAAAGAAAGGAATCTAATCTATGCGGTCGCCTTCACGCCGCGTGATCTTGCCCACCTTGGCGACGATGTGGGCAACCTGCGCCTTCAACGCCTCCTGATCAGCTTCGGGCGGCAAGGTGCGGAGGACGTTGACGAGGTTGATGCCGGGGTTGCGGTAAACGATCTTCGACAAGACCCGCTCCATGGTGCCCATGCAGAGCCGACGCGCCTCGTCGGCCAGCTGCACTGGGATCTTCTCCCGCAGCCGCGCAAGCGCCGGCGCAATTCCCCTGAAGAACAGACTCAACTTGGAGCTGTGGGGGAGACTCTCGTCCGGGGAGTACACGAGATGCTCCGCCCTCAGCGCCATCATCTCCATGTCAATATTGGCAGCGGAGGTGACCAGCTCATCAGTCCACTGCTCCACTGCCCGGTTGAAGTTGTTCGCCGAGACGGCGGCGCTCTCCACCAAGGCCCTCTCCTTGCGGAGTTCGTCCTTCAGCTTCGTCTCGCAGTCCCGGGCGGCGTCGAGCGAGTCAGTCAGGGTGGAGACCTTCAGCTCTAAATCAGCAATGGAGTCCTTGGCGGCAGTGAGTTCCTGGCCCTTATCGGAGAGGCGTACCTGCAAATCCGAGTTGGTGTGGGCATCTTTCTCCCGCTCCACATTGAGCGCGGTGACCCTGTCTTCGCTCGCCTTCAGGAACAACTCCAGCTGCGCCATCCTGGCCTCCAGATCCTTCTTGGCGGTCTCCGCGGCAGCGGCGGCGTCCCTCGCCTCCTTCAGGGCCCCGCCGATGGCTTGCTCCCGGGCGGTGAGGTCGTCCTCGTGGCTGTCGAGGTCGACCTTCCGCTGGTTGAGCGCTCCCTCCCGCCGAGACAACTCCTCGGCGGCCAGTCGCTGCTGCTCTTCTACCTCAGCCTTCTCCAGGAGGAAGGCTTGCTGCGCCCCGGCAAGCTCTTCACGCTCCTCCGCCAAGTTGCGGAGGGCCGCCTGGTTGGCGGCACGGAGCTCCGCGGCGCGCTTCTCCAAATCAGCTCCAGCCTTGGCAGCCAAAGCCTCCCGAGACTCCAACTTCGCCTGCCTGGCCCGATACAAGGCCAGGAGCCGACGAAGGAGTCTCTCCTTTTCGGGCTCGTCGCTGCTGCCGGGCGCATCCACGACCTTCAGCCCGGCGGAGCCGAGGACCTCTCCGTCGAAGGTCTCTCCCTCTGCGGGTGCTCGAGACGAGGACGCCCACGGGACTTGAATAAAGACCCCGTTGGCAGCCTCCAAGTAGACGCCCGACCGGTCCGCGGAGGCGGAGGGGTTGGCGGCCGGTGCAGCGTCCGGCACTCCCGCAGCCTCCGGGCCAGCGGTATGGTCGCCGGTCCCTTCCCCAGCCGCGGCATCGGCGGTTGGGGCTGTCTCCTCGACGGCCGGCTCGTCGGCTCCGGCCATTCCCTCAGTGGCAGTGGCGTTGCCGCCGTCGCCGTACACCTCCTCCTCAGCGGTGGCCTCCGTCTCCATCAGCTCTGGGGCAGGAGGATCTAGTGGAAGAAGAAGAAAAGAAAGAATCAAGCAAATATCCCAAAAAGACGAATCTGGGAAGAAGAAATTACAAGCTTTACCTTCGCGGATCTCTTCGACGACGGGGTCCCTCGCCGGGGAATTCTTCCTTGGCGGCGGAGTAGTGGCCCCTGCTAGCGGAGGGCCGCCTGCGCCCTCCCTTGGCGGGGTGCTCACCCTTGTCGGGCTGCTCACCCTTGGCGGGGTACTCGCCCTTGGCGGAGTGCCCGTCCTTGGCGGAGCGTTCTCCCTTGCCGGGGAGTTCATCCTTGGCGGGGAGGGTGGAGCAAGTGACTCGTCGGGGGCGACATCCTGGCGCTCCTGCGGCTGCGGCTCCACTTCTGCACAAGACAACAAGACATCAACCAAGATGATAACCTCAAGCGCACCCGTCAAGCAGAAAGATAAATACCAGACTTACGCTGGGGGCTGCTCCTCGGAGCAGCAGGATGATCCGGCAAGCTCGTCGCCGGCGTGTCGCTTGTCGCCACGACGGGCTCGTCGTCCTCAATGTTGACCACAGGGATCTTAGCCCTCTTCGCCATCCGCTGGGTCAAGGTCCTGCGAAGCAAAACAAAAGCAAGATCAGAACCAAGCAAGGAAAATCAAGACAAAATCAAAGAAACTAGAAGGATTGCAAGTACTTACTCCTCTTCCTCTTCGTCGGAGCTGAGGGCGGAGAAGTCAAACTCCGCCTGGTGTGCTCCCGCGCGAGGAGCTGGAGGAGAAGGTTCCCTCGGGCGCTTGGCGGGCTCCGAGGCTGCGGGCTGTGAAGACCCAGCCCCCGTCGTCGCCGAGGACCGAGGGGCCGAAGGAGCACCCGTTCCGCTCCGGGAAGATCCCCCTCCGCTTGACGCTCGAGCACGGGGCGCCTCCTTGACGACTTCGCTCGTCTTGGTGGCGCGCGTCGCACGGCGCGCCGGCTGCTGTCGAGGCGCCTGCGGCCTCGCCGTCTCAGTTGCCTTGCGGAGGCGCTTCTTCGGTTGCTGCGGAGGGCTTGGCGGAGGCGGAGAGTTCTCCGAGGATGAGGAGGCATCGTCGTCAAGATTCAAAGATCCACCAGAGTCTTCATCGGAATCTCCAGCCTCGGCGTCCTCCTCCTCTTCGGCAGGCCCACTGGACTCAGTGCCATGCCCGGCGGCCTCGCTCCCCCCGGCAACTTCGCTCATCCCGGCAAGCTTCACGGAAGGCTCCTCGGCAAACTCTTCGGGTGCAATCTTCAGTAGCTTGAGGATTTCCGCCTCCTCTGCTTGACTCACTGCGTCCACGGCCTCTGCCTCTTCCACAGTGTATCCAAATTCGCCCGCAGCCGCAGCTGCGGCGGCCTCCTCCATCCTGGAGGCGATGTAAGCTACATCCCGGTCAGAAGTATCCCGGGTGAGGCCCTTCTTCTCCTCGGCGTTGCGGGGCTTCTCGACCAAGTTGTCGAAGAAGGTCAACACGGTCTCCAGTGGAGGCTCCAGCCAAGTGGGGACGACGCCATGGGAGTCGCACTCGGGCATCATCGCGCGTATGGAATCGCGGGCAGTGCTGTTGCACAGCGGCACCACTCCCCGGGAAGGTCTGAACCACTCCGGGTGGGCGGGGTCATGCTTGAAGAGCTCCCGAGCCATCCCCTTCAACTCCAAGACGGTGAAGTTGTAGTTCAATCCAGGGCGCAGCCTCATGATGTCTGCCGCATTGCCGAATTCCCAGGCGGGCCTCTTCCTTTCTTGTAAAGGGGCGATGCGGCGGCGGAGGAAATCTGCTCCAACTTCTCCAACAGTCAGATTGGCGACCCGGAGACGAATGATCCTAATGAGGGCGATCTGAAGCTTGCTGTCTTCCGGGGCCAATTCACTCCAATCCCTGCCGCGCACTATGGCAGTCTTGCGCGGCGAGGTAAATGGCTCAGGTTTAGCTTCCAGCACCCAGCACCAATCGGCTCTCCACTCCTCCCACTTGCCGCGAAGCTCTCCCTTCAGGTATGAGTCCTTCTTGTTCAGCCTGAAGATCCAGGAGATGCCGCGGGAGAGGGGAGCACCGGACTCTACTCTAGGCATGAAGAAGTGGCGGAAAAGGGCTACATTTGGATGAACCCCAACGTAGTTTTCGCACAGATGTGCGAAAACGGCCATCGTAAGGATGGCGTTGGGGGTGAAATCTAGGAGGTGGAGGCCATACGTATTCATTACATCGCAGAAGAACTCCGAGTACGGAGGGCACAGACCACAATGGAAGAATGCGGCAAAGAAAAGGTACCCGCCGGGGAACATGTCGGCGGCGACGGCGGGGAAGACTCTGGTGCGGGGATGACCTTTGGTCTCCCTCGCCCAGAACAAATAGTATTTGTCCCGCAGCTCCCTCGCGCCAAGCCTCGGCGCGAAGACGACGCTCTTCTTCCGCAGGGCTGCCAGCTTCGCCGCCTGCTCGGACTTCTCCTTCTTGGCCTTGTCGCTCTTCCCCTTGTCGCTCTTCGGAGCCATGGCTGGGGCGGCGAGGAAAGAGGCGAGGAGGTCGACGGTGCCGCGGATGCGGGAGACGGCGGAGGAAGGGAGGGGCTTGGCTCTCTGTCGAACTGAGGGGAGGCAGAGGGCGACGGGAGTTTCTGGAGAATCAAGGCGCAATGAAGACGATGGAGGGAACTGCCCCTGCTTCCTCTGCTTTTAAGGGGTAAGTGGGGGACGTTCCACATTTCCCATTAAAGAACAGGCCACGATCTCTCCCACGACACCGCAATCGACGCGTGCCGTTAGGGAGGGATGCGGCGGATGCGGAAGGGGATACGGCTTGCCGTAGGCCGCGTGTGCCCGTGCACTGTTTTGGGCCTGGCCCAACAGCGCTCGGCACCGTGTGTGGCCCAGGCCCGGGGGCTCCTGCCGGTGTACTAAGATAGGGGTACCTTAGTACCCCAACTTGTGCATGGGCAGTAGCAGCTTCCCGTGGCAGGGCTTACCACGTGCTCGCCAAGAACCTTTCTGGTCCCTATGAAGCCATTCAAGAACAAAGTATACAAGTCTGAAGATCAAGGCCCCGGCAAGAGGGGCTTGCCGGGAAGGCCGCACCAGGCTCAAAGTTATCACTTTAGCACAAGACCCTGGCAAGAGGAGCTTGCCAGGAAGGCCAAGTAATACATATCTCAAGAGATGCCTCGGCGCATTATGCGCCCCGGCAGGACCCGGAGAGCGACAAGCTTCCGGGCCCGGCAAGATCACGACCCCGGCAAGGTGCTTGCCGGGGAAACCTACGCTGTGTGCCCGCGCTCCAGCTCATCTGCCCACGCGTCGCCCTGGGGCCCTTCCAAGGGCACGTGGCAGACGGCTGTGCAGCCTAGGGCACACGGTGGCAAGCCACGGTGACGAGGCTACCGCCGTGGCGAACGGAGAAGCATGGACGGACACTTTTGGGGGCGACGGCGACGGGCATTTAATGCCCTTGTCGCCCACTGTCAAAGTTAGGTGAAGACCACTGTTCATATACTGTTCATGCACTGTTGCAACTACCACCAAAATTACACTTTTACCCTCCTCTACGTTGACACCTGTCGGTGACCCCTTTGAGCTATAAAAGGAGGCCCATGCACAACGTGGGGGGGGGGGGTTCGGTTCAAAACCTAGACAACTCTCTCGCTTGGTGTAGCTAGTACTGTAGATCTTCAAGCTCCCGAGCTCAAGAACTCAATACAACCTAAGCAGGAGTAGGGTTTTACGCGTCCGTGCGGCCCGAACCTGGGTAAAACTGCCCGCGTGTGCCCCTCGATCTGCTCTCCGTGCTCCCTCCGCTCCCTTACCGCAACGTAGAAGGGGCTCCGGTCCCATAGGTGCTCGTGGGAGGACAGTTTCCCCCGACACTCATACATCAGACCGGAGCGCCGGCTCAGAGGAAGGATGCTCCAGGCAAGCCAACAACGAACAAAATCGACTCCAGTCAAACCATTGGCCATAAAGGCTTTAAGTTTGGCAAGCTGAGGGGCAAACCAGGCCCGTTCTGAGGAACTAAGGCGCTGCGGCAGGGGATGATCCTCAGGAAGACGATGTTCACAGTAACCCGGCAGTGGGTTTTCTCCTTCAGGAGAGGTATCTTTGCAATAGAACCAAGATTGGTTCCAGTCCTTGGGGTGTGTATGGAGAGCAGCATGAGGGAAGACCACATCTCTTCTCTTCTGAATACTAACACCGCCCAGCTCTTGATGTGGTCCGACAGTAAACTCTGTCCGCCGGTTTAAGTGGAAAAAGTCTCGGAACAAGTCTACTGATGGTTCTTCTTGAAGGTATACTTCCGAGAAGACTTGGAAATTGTAGACGTTTGATATGGAATTCGGACCTATATCTTGAGGATGGAGCTGAAAAGCGGCCAGCACATCCCGGAAAAACTTAGAACCAGGAGGGCTAAAACCCCGGGCCATATGATCAAAGAAAACGATGACTTCTCCTTCTATAGGGGTAGGAGGACACTCATTCCCTGGGGCCCGCCATTTCAGAGCTGCTTGGGGGCCCAGAAGACCAATTGAAGCGGTGTTGGTTAAGTCCTCTTCCGTAATGCGGGAAGGAACCCAGTTGCAACAGACGAATTGCTTGGCAGCCATCTGGGCAAAAGGAAACGCTGAAAAGTATAGTGCAAAATCCGGATTACTAAGTACCGAAGCATAAACCGGAGCGTATCATCAAATTATATCGACGGTTTAGACAAGGGACTAATGGCATTGGCAACCCAGAAGCAGATGTGAAACGAACTGCTGCCGGTTTAGGATAACAAAAAGAGAGGAGGCTAAACCGTCGGGCTCGCGGCTAATTCTTTGCAAGAGGAGTATATGATTGGTTAAACCAGTGATTAACTTACAGATCTACCAAGACGAAGAAACAGGTTTCTACAAAATACTAAAGTAAAAATGGATCTGAGCGGTAAGAAAAAGATGAAATATACGCAAGTCTGATACAGGAAGAACCACGAAGGGTTTCTACAGATCAAATGAATCTAAGGGTTGAATCTAAGGTCCGAATCTAAGTTTAAACTACGGAGCAGGAGCGCGTTCGAAACGTATCCAAGGTTTGAGTCCGTTGCAAGGGTATCCTACAGGGATGAACAGCAAGCTTCGAGTTTTCATGGCGGAAGCCATGGAGGAACCCTAGATTAAAGATCTACAGCGAGAAGAAAGGAATACCTGAGAAATAAGGAGACAGCGGCGAAGTACTCTGGACACGTTTCAGGGTGATGCGTCGGCCTGGCTGGACGACGGCGACGAGCTCGAAGACAGCGGCGGAGCTTCGGGCGACGGAGGAAGAAGAAGTGCGGAAGGAAGAAAAAGGAAAGGTCGCGGCGGTATTTATAAGCTGGTGAGGTGAAACGGCAAGCGCGGGGATCAAGGAGGTCAGAGATTGGATAAAGATTCCATGGTCGCCTCGATCTTCGGGATGGCATTTAACAAAGGTAATAAACAGCTATGGGCAATAAATGCGGAGGTGATGTCACGACAGGTTGAGATGATTTATGGAGATGACGTCATAGCCGGTTTACAAAGCAGAGAAGCTACTAGGAGGAAATTTATGCAAGATTTAGAAGACTGACATGAACAAAGTTCAAATCACTCTGGGGCCTAATGTCAGGGATATTACTAGCGGGTATAAAGCGGCTAGGGAGATCCGGATTACGTTAATATGGTTGTATTATCATAAGACCAGTAGGTTAGGAGTTAGAGGTTACGGCCCGTGGAGGCTTAGGGCACATATGTAAAGTTTACGGTTTATAAACTGTCCTATCATGTAACTTGAGATATAAGGAAGAAAGAGTAGAGACCAAGGCGGACACAATTATGAGCCGGCCTCGGGATTCTGTAAATCGGACCGGGCGTTGCCTCCTATATAAAGGGATGACCCGGCGATGGTTCAAGGACAAGCAAACAACCCGTCGAGACACAGGCAAGCAATCTGCTCCCTGTTCATCGACGCTCAAGCAATACCAAACCCAACTAGACGTAGGCTTTTACCTTCATCGAAGGGGCCGAACTAGTATAAACCCTCTGTGTTCTTTGTGTGCTTGAAACTCTTCAAGCTAACCTGCGCGATGGCTCCACACCTAAGTCCTCTAAACCAGACATCTGCCGTGCTAATTCCACGACACACTCCCCTCTCTGATATTGCGACCGTCGGTGATGGTCGCTACTCGTCCTTCCCCTAGTGCATCACAAAGGTCTAGCACAAGGAGAAGAAGGAGATGCGACCCCCACGACAAGAATCGGCATTCTTATTCTCTCATATATGGTGGAGACTCTCCCTCACCGATTTATTGACTGCCATGTATGGAGCCCCGACAGACTTAAAGTCAACTCGAAATGTCGTTTAATTCTCTTTCTAGCAAATCTGGGGCACTCGATATTTACTACATATTCTAGCACAAGTCATGCTTAAATTCACGGAAAAATCCGGCATGACCTTTGCTAAAATAGGACATATCAAGTGCCTGAAATTTGCCGGAACGGAAATGAATCAACACTTTGGCAAAACATAGGCCACTCGGATTTTCCCATGCGATACAAAGATGTCCCTTCTCTCATATATCTGAATCAATTATATCATAAGCATTCACACCCAAACATTTCAATATATTTTATAACCCAAACATTTCATTTGGTTAAGAAGCATAACTAAATACCCTAGTTCTACTATATTTAACACCAAGGAGTAGAGAAGGACGTGGTGGACTTTTAGCTCACCGACTCGGGTGTAGAGGAAGTAGAGGTAGCTCGAATGACGATCACTCCAAGGAGACACGACTCTACAAAGCCTGCATATTCCAATTTGAGCATTCGATAAGCAAAACCAAATCGTAAAATAAATAAGTATTCAAATTAGCATGCATTCAATAAGCAAAACTAAATCATCTCTTGCATCCCTACATCGTCGAATATTATCACTAATACATCTCGAATAGTATCATACATATATAACATCACTAATACAGCTAGAACCCTAGCGAACAATGGGTATCGGCGCGGGCGGTGGACACCCAAAGAGAAGGAACCATCACAGGATCATAGCTCCAGTGAGATCCCTAAAGAACCTGCCAGGTATTGGAGAACCTGCCCTCCAATGCAACCATGTAGCGACGGACGTGCTCATCCACCTCGCTGACATGGTGATGTACCACCTCCGCGGGGTCCTCGAGCCTCCGCCCCGTCACTGACCCACGCGACCGCCACCAAAGAAGGTTTGGGTCAACGACGGTCTAGCTCTTCACCAAGCTGCCCCCCGGAAGGTAGCACCTCCTAGTACCAGCCCGGCGGAGCCCAGTCCCGGACATGGCCCCTCTGATCACGCATGTGTCCTCCGCCGAGTCGACGACGAGGATGTGGGATAGGCATCGTCGACGTCGATGCGGGAATACTTGCTTTAACTAAAATAATAACAACAAATGTGACATGTTCAAAATATGACATGTCCACTTCAAAACGAATCAACCTAGAATACTGTTGTTAACTACACCTAAAAATAAGCTAGTTCTATTAATTTTATTACTAAAAATAAACTAGTTCTATAGTAAAAAATTAATTAGACTAGTTCTATTAATTCAACTTGTTCAACTAAGCACTTACTATAAGTATAAATAAACTAGTTCTTAGTAAAAACAAACTAGTTCAACTAGTTCTATTAATGTTCTTAATAATTCTATTAAACACTTACTAAAAACAGTAAAAAAACTACATTATACAATAGTAAAAAAACTATAGTAAAAAACAGAAAAAAAATAGAGATGGAGGGAGGAGGGGTGGGAGGAGGGAGGAGAGAGGAGG
>LR738714.1:630671836-630692415 GCA_902687465.1 Secale cereale
GATGGGAGGAGGAGGGAGGAGGAGGGCTGGAGGGAGTACCTCGGTGGAGGAGCAGCGCGGGGGCGGCGACGGACGATGGCGGCGGCGGACGATGGGGCGTGCGGGGGAGAGTGACTGAGAAGGAGAGTGAGAGGGTTGGCCGCGGTGGGGAGGATAAGGTAGGGTTAGTAATAGCGCGGGTTCGGGAAAGGCGTTGCTCCTATGGAGCATAGTAGTAGCGATGTTTACGTATACGCGCTACTACTAAGTGAGGCTAGTCATTTTGTCCAGTTCAAACTTAGCAACATCGTGTTTTGCTAGTACGCGCTACTACTAAAGTGATAGTAGTATCGCGGTTTATTTACACGCGCTACTACTAAGTAGCAGTAGGGCATGATTTTGTCCAGCGCTACTAGTAAGATGTTATGTATAAGGTTTTCCCTAGAAGTGATGGATGGGATTTCTTATGTAATAGAGTCAACTTGTTAGGGCTTGATCGCTAGTATCCACTATGTTGAGACCGATGTTGCCACCGTGAGTGAGTAAGTCCCCCAAAACAAGCACCAACAGTACACGGATGGCGGGTCACAACAATAAGCAGTTGAGAGACACTTGAAACGGGCTAACAAAAGGATCATTTTTTACACGCTTTGATTTCTAAAATAAATACAAGCGAAGGCAAAGCTTCCCTATTACTTCCTCCGTCCGGAAATACTTGTCATCAAAATGAATAAAAGGTTAGAGCACCAGGAGGGAAACAGCCATCTCGGCGTCTTTGGTTGAAACCCCACTGATTTCTAGGCTCCGGCCATCTGCACATTCTGTTTGGCGGTTCTTGTAGAAGAGGTACTTAAAGAGGGAGATGGTGGGCTCCATTTGCAAATATACCTCACACATAATTTGAAAATTGCAGATATTGGATATGGAGTTTGGGCCTTAGTCTTGAGGATGAAGATTAAAGTAGTTCAAGACGTCCCAAAAGAACTTTGACCCATGCGGTGTAAGGCCTCTAAGGATATGATCAGTGAAAACCACAACCTCTCCTTCGCCGGGTTTGGGAACATCGTCCCCTTGGCTTGCTCGCTAGCCAATTTCTTCTTTGGATGGCAGAAGGCCTTGATCTTGATAATCTTTGAGGATGAGTTCGGAAACTTGGGATGGTACCCAATTGCAAAAGGTGAACTTAGACATATTGAGTCGCCTAATACAATAGAAAGTTGTGGAAATATAAATGGCGGGTTACTCAAGAAATAATGACTCGTCACTACAGTAATATGAAAAAAACAACCTAAATAGATAAGTCGCTTTACAATGGTGAACTGGCTCCGGCTTAGCAACAGAGGAAGCCTCTAAAATATCTGGCGGGTTATGATATGAGGGTAAGCCGCCCAAGGTGCGAAGGCGAGTTAACTAAAAGTTGATGATTGCTAATTATTTCTGCTAAGTGTGGTATAAACAAGTTTCAACTAAATCAGCTATAATTTTGGATCTACCGGAAGTTTCAAAAAACGGAAAATAATGGCTAAACCTAATGATAGCGGTGGAACTACTGATGAACTGTTCACAGATTCTGGAGGAAGCATAGCCTATTCAGATGCAAGACTAGTGTTGAAACTACTACCGCAGTATTTCAATGGCCATCTCAGATCAAATAACAGATCTACTCGCGATGTTATGAAAAGGAGCAGACGAACACCTGATGACCCACAAGTGTAGGGGATCTATCGTAGTCCTTTAGATAAGTAAGAGTGTCAAACCCAACGAGGAGCAGAAGGAAATGATAGGCAGTTTTCAGTAAGGTATTTTCTGCAAGCACTGAAACTATAGGTAATAGATAGTTTTGTGATAAGATAATTGGTAGCAAGTGACAAAAGGTAAAAGTAAATAAGGTGCAGCAAGGAGGCCCAATCCTTTTTGTAGCAAAGGACAAGCCTGGACAAACTCTTATATAAAGGAAAGCGCTCCCGAGGACTTATGGGAATTATCGTCTAGCTAGTTTTCATCACGATCGTTTGATTCGCGTTCGGTACTTTGATAATTTGGTATGTGGGTGGACCGGTGCTTGGGTGCTGCCCTTACTTGAACAAGCCTCCCACTTATGATTCACCTCTAATGCAAGCATCCGCAACTACAAAAGAAGTATTAAGGTAAACCTAACCATAGCCTGAAACATATGGATCCAAATCAGCCCCTTACGAAGCAACGCATAAACTAGGGTATAAGCTTCTGTCACTCTAGCAACCCATCATCTACTTATTACTTCCCAATGCCTTCCTCTAGGCCCAAATAATGGTGAAGTGTCATGTAGTCGACGTTCACATGACACCACTAGAGGAGAGACAACATACATCTCATCAAAATATCGAACGAAGACCAAATTCACATGACTACTAATAGCAAGACTTCTCCCATGTCCTCAGGAACAAAAGTAACTACTCACAAGACAAAATATTGTTCATGATCAGAGGGGTATTAATATGCATAATGGATCTTAACATATGATCTTCCACCAAATAAACCAACTAGCATCAACTACAAGGAGTAGTCAACACTACTAGTAACCCACAGGTACCAATCTGAGGTTTGGGTACAAAGATTGGATACAAGAGATGAAATAGGGTTTGAGAGGAGATGGTGCTGGTGAAGATGTTGATGAAGATAGCCCTCCCCAAGATGGGAGAGTTATTGGTGATGACGGCGGTGACGATTTCCCATTCCCGGAGGGAAATATCCCCAGCAGAACAGCTCTGCCGGAGCCCTAGATTGGTTTCCGCCTCGGTTCCGCCTCGAGACGGCGGCGTCTGGTCCCGAAAGCCTCCTTATGATTTTTTCCAGGTCAAAACACCTCACATAGGAGAAGATGGGCATCGGGGGCCTGTCGGCTGGCCCACGAGGCACGGGCGGGCCCTAGGAAGGGGGGCGCGCCCCCACCCTCGTGGACAGCCGGTGGCCCCCCTCGTGGGTTTGTTTCGCCAGATATTTTTTATATTTTCCAAAACAATGTCCTATCGAGTTTCAGGGCTTTTGGAGTTGTGCAGAATAGGTTTCCAGAGTTTGCTCCTTTTCTAGCCCAGAATTCCAGCTGTCGGCATTCTCCCTCTTCATGTGAACCTTGTAAAATAAGAGAGAAAAGGCATAAGTATTGTGACAAAACATGTAGTAACAGCCCATAATGTAATAAATATCAACATATAAGCATGATGCAAAATGGACGTATGAACTCTCCCAAGCTTAGACCTCGCTTGTCCTCAAGCAAAAGCCGATATCGAACAATATGTCCACATGTTTGGAGATAGAGGTGTCGATAAAAGCAAAATACAGACATGAGGGCATCATGATCATTATCATAACAATAACTTATATAAATATAGTCATATGATTCTTATGCTAAAGTAACAATTCATCCACAATATTAAGTATGCATCATAAACTTCATTGGAAACTAACAAACTTTGGTCGCGGTCATTGAAGCAATTGCAATTTATCGTAACATCGAAAAGAGTCAATATAAGAGCTTTTCAGCAAGCCTACATACTCAACTATCATATAGTCTTTCACAATTGCTCACACTCACGCAATACTTATGTTTATGGAGTTTTAATCGGACACAGAGAAAGATAGGGGCTTCTGGTGTTGCCTCCCAACCTTTTACCTCAAGGGTAATGTCAATAGTAATAGATCATGAAAACTTACATCCAAGTGGGTATATATATCAGGATCTTTCCAACACAATGTGCTTGCCAAAGGATAAAATGTGAAAAAGGAAAGGTGGATTTCACCTTGACACTTATAAGACAGGAATAATAGATAGGCCCTTCATAGAGGGAAGCAGAGGTTGTCATGTGTTTTTATGGTTGGATGCACAAATTCTTAGCATAGAGGAGCTTCGCTTTATATTGCCACTTGTGATAAGGACCTTTATTATCCAGTTCGTCGCTTTTATTACTTCCATATCACAAGATCGTATAAAGCTAATTTCTCCCACACTAATAAATCATACATATTTTAGCGAGTTTGCAACATGACAACTTACTTGGAAGGATATTTCTCAATACATAGGTAGGTATGGTGGATTCTCATGGCAAAAATGGATTTAAGGATATATGGAAGCACAAGTAGTATCTCTACTTAGTGTGAGGAGTTTTGGCTAGCATGAGGGGGAAAGGCAAGCTCAACATGTTGGATGATCCATGACAATATACTTTATTTCGGATATAAGAAGACATAACCCATTATGTTGTCTTCCTTGTCCAACATCAACTCTTTAGCATGTCATATTTTAATGAGTGCTCACAATCATAAAAGATGTCCAAGATAGTATATTTGTATGTGAAGCCTCTCCTCTTTTATTACTTCCTATTAATTGCAATGATGACCAAAACTATATTTGTCACCTCCCAACAACTTTTATTTATCATACTCTTGTATGTGAAGTCATTAGTTCCCACAAGATCGATATGACCTCTTTGATACTCTTTATGTTTTCTTTCTTTTTATCATGACCCAAGTGAGGAAATCAAGCCCTTGTCTCAACACTAATCTTTATTATATAGCTCACGGACTTAATTACAAAGGGTAACGCTCACAAAGCAAAAGCTCACAACTAGATCATGCTAACTTTATTCTAATAGATCAAGATACTACCAAAAGGATCGAACTAAGTAAAAAATGGTAAAGATATGAGTGATGGTGATACAATACCGGGGTCACTCCCCCAAGCTTGGCAGTTGCCAAGGGGAGTGCCCATACCCATATGATTATGTCTCCTTCTTCGGGGGTGGTGATGATGGAGTTGTTGATGATGTAGGCTGGTTGTCCACCTTCCAAGGCATGGGTTCACCATTGTAGAAGGATGATCGAGTCTCCAGGATAGTCAAATCTGCAGCCAAACTCATCTTCTTGAATCTATATTCATACTCACAGTTTTGGTTTTGCAGGTCATAGTTCTGGGCTTGGAGGTGTTCGATCTTCTCTTGAAGATTAGAGATAGCCTCCCCAAAGATCCTTGAGTCTAGCTTGAGGTTGTTGGCGAGCTCCGAGATCATCATGTAGTTGGCGTTGAGTCCTCGTTCCACCATACCTTGGCACTTGAAAACTTGTTGCTCCATTGCTTCGAGTCTTGTCTCCATGCTGCTGGTCCTCCTCGGCCCCTCAACATCACGGATGTGCAGCACCCCCTCATGCAACTCCATGGTTTTGGGGTGGTGCAGCACCTCCGCAAGGTAGGGGTTGATGACCTTCTCGAAGAACTTGTCCTTGGGGGTGTTGGAGGACGCCATGATGATCTAGATCTGTCAAAAACAGCAGCTCGAAACGAAAACAGAGGATTTCTGCGTGATACAGAGGTCAAAACCTTTGGGAGTATATATAATGAATTTTTCCCGACCAAAAGGAGTAACCCACAAGAAAACGGAGTCCGGGGGACACACGGAGTGCCCACAAGGCAGGGGCGCGCCCTAGGAAGGGGGCGCGCCCTCCACCCTCGTGGACGGCCCGTGTCTCTTCCGGACTGCTTCTTATTTTTCTATTTTTCTAAATATTCCAAAATGGAGAAAAATTGCCTTTAGAACTGTTTTCGAGTCGGTTTCCATATCGTATCACATACCTCTTCCTTTTCGGAGGCTGAATCGTTCTGGAAAGTGTCCCTTATGTATTCCACCGGGGTTATTGTTTCAATAATATTGGTTTCAACATTTATAGGATTACCTGAGATATAATGTTTGATTCTTTGACCATTCACCACATTCGGATTTGTGCCTTCGATGTTGTTGATTTTTATGGCACCGGAACGATAGACCTCCTCGATAACGTAAGGTCCTTCCCACTTGGAGAGAAGTTTTCCTGCAAAAAATCTTAAACGAGAGTTGAATAGCAAGACATAATCACCTACGTTAAATTCACGTTTTTGTATCCTTTTGTCATGCCATCTTTTAACTTTTTCTTTAAACAGTTTGGCATTCTCATAGGCCTGGGTTCTCCACTCATCAAGGCAGCTAATGTCAAACAGCCTCTTTTCACCGGCAAGTTTGAAATCGTAGTTGAGCTCTTTAATAGCCCAATATGCCTTATGTTCTAGCTCAAGAGGTAAGTGACAAGCTTTTCCATATACCATCTTATATGGAGATATACCCATAGGATTTTTGTATGCAGTTCTATAGGCCCATAATGCATCATCAAGTTTCTTGGACCAATTCTTCCTAGACCTATTAAATGTCATTTGCAAGATTAATTTCAACTCCCTATTACTTAGTTCAACTTGACCACTAGTCTGTGGGTGATAAGGGGATGCAATTCCATGGTTGACATCATACTTTGCAAGCATCTTCCAGAAAGCACCATGAATAAAGTGTGAACCACCATCACTCATTAGATATCGAGGGACTCCAAACCTCGGAAAAATAACTTCTTTAAGCATCTTAATAGAAGTGTTGTGATCAGCACTACTAGTTGGAATAGCTTTTACCCACTTAGTAACGTAATCAATAGCAACTAAAATATGTGTGTACCCATTAGAGGCAGGAAATGGTCCCATATAATTAAAGCCCCAAACATCAAATGGTTCAATAACAAGTGAATAATTCATAGGCATTTCTTGACGTCTCCTAATATTACCAATTCTTTGACATTCATCACAAGATAGGACATACTTACGGGCATCCATGAAGAGAGTAGGCCAATAAAAACCGGGTTGCAATACCTTGTGTGCAGTTCTATCTCCCACATGGTGTCCTCCATAAGCTTCGGAGTGGCACTTGCGTAGGATCTGTTCCTGTTCATGCTCAGGTACACAACGTCTAATAATACCATCTACTCCTTCTTTATAGAGATGTGGGTCATCCCAAAAGTAATGTCTCAAATCATAGAAGAATTTTTTCTTTTGCTGGTATGTGAAGCTAGGAGGTATAAACTTAGCAACAATATAATTAGCATAATCAGCATACCATGGAGCAGTACGAGAAATATTTATGACAGCTAGTTGTTCATCAGGAAAGCTATCATCAATAGGTTGTGGGTCATCAAGTATATTCTCTAACCTAGACAAGTTATCTGCAACGGGGTTCTCAGCTCCCTTTCTATCAATAATATGCAAATCAAATTCTTGTAGCAAGAGAACCCATCTAATAAGTCTAGGCTTAGCATCTTTCTTTTCCATAAGGTATTTGATAGCAGCATGATCAGTGTGAATAGTTACTTTAGAATCAACAATATAGGGTCTAAACTTATCACATGCAAACACAACTGCTAAAAATTCTTTCTCAATGGTAGCATAATTTCTTTGGGCACTATCTAGATTTTTACTAGCATACTGGATAACATTCAATTTCTTATCAACTCTTTGCCCTAGAATAGCTCCTACAGCATAATCACTAGCATCGCACATAATCTCAAAGGGTAAATTCCAGTCAGGAGGCTGGATAATAGGTGCAGAGATCAATGCTTTCTTAAGTATTTCAAATGCTTCTAGACAATCATCATCAAAAACAAAAGGAATGTCTTTTTGTATGAGATTAGTCAGAGGCCTGGAGATTTTGGAGAAGTCCTTAATGAACCTCCTATAAAACCCGGCATGACCAAGGAAACTTCGTATACCTTTGATGTCCTTGGGGCATGGCATCTTTTCAATAGCATCAACTTTAGCTTTGTCAACTTCAATACCTTTTTCAGAAATTTTATGTCCCAAGACAATGCCTTCATTAACCATAAAGTGGCACTTCTCCCAATTCAAGACAAGATTAGTGTCTTCACATCTCTGCAAAACTCGATCAAGGTTGCTTAAGCAATTATCAAAAGAAGTTTCGTAAACGGAGAAATCATCCATGAAAACCTCAACAATCTTTTCACAAAAATCAGAGAATATAGCCATCATGCATCTTTGGAAGGTAGCAGGTGCATTACATAAACCAAAAGGCATATGTCTATAAGCAAAGGTACCGAAAGGACAAGTAAAAGTGGTCTTTTCTTGATCCCCTTTTGACACGGGTATTTGAGAGAAACCAGAATAACCATCTAGAAAGCAGAAATGAGTTTGTTTGGATAACCTTTCTAGCATTTGATCAATGAATGGCAAGGGTTATGATCTTTCTTAGTAGCTTTATTTAACTTACGGAAATCAATTACCATCCTATAACCTGTAACTATTCTTTGTGTGATCAATTCATCTTTATCATTAGAAACGACGGTCATACCTCCCTTCTTAGGGACACAATGGACAGGACTTACCCACTGGCTATCAGCAACGGGATAAATAATACCTGCCTCTAGGAGCTTTAGTATTTCCTTCCTTACCACTTCTTTCATCTTAGGATTTAACCATCGCTGATGATCAATAACTGGTTTAGCATTTTCTTCCAATTTTATCTTGTGTTGGCATATAGCGGGACTAATGCCCTTAAGATCATCCAGAGTATATCCGATAGCAGCTCGGTGCTTCTTCAGAGTTTTCAATAATTTTTCTTCTTCCTGCTCTGAAAGGTTAGCACTAATAATAACAGGATATATCTTCTTTTCATCAAGATAAACATACTTAAGATTATCAGGTAAAGGTTTAAGTTCAAACACGGGATCACCCTTGGGTGGAGGAGGATCCCCTAGGATTTCAACAGGCAAGTTGTTTTTCAATACGGGTCCCTGTGTAAGGAATATTTCATCTATTTCCCTTCTCTCATTCATATGCATATCATTTTCATGGTGTAGCAAGTATTATTCTAAAGGATCATTAGGTGGCACGGTTGTTAGGGAACGTAGTATTTTAAAATTTTCCTACGATCACGCAAGATCTATCTACTAGATGCATAGCAACGGGAGGGGAAGAGTGTACTACATACCCTTGTAGACCAGGAGCGGAAGCGTCTAGTGACGCGGTTGATGTAGTCGAACTTCTTCGCGATCCAACCGATCAAGTACCGAACGTACGGCACCTCCGCGTTCAGCACACGTTCAGCTCGATGACGTCCCACGAGCTCTTGATCCAGTTGAGCTTCACGGGAGAGTTTCGTCAACACGACGGCGTGGTGACGGATATGATGTATCTACCGGCGCAGGGCTTCGCCTAAGCACTGCAACGGTATGACCGAGGTGTGTTTCTGTAGAGGGGGGCACCGCACACAGCTAAAACAATTCAACTTGTGTGTCCTAGGGTGCCCCCCTGCCCCCGTATATAAAGGAGCAAGGGAGAGGCCGACCCTGAAGGGGGCGCGCCAAGTGTGGGGAGTCCTACTAGGACTCCCAAGTCCTAGTAGGATTCCCCTTTCCTTTCTGGAGTAGGAGAGAAGGAAAGAGGTGGAGCGGGAGAAGGAAAAGGGGGCTGCACCCCTTGTCCAATTCGGACCAGAGGGGGGCGCGCGCCTCCTTCCTTTTGGCCTTTCTCCTCTATTCCCGTATGGCCCAATAAGGCCCATATACTCCAAAAAATACCCGAATCACTCGGAACCTTTCCGATGTCCGAATATAGTCGTCCAATATATCGATATTTACGTCTCGACCATTTCGAGACTCCTCGTCATGTCCCCGGTCTCATCCGGGACTCCGAACTCCTTCGGTACATAAAAACTCATAAACTCATAATACCGATCGTCATCAAACGTTAAGCGTGCGGACCCTACGGGTTCGAGAACTATGTAGACATGATCGAGACTCATCTCCGGTCAATAACCAATAGCGGAACATGGATGCTCATATTGGCTCCTACATATTCTACGAAGATCTTTATCGGTCAAACCGCATAACAACATATGTTGTTCCTTTTGTCATTGGTATGTTACTTGCCCGAGATTCGATCGTCGGTATCTCTATACCTAGTTCAATCTCGTTACCGGCAAGTCTCTTTACTCGTTCCGTAATACATCATCTCGTGACTAACTCATTAGTCTTTTGCTTGCAAGGCTTATTATGATGTGCATTACCGAGAGGGCCCAGAGATACCTCTCCGACACTCGGAGTGACAAATCCTTGTCTTGATCTATGCCAACACCACGAACACTTTAGGAGACACCTGTAGAGCATCTTTATGATCACCCAGTTACGTTGTGACGTTTGATAGCACACAAGGTGTTCCTACGGTATTCGGGAGTTGCATAATCTCATAGTCATAGGAACATGTATAAGTCATGAAGAAAGCAATAGCAGTAAAACTAAACGATCATAGTGCTAAGCTAACGGATGGGTCTTGTCCATCACATCATTCTCCTAATGATGTGATCCCGTTGATCAAATGACAACTCATGTCTATGGTTAGGAAACATAACCATCTTTGATCAAGGAGCTAGTCTAGTAAAGGCATACTAGGCACACTCTGTTTTGTCTATGTATTCACACATGTACTAAGTTTCCGGTTAATACAATTCTAGCATGAATAATAAACATTTATCATGATATAAGGAAATATAAATAACAACTTTATTATTGCCTCTAGGGCATATTTCCTTCAGTCTCCCACTTGCACTAGAGTCAATAATCTAGCTCACATCGCCATGTGATTTAATTCCGATAGTTCACATCGTTATGTGAATAACACCCATAGTTCACATCGACATGTGACCAACACCCAAAGGGTTTACTAGAGTCAATAATCTAGTGCACATCGCTATGTGATTAATACCCAAGAGTAATAAGGTGTGATCATGTTTTGCTTGTGAGAGAAGTTTAGTCAACGGGTCTGTCACATTCAGATCCGTATGTATTTCGCAAATTTCTATGTCTACAATGCTCTGCATGGAGCTACTCTAGCTAATTGCTCCCACTTTCAATACGCATCCAGATTGATACTTAGAGTCATCTGGATTTAGTGTCAAAGCTTGCATCGGCGTAACCCTTTACGACGAACTCTTTATCACCTCCATAATCGAGAAACATTTCCTTAGTCATCCAGTTACTAAGGATAATTTTGACCGATGTACAGTGATCTACTCCTGGATCACTATTGTACCCCCTTGACAAACTCATGGGAAGGTACACAACATGTTTGGTACACAGCATGGCATCCTTTATAGAACCTATGGCTGAGGCATAGGGAATGACTTTCATTCTCTCTATATTTTTCTGCCGTGGTCTGGCTTTGAGTCTTACTCAACTTCACACCTTACAAGTCAGGCAAGAACTCCTTCTTTGACTGATCCATTTTGAACTACTTCAAAATCTTATCAAGGTATGTACTCATCGAAAGTCTTATCAAGCGTCTTGATCTATCTCTATAGATTTTGATGCCCAATATGTAAGCAGCTTCACCAAGGTCTTTTTTTGAAAAACTCCTTTCAAACACTCCTTCATGCTTTCCAGAAAATTCTACATCATTTCTGATCGACAATATGTCATTCACATATACTTATCAGAAAGGCTGTAGTGCTCCCACTCACTTTCTTGTAAATACAGGCTTCACCGCAAGTCTGTATAAAACTATATGCTTTGATAAACTTATCAAAGCGTATATTCCAACTCCGAGATGCTTGCACCAGTCCATAGATGGATCGCTGGAGCTTGCACAATTTGCTAGCACCTTTAGGATTGACAAAACCTTCTGGTTGCATCATATACAACTCTTCTTTAATAAATCCATTAAAGAACGTAGTTTCGTTATCCATTTGCCAAATTTCATAAAATGTGGCAATTGCTAACATGATTCGGACAGACTTAAGCATCGCTACGGGTGAGAAAATCTCATCGTAGTCAACACCTTGAACTTGTCGAAAACCTTTTGCAACAAGTCGAGCTTTGTAGACAGTAACATTACCATCGGCATCAGTCTTCCTCTTAAAGATCCATTTATTTTCAATGGCTTCAAGCCATTTTGCGGAATTTGGGCTCATCATCGCTTCCTCATAGTTCGTAGGTTCATCATGGTCTAGTAACATGACTTCCAAAATAGGGTTACCATACCACTCTGGTGCGGAACGTACTCTGGTTGACCTACAAGATTCAACAGTAACTTGATCTGAAGTTTCATGATCATCATCATTAGCTTCCTCACTAATTGGTGTAGGAATCACTAGAACTAGTTTCTGTGATGTACTACTATCCAATTCGGGAGAAGGTACAATTACCTCATCAAGTTCCACTTTCCTCCCACTCACTTCTTTCGAGAGAAACTCCTTCTCTAGAAAGGATCCATTCTTAGCAACTAATATCTTGCCTTCGGATCTGTGATAGAAGGTGTACCCAACAGTTTCCTTTGGGTATCCTATGAAGACACATTTCTCCGACTTGGGTTCGAGCTTATCAGGTTGAAGCTTTTTCACATAAGCATCGCAGTCCCAAACTTAAAGAAATGACAGCTTAGGTTTCTCGTCAAACCACAGTTCATACAGTGTCATCTCCACGGATTTAGATGGTGCCCTATTTAACGTGAATGTAGCTGTCTCTAATGCATAACCCCAAAAGGGATAGTGGTAGATCGGTAAGAGACATCATCGATCGCACCATATCTAATAAAGTACGGTTATGACGTTCGGACACACCATTACACTGTGGTGTTCCAGGTGGCGTGAGTAGTGAAACTATTTCACATTGTTTTTACTGAAGGCCAAACTCGCTAACTCAAATATTTTAACTCTACGATCATATCGTAGAAACTCTTATTTTCTTGTTACGATGATTCTCCACTTCACTCTGAAATTCTTTGAACTTTTCAAATGTTTCAGACTTGTGCTTCATTAAGTAGATATACCCATATCTGCTCAAATCATCAGTGAAGGTCGGAAAATAACGATACTCGCCACGAGCTTCAACACTCATCGGTCCACATACATCAGTATGTATGATTTCCAACAAATCTGTTGCTTGCTCCATTGTTTCGGAGAACAGAGTTTTAGTCATCTTGCCCATGAGGCATGGTTCGCAAGCACCAAGTGACTCATAATCAAGTGATTCCAAAAGTCCATCACTATGGAGTTTCTTCATGCGCTTTACACCAATATGACCTAAATGGCAGTGCCACAAATAAGTTGCACTATCATTATTAACCTTGCATCTTTTGGCTTCAATATTAAGAATATGTGTATCACTACGATCGAGATCCAACAAACTATTTTCATTGGGTGTATGACCATCGAAGGCTTTATTCATGTAAACAGAATAACAATTATTCTATGACTTTAAATGAATAACTGTATTGCAACAAACATGATCAAATCATATTCATACTTAACGCAAATGCCAAATAACATTTATTTAGTTTCTACACTAATCCCGAAAGTATAGGGAGTGTGCGATGATGATCATATCAATCTTGGAACCACTTCCAACACACATCGTCACTTCACCTTTAACTAGTCTCTGTTCATTCTGCAACTCTTGTTTCGAGGTACTAATTTTAGCAACTAAACTGGTATCAAATACCCAGGGATTGCTATGAACACTAGTAAAGTACACATCAATAATCTGTATATCAAATATACCTTTGTTCACTTTGCCATCCTTCTTATCCACCAAGTATCTAGGGTAGTTCCACTTCCAGTGACCATTTCCTTTGCAGTAGAAGCACTTAGTTTCAGGCTTGAGTTTAGCTTTGGGTTTCTTCACAGGAGTGAAAACTTGCTTGTCATTCTTCTTGAAGTTCCCCTTGTATCCCTTTGCCCTTTACTTGAAACAAGTGGTCCTGTTAACCATCAACACTTGATGCTTTTTCATGATTTCTATCTTCGCCGACTTCAGCATCGCGAAGAGCTCGGGAATTCCTTTCGTCATCCCTTGCATATTATAGTTCATCACGAAGTTCTACTAACTTGGTGATAGTGACTAGAGAACTTTGTCAATTACTATCTTATCTGGAAGATTAACTCCAACTTGATTCAAGTAATTGTAGTACCCAGACAATCTGAGCACATGCTCACTGGTTGAGCTATTCTCCTCCATCTTGTAGGCAAAGTACTATCAGAAGTCTTATACCTCTCGACACGGGCATGAGTATGAAATACTAATTTCAACTATTGGAACATCTTATATGCTCCGTGGCGTTCAAAACATTTTTGAAGTCCCGGTTCTAAGCCGTAAAGCATGGTGCACTTAAACTATCAAGTAGTCATCATACCGAGCTTTTGTAAAAACGTTCATAACGTCTACATCTGCTCCTGCAATAGGTCTGTCACCTAGCGGTGCATCAAGGACATAATTCTCTGTGCAGCAATGAGGATAATCCTCAGATCACAGAACAATTCCGCATCATTGCTACTAACATCTTTCAACTTAGTTTTCTCTAGGAACATATAAAAAATAAACGGGGAGCAACATCGTGAGCTATTGATCTACAACATAGATATGCTAATACTATGAGGACTAAGTTCATGATAAATTAAAGTTCAATTTAATCATATTACTTAAGAACTCCCACTTAGATAGACATCCCTCTAGTCATCTAAATGATCATGTGATCCAAATCAACTAAACCATGTCCGATCATCACGTGAGATGGAGTAGTTTCAATGGTGAACATCTTATGTTGATCATATCTACTATATGATTCACGCTCGACCTTTCGGTCTCCAGTGTTCCGAGGCCATATCTGCATATGCTAGGCTCGTCAAGTTTAACCCGAGTATTCTACGTGTGCAAAACTGTCTTACACCCGTTGTATTTGAACGTAGAGTCTATCACACCCGATCATCACGTGGTGTCTGGGCACGAAGAACTTTCGCAAAGGTGCATACTCAGGGAGAACACTTGTACCTTGAAATTTTGTAAGGGATCATCTTATAATGCTACCGTCGTTCTAAGCAAAATAAGAAGCATAATAAGATAAACATCACATGCAAATCAAAATATGTGACATGATATTGCCATCATTATCTTGTGCTTTTGATCTCCATCTCCAAAGCACCGTCATGATCACCTTTGTCACCGGCGCGACACCTTGATCTCCATCGTAGCATCGTTGTCGTCTCGCCAACTATTGCTTCTACGACTATCGCTACTGCTTAGTGATAAAGTAAAGCAATTACATGGCGATTGCATTTCATACAATAAAGCGAGAACCATATGGCTCCTGCCAGTTGCCGATAACTTTACAAAACATGATCATCTCATACAAAACCGTATAACTCATCATGTCTTGACCATATCACATCACAACATGCCCTGCAAAAACAAGTTAGACATCCTCTACTTTGTTGTTGCAAGTTTTACGTGGCTGCTACGGGCTTTAGCACCCGTTCTTACCTACGCATACAAAACCACAACGATATTTCGTCAAGTATGTGCTGTTTTAACCTTCACAAGGACCGGGCGTAGGCACACTTGATTCAGCTAAAGTGAGAGAGACAGACACCCGCCAGTCACCTTTAAGCAACGAGTGCTCATAACGGTGAAACCAGTCTCGCGTAAGCGTACGCGTAATGTCGGTCCGGGCCGCTTCATCTCACAATACTGCCGAAGCAAAGTATGACATGCTGGTAAGCAGTATGACTAGTATCGCCCACAACTCATTGTGTTCTACTCGTGCATATCATCTACGCATAGACCTGGCTCATGATGCCACTGTTGGGGAACGTAGTATTTTAAAAATTTCCTACGATCACGCAAGATCTATCTACTAGATGCATAGCAACGAGAGGGGAAGAGTGTGTCTACATACCATTGTAGACCAGGAGCGGAAGCGTCTAGTGACGCGGTTGATGTAGTCGAACTTCTTCGCGATCCAACCGATCAAGTTGTGTCAACGGTAGTAGTACTTCATATGTGTCATGCATAAAACATCCTATAAGTTGCAAGCCTCATGCATCGAATACCAATAGTGCTCGCACCTTGTCCTAATTAGCTCGGATCTCCATGGGTTATCATTGCATTACATATGTTTTAACCAAGTGTCATAAAGGGGTACCTCTATGCCACCTGTACAAAGGTCCAAGGAGATAAATCGCATTTGATTTCTCGTTTTTGATAGATCTCAACTTGAGGACATCCATACCAGGACAACATAGAAAATAGATGATGGACTCCTCTTTAATGCATAAGCATATTCTCATGAGAGATTGAGGATTAAGGTCCAAGCTAAAACTTCCACCATGATACATGGCTTTGGTTGGCGGCCCAATGTTCTTCTCTAACAATATGCATAGTCATTCAACCCACGGTAAATCACCCTTACTTCAGACAAGACGAACATGCATAGCAACTCACATGATATTCAACAAAAGTGTGACAGTTGATGGCGTCCCCAGAAACATGGTTACCGCTCAGCAAGCAACTTATAAGAAATAAGATACATAAGCAACATATTCTTTACCACAATAGTTTTTAGGCTACTTTCCCATGAGCTATGTATTGCATGGTTAGTTTGCTTAGTACAGGTGGAGGTTTAGCAAAAGGCTGGGAGCGACCAACTAAGAGAGCAATGACGGTCATAATCATGCAGAGCGACAAAGCAATATTGAATCAGGCATGGAAGTCATATCGCTACTCAGAAATAAAAGATCATCAAGGCTTGACAGACCTTCTTTACAGTCTTAAATATGCGTGAGCATACGCCAAGTCAATCAAAATAAATTTTCGAAGGAAGATATTACTAATCCATACCATATCATAGGCAGACAAACCAAGTTGGTACTCCAATAACACATTGGGAACCCCCCAGCGATTTGAGATTAACCATAAGAAAACCTGAACTACTAAGCACCATCATGCAAGTAGCATCTTTATCATAGACACATTAACCAATGCAACGGAAGCAAACTCTCTTAATAAGGTGAGCATGGTAATTAAAGAGAGTTCAAGCAACCAACTAAACAAAAGCTCTTTGAAAAGATAAGCATGAATACTAAGAGCGGAGCATGATAGTAGCTATTAAAAGACAAAGAACACACACAGCATAGATAGACATGAAAATTCTACGTTATGTTCTAGGTAGAAGTGGAGCGTGTTTCTCTCCCACATAAAGGAGTGTTGAGTTCCAACTCGTTATGAAAAACTAAAAAGAAAACTAAAAGCAAGACGCTCCAAGCATAGCACATAACACATGAAGTGATAAAAATATAGCGAAACGAAAGACGAACTGATAATGTTGATGGAGAAGGGGATGCACGGGGGCATCCCCAAGCTTAGACGCTTGAGTCTCCTTGAATATTTCTTGGGGTGCACGGGGGCATCCCCAAGCTTGAGCGCTTGACACTCCTGAATCTTTTTATCATCTTCCCTCGCACACTTGAAAACTCCCTTCATACACAACTCATCATAATCTGATTAGCGAGGTTAGTACCCTTAATAAAATAATTATACCTTGCTGGAAATAAGGATAATCTTGAAGTTCTACTGTTTCTCAAGATTGCCAAAAGGTTTTTGCAAAGAAAAAGCAAGTTCTTGATTTGCAAAGTGAGGGAAAGGCAAAACAGGACAGAATCTGTGAAAAACAGAACAGCAGGCAGTAATTGATCTGTTCGGAATACTTCTGCAATTCAAATAAAAAAACTCAGAACGGACGCACGAAAGACAATTATATAGAGAACACTGTCGAAAAAATTCAGACCAAAAAGATGATCTGGTGATTTTATACGAATTTTTCTATCCAAGGACAGAATCTGTTTCCTGGACAGCACCTCACAACTTTTGAACTTTCTAGCAATCAGAGGCTATACTTGGCACAAATATGAAAAGCAAAGATACAATGATGATGCTACAGCAGTAAACAACATCAAGACACAACAAAATCAAAAAAAATTATTCATGTGGTCTGCCTCCCAAAAGCGCTTTCTTTTATGCCTTTAAGCTAGGCATAATGCATAGATCAAGTTTTATCAAGAGTAAAAGAATAACTAGCCCGTACAACGGACTCAAAAGGTAACTTGATCTTCTTTCGAGGGAAGTGTTCCATCCCTTTCTTGAGAGGAAACTGAAATTTTATATTACCCTCTTTCATGTCAATGACAGCACCAACGGTGCGTAAAAAGGGACGTCCCAAAATAATTGGACATGAAGGATCACATTCAATATCCATAATAGTGAAATCAACGGGCACATAATTATCATTGACAACAATAAGAACATCGCCGATCCTCCCCAAAGGTTTCTTTATGGAAGAATCAACGAGACGAACACCAAAAGAACAAGAATCATAAGGTTTCAATTTAAGCATATCATATATCCTTTTGGGCATAACAGAGGTACTAGCACCAACATCACATAATGCATAACAAGAGAAGTCATTCAAATTAATTTTTATCATAGGATCCCAACCATCTTCTAGCTTTCTAGGTATGGAGGCTTCTACTCTAAGTTTCTCCTCCCTAGCTTTGATGAGAGCATTAGTGATATGCTCTGTGAAGGCAAGGTTAAGCGTGCTAGTGCGGGGATCTCTAGACATCTTGTGAAGGAAATCAATAACTTCGGTAAGAGTGCAATTATCAAAATCAAGGTCACGAGCATCAAGTAAAGTGGTAGTGGTGTCCTTAAGGTTCACTTGTTTGGTAGTTTCTATAGTCATAGCATCACCATTAATAGGTCCATTGGGACCAAGAGTACATTGGGTGCTAAGAGTGTGAACATCCTCAATAACTTGGATAGTAGCAACAGTGTGGTGGGTAGGAAGGCTCTTAATTCTTTCCTCTTCCTCCCTTTCTCTAGCCCATCTTTCTTTAAGCTTAGCCATCATCCTAATGTTTTCATTAATTTGTACTTGAGTAGCATTAATAGGGATGACTTCCCTCTCCTTAAGAGGAGAAGTTACAATTTTTAGCAATTTTACCTCATTGGCTAAGTGGTCTACCTTAAAAGAAAGATCATCTAGTTTATGTAGTTTCTCTTCTACATTCTTATTAAAGGCTTTTTGGGTAGTGATGAAATCTCTAAGCATGGTCTCTAGTTCAGTATTGGAGTTCTTGGTACTAGGATAAGCATTGTTGTTCCCATAAGAATTAGAGGGGAACGGTCTAGGATTGTTACCAAAGTTACTCCTATAAGCATTGTTGTTAAAATTGTTTCTAGAGATAAAGTTCACATCTACTTGTTCTTGAGCAATCAAAGAATTTAAAGGAACATCACGAGGATCAACAGTGGATTGCTTCGAAAGTAGAGACATGATCAAGTCAACTTTTTAATTAAGGGAGGAAATCTCCTCGACAGAGTTTACCTTCCTACCTGTTGGAGCGCGTTCGGTGTGCCATTGGGAATAGTTGGTCATCATCTCATCGAGAAGTTTCGTGGCAGCACCAAGTGTAGTTGACATAAAAGTTCCTCCCGCGGCCGAATCTAACAAGTTCCGCGAGGTAAAGTTCAAGCCTGCATAAAAAGTTTGGATAACCATCCAAGTAGTCAAACCGTGAGTAGGGCAGTTCTTGATAAGAGATTTCATAAGTTCCCAAGCTTGGGCAACGTGTTCATTATCCAATTGTTTAAAATTCATTATGTTACTTCTAAGTTGGATAATTTTAGCAGGTGGATAGTATTTTCCAATAAAAGCATATTTGCACTTGTCCCATGAATCTATGCTATTTCTAGGCAAAGACTGGAACCAAATTTTAGCTCCTCCTCTCAAAGAGAAAGGAAAAAACTTAAGCTTAACAATATTACCATCTATTTCTTGGTACTTTTGCATATCACAAAGTTCAACAAAGTTGTTCAAGTGTAAAGCAGCATCATCTCCAGCACCGGAGAATTGTTCTCTCATGACTAAGTTCAGTAAAGCAGGTTTAATTTCATATGAAGGTGCTGAAGTGGCAGATGTAGTGATAGGTGTGCTGATAAAGTCATCGTTGTTGTGACTAGTGAAGTCACACAACTTGGTGTTCTCGGTGGAACCCATAGTAGCAAGCAAGCAAGATAACTATTTTTGTGATTTTCAATAAAAAGGGACTTAAGAAAAAATGAAAGGTAAACTAACAAGACTAAAAAGCAAAGGTAAAAGATAGCAGGCAACTCCCCTATCCTGAAGAGTGGAGTCCCCGGCAACGGCGCCAGAAAATACTCCTTGATGGGCCTCGAACCCCTCATTGGTTACCCCAAGTGGAAGGTGTAAGATGCAGTATTGTAGAAGTGTTTTCCCTTAGCAAAGATGCCAAGGATCGAATCCCCAGAGACTCCTAGGTTCAACAAGTAGGTGTCAATTGCTACGGCGCCAGATTAGTAGCAATCAACGTGGACCTGCACACAGATACAAATAACTTTGCTCCCAACGAGTACAGAGAGGTTGTCAATCCCTCCGACCTTGTAGTTCACAAAGGATTAAAAGCAATGATAGTAGTGATAGATAGTGTTTTGCAATAGTAAGTAAATAGCGAAAAGTAAATAGTGGATGTGATCAATGATGGTAATATGGACCGGAGTCTCATGATGTTCACTAGTGATGTCTCTCTCCCAAAAGACGATAAAACAGCTATGTGAGGTAAACAAATTACAGCTGGGCAATTGACAGGACCACGAACGCAAACCAATGCTGACTACATTGCAAGAAAGGTTGAGGTTCAAAGCATGGGCGGTACGCCAAAGTAAGTAGACCAAAATCCATCAATATCTACTACTAATCATCCACCTTGAGATATCTATCCAGAACATCTCGCTGGTATTAAGTTGCGAGTCCCACCCATAGTGTAAACTCAATGCAACAGACAACTGCATTAAAAGAACTTTGCGTAAAGTAAACAATCCTTGCACCCGCGGGCACAAGCACCGTTGTTTTCCCCCTTGTG
>LR738714.1:630693228-630703796 GCA_902687465.1 Secale cereale
CCCCCCCAGGCTGCCCTTCGAACGCAGTGTTGTTTCCGGAACGCTGATTTTTTATATAATTTTTCTGGATTTTTCTGGGCAGTTCTCGAAACGTGAAAACCTGAAATACAAAAACAGCCGAAAACAGAAACTGGCACTGGGGTGCACTGGATTAGTAAGTTAGTCCAAATATGATCAAAAGTGTATGGAAGTGTATGAATATCGTAGCAATATCACCCAAAAGTGGCATGGAGCAAGCAGAAATTATAGATACGTTTTGGACGTATCAACATCCCCAAGCTTAATTCCTGCTCGTCCTCGAGTAGGTAAATGATAACAAGAATAATTTCTGTGGTGACATGCTATTAACCATATAGGACTTTTTCATAGTCATATGACAAAAGCTTACTGAGACAATGATTCTATAGTAATTACGTTGCCTCAAGAGAAAATCACAAATGACTGAAAGTTTTACAACATGAAACTGAAACATCAAATAGATTTGCAATGAATATGATGTGCAAATATGATAAAGTGATATCTAGCTTGCCCCCTTTAGTGATGCAAAACATAAATGCAGGGGCACCTTCAAGGTTTAAGTGATGACTAGATACAATCATTTCATCATAAACGATATCACAATCAAGCAAAAGACAATGCTACTTTGGGACAATGCACATTACACTCAGAATGACAATCATGCTCTCAGTAGTTGGTGCTTTAACATAAAGGTAAAAGAATGGTTAAGTGCTAGAGCTTTTTATTTTGAAAACATGGAAGCAATTGTGTCAACGGTAGTAGTACTTCATATGTGTCATGCATAACACATCCTATAAGTTGCAAGCCTCATGCATCGAATACCAATAGCGCTCGCACCTTGTCCTAATTAGCTCGGATCTCCATGGGTTATCATTACATTACATATGTTTTAACCAAGTGTCACAAAGGGGTACCTCTATGCCACCTGTACAAAGGTCCAAGGAGATAAATCGCATTTGATTTCTCGTTTTTGATAGATCTCAACTTGAGGACATCCATACCGGGACAACATAGAAAATAGATGATGGACTCCTCTTTAATGCATAAGCATATTCTCATGAGAGATTGAGGATTAAGGTCCAAGCTAAAACTTCCACCATGATACATGGCTTTGGTTGGCGGCCCAATGTCCTTCTCTAACAATATGCATAGTCATTCAACCCACGGTAAATCACCCTTACTTCAGACAAGACGAACATGCATAGAAACTCACATGATATTCAACAAAAGTGTGACAGTTGATGGCGTCCCCAGAAACATGGTTACCGCTCAGCAAGCAACTTATAAGAAATAAGATACATAAGCAACATATTCTTTACCACAATAGTTTTTAGGCTACTTTCCCATGAGCTATGTATTGCATGGTTAGTTTGCTTTGTACAGGTGGAGGTTTAGCAAAAGGCTGGGAGCGACCAACTAAGAGAGCAATGACGGTCATAATCATGCAGAGCGACAAAGCAATATTGAATCAGGCATGGAAGTCATATCGCTACTCAGAAATAAAAGATCATCAAGGCTTGACAGACCTTCTTTACAGTCTTAAATATGCGTGAGCATACGCCAAGTCAATCAAAATAAATTCTCGAAGGAAGATATTACTAAACCATACCATATCATAGGCAGACAAACCAAGTTGGTACTCGAATAACACATTGGGAACCCCCCAGCGATTTGAGATTAACCATAAGAAAACCTGAACTACTAAGCACCATAATGCAAGTAGCATCTTTATCATAGACACATTAACCAATGCAACGGAAGCAAACTCTCTTAATAAGGTGAGCATGGTAATTAAAGAGAGTTCAAGCAACCCACTAAACAAAAGCTCTTTGAAAAGATAAGCATGAATACTAAGAGCGGAGCATGATAGTAGCTATTAAAAGACAAAGAACACACACAGCATAGATAGACATGAAAATTCTACGTTATGTTCTAGGTAGAAGTGGAGCGTGTTTCTCTCCCACATAAAGGAATGCTGAGTTCCGACTCGTTATGAAAAACTAAAAAGAAAACTAAAAGCAAGACGCTCCAAGCATAGCACATAACACATGAAGTGATAAAAATATAGCGAAACGAAAGACGAACTGATAATGTTGATGGAGAAGGGGATGCACGGGGGCATCCCCAAGCTTAGACACTTGAGTCTCCTTGAATATTTCTTGGGGGTGCACGGGGGCATCCCCAAGCTTGAGCGCTTGACACTCCTGAATCTTTTTATCATCTTCCCTCGCACACTTGAAAACTCCCTTCATACACAACTCATCATAATCTGATTAGCGAGGTTAGTACCCTTAATAAAATAATTATACCTTGCTGGAAATAAGGATATTCTTTAATTTATACTGTTTCTCAAGATTGCCAAAAGGTTTTTGCAAAGAAAAAGCAAGTTCTTGATTTGCAAAGTGAGGGAAAGGCAAAACAGGACAGAATCTGTGAAAAACAGAACAGCAGGCAGTAATTGATCTGTTCGGAATACTTCTGCAACTCAAATCAAAAAACTCAGAACAGACGCACGAAATACAATTATATAGAGAACACTGTCGAAAACATTCAGACCAAAAAGATGATCTGGTGATTTTATACGAATTTTTCTATCCAAGGACAGAATCTGTTTCCTGGACAGCACCTCACAACTTTTGAACTTTCTAGCAATCAGAGGCTATACTTGGCACAAATATGAAAAGCAAAGATACAATGATGATGCTACAGCAGTAAACAACATCAAGACACAACAAAATCAAAAAAATTTATTCATGTGGGCTGCCTCCCAAAAGCGCTTTCTTTTATGCCTTTAAGCTAGGCATAATGCATAGATCAAGTTTTATCAAGAGTAAAAGAATAACTAGCCCGTACAACGGACTCAAAAGGTAACTTGATCTTCTTTCGAGGGAAGTGTTCCATCCCTTTCTTGAGAGGAAACTGAAATTTTATATTACCCTCTTTCATGTCAATGACAGCACCAACGGTGCGTAAAAAGGGACGTCCCAAAATAATTGGACATGAAGGATCACATTCAATATCCATAATAGTGAAATCAACGGGCACATAATTATCATTGACAACAATAAGAACATCGTCGATCCTCCCCAAAGGTTTCTTTATGGAAGAATCAACGAGACGAACACCAAAAGAACAAGAATCATAAGGTTTCAATTTAAGCATATCATATATCCTTTTGGGCATAACAGAGGTACTAGCACCAACATCACATAATGCATAACAAGAGAAGTCATTCAAATAAATTTTTATCATAGGATCCCAACCATCTTCTAGCTTTCTAGGTATGGAGGCTTCTACTCTAAGTTTCTCCTCCCTAGCTTTGATGAGAGCATTAGTGATATGCTCTGTGAAGGCAAGGTTAAGCGTGCTAGTGCGGGGATCCTTAGCCATTCCTTGTAGAAAGGCGACAACTTCTGAAATACTACAATTATCAAAATCAATTTTATCATTAATGGGCAGAATTGTAGTGTCATCCTCTTTGTTTAATTCGCTCTCTATTATAAGAGTTTGAACATCTTCCCAAGTTTCGGGAAGCTTAGGAGCAATTTTAAACTGAGGCTCATTCTTTTTTCCTGGAAGACCATGCCATGGGCATAACTCTCCGTCATAACTAGTGTAATCACAAGGTTTATCTTTTTTGTAAACCCCGTCAGAGATAAGTGGGGCAATGGAAGTAGGGGTGTACTCCTCCCATTTAGTGTTTTTGGTAGAACCCATAGTAGCAAGCAAGCAAGATAACTATTTTTGTGATTTTCGATAAAAGGAACTAAAGCAAAAATGAAAAGTAAACTAACAAGACTAAAAAGCAAAGGTAAAAGATAGCATGCAACTCCCCTATCCTGAAGAGTGGAGTCCCCGGCAACGGCGCCAGAAAATACTCCTTGATGGGCCTCGAACCCCTCATTGGTTACCCCAAGTGGAAGGTGTAAGATGCAGTAAGTAGAAGTGTTTTCCCCTAGCAAAGATGCCAAGGATCGAATCCCCAGAGACTCCTAGGTTCAACAAGTAGGTGTCAATTGCTACGGCGCCAGATTAGTAGCAATCAACGTGGACCTGCACACAGATACAAATAACTTTGCTCCCAACGAGTACAGAGAGGTTGTCAATCTCTCCGGCCTTGTAGTTCACAAAGGATTAAAAGCAATGATAGTAGTGATAGATAGTGTTTTGCAATAGTAAGTAAATAGCGAAAAGTAAATAGTGGATGTGATCAATGATGGTAATATGGACCGGAGTCTCATGATGTTCACTAGTGATGTCTCTCTCCCAAAAGACGATAAAACAGCTATGTGAGGTAAACAAATTACAGCTGGGCAATTGACAGGACCACGAACGCAAACCAATGCTGACTACATTGCAAGAAAGGTTGAGGTTCAAAGCATGGGCGGTACGCCAAAGTAAGTAGACCAAAATCCATCAATATCTACTACTAATCATCCACCTTGAGATATCTATCCAGAACATCTCGCTGGTATTAAGTTGCGAGTCCCACCCATAGTGTAAACTCAATGCAACAGACAACTGCATTAAAAGAACTTTGCGTAGAGTAAACAATCCTTGCACCCGCGGGCACAAGCACCGTTGTTTTCCCCCTTGTGACAACAGCACATCCCCTAGACTCATGTTTCTGTCACTCAAGCTAGTCATCGAGGGGCATGAACCCACAATCGAGCATAACGTTCCCTCTTGGAGTCACTACCTATTACTCGGCCAAAGCAATAAATAACAACGCAGAACATGCAAGAATTACTTATGAACAAAAATATAAAAGAGGTGAATCAAATATATTACTCAAGATCAATCTGAACACAATCTCATAATCCATCGGATCCCAGCAAACTCAACATAGCAACAGCATAAGGATTACATAGGTGCCTCGATCATGTAGGGCAGCTCACGAGGACTAATTAGTGAAGCACAAGAACGGGAGGAGAACATCACATAGCTACTGGTCATGGACTCATGGTCCAAGGGAGACTACTCACGAGTCACCCGGGAGGCATCCATGGTGGTGGAGAAGCTCCGGTGGTGATCCTCCCCTCCGGCAGGGTGCCGGGAAGAGTTCTCCTGGTGCTCCCGATCTTGGAAGCGGCGGCGGCGGCGGAACAGAGATGGGATCGCGAAAAGAGTTCATGTTCTGAGGGTTACGGAGGACCCTTTAAATATATGCCAAAGTAGGGCATCGAGGGAGCTTTGGGGGGACCAGGCCCCCCCCCCCGGCGCGGCCCAGGGGAGGCGCGCCGCCAGGGCGCCTGGAGCCCTGGTGCCCCCCCCCCCAGGCTGCCCTTCGAACGCAGTGTTGTTTCCGGAACGCTGATTTTTTATATAATTTTTCTGGATTTTTCTGGGCAGTTCTCGAAACGTGAAAACCTGAAATACAAAAACAGCCGAAAACAGAAACTGGCACTGGGGTGCACTGGATTAGTAAGTTAGTCCAAATATGATCAAAAGTGTATGGAAGTGTATGAATATCGTAGCAATATCACCCAAAAGTGGCATGGAGCAAGCAGAAATTATAGATACGTTTTGGACGTATCAACATCCCCAAGCTTAATTCCTGCTCGTCCTCGAGTAGGTAAATGATAACAAGAATAATTTCTGTGGTGACATGCTATTAACCATATAGGACTTTTTCATAGTCATATGACAAAAGCTTACTGAGACAATGATTCTATAGTAATTACGTTGCCTCAAGAGAAAATCACAAATGACTGAAAGTTTTACAACATGAAACTGAAACATCAAATAGATTTGCAATGAATATGATGTGCAAATATGATAAAGTGATATCTAGCTTGCCCCCTTTAGTGATGCAAAACATAAATGCAGGGGCACCTTCAAGGTTTAAGTGATGACTAGATACAATCATTTCATCATAAACGATATCACAATCATGCAAAAGACAATGCTACTTTGGGACAATGCACATTACACTCAGAATGACAATCATGCTCTCAGTAGTTGGTGCTTTAACATAAAGGTAAAAGAATGGTTAAGTGCTAGAGCTTTTTATTTTGAAAACATGGAAGCAATTGTGTCAACGGTAGTAGTACTTCATATGTGTCATGCATACCACATCCTATAAGTTGCAAGCCTCATGCATCGAATACCAATAGCGCTCGCACCTTGTCCTAATTAGCTCGGATCTCCATGGGTTATCATTACATTACATATGTTTTAACCAAGTGTCACAAAGGGGTACCTCTATGCCACCTGTACAAAGGTCCAAGGAGATAAATCGCATTTGATTTCTCGTTTTTGATAGATCTCAACTTGAGGACATCCATACCGGGACAACATAGAAAATAGATGATGGAATCCTCTTTAATGCATAAGCATATTCTCATGAGAGATTGAGGATTAAGGTCCAAGCTAAAACTTCCACCATGATACATGGCTTTGGTTGGCGGCCCAATGTCCTTCTCTAACAATATGCATAGTCATTCAACCCACGGTAAATCACCCTTACTTCAGACAAGACGAACATGCATAGAAACTCACATGATATTCAACAAAAGTGTGACAGT
Source organism: Secale cereale (assembly GCA_902687465.1). Lineage (NCBI taxonomy): Eukaryota > Viridiplantae > Streptophyta > Magnoliopsida > Poales > Poaceae > Secale > Secale cereale. Next base: position 630,699,774 of record LR738714.1, read on the forward strand.
TGATGGCGTCCCCAGAAACATGGTTACCGCTCAGCAAGCAACTTATAAGAAATAAGATACATAAGCAACATATTCTTTACCACAATAGTTTTTAGGCTACTTTCCCATGAGCTATGTATTGCATGGTTAGTTTGCTTTGTACAGGTGGAGGTTTAGCAAAAGGCTGGGAGCGACCAACTAAGAGAGCAATGACGGTCATAATCATGCAGAGCGACAAAGCAATATTGAATCAGGCATGGAAGTCATATCGCTACTCAGAAATAAAAGATCATCAAGGCTTGACAGACCTTCTTTACAGTCTTAAATATGCGTGAGCATACGCCAAGTCAATCAAAATAAATTCTCGAAGGAAGATATTACTAAAACATACCATATCATAGGCAGACAAACCAAGTTGGTACTCCAATAACACATTGGGAACCCCCCAGCGATTTGAGATTAACCATAAGAAAACCTGAACTACTAAGCACCATAATGCAAGTAGCATCTTTATCATAGACACATTAACCAATGCAACGGAAGCAAACTCTCTTAATAAGGTGAGCATGGTAATTAAAGAGAGTTCAAGCAACCCACTAAACAAAAGCTCTTTGAAAAGATAAGCATGAATACTAAGAGCGGAGCATGATAGTAGCTATTAAAAGACAAAGAACACACACAGCATAGATAGACATGAAAATTCTACGTTATGTTCTAGGTAGAAGTGGAGCGTGTTTCTCTCCCACATAAAGGAATGCTGAGTTCCGACTCGTTATGAAAAACTAAAAAGAAAACTAAAAGCAAGACGCTCCAAGCATAGCACATAACACATGAAGTGATAAAAATATAGCGAAACGAAAGACGAACTGATAATGTTGATGGAGAAGGGGATGCACGGGGGCATCCCCAAGCTTAGACACTTGAGTCTCCTTGAATATTTCTTGGGGGTGCACGGGGGCATCCCCAAGCTTGAGCGCTTGACACTCCTGAATCTTTTTATCATCTTCCCTCGCACACTTGAAAACTCCCTTCATACACAACTCATCATAATCTGATTAGCGAGGTTAGTACCCTTAATAAAATAATTATACCTTGCTGGAAATAAGGATATTCTTTAATTTATACTGTTTCTCAAGATTGCCAAAAGGTTTTTGCAAAGAAAAAGCAAGTTCTTGATTTGCAAAGTGAGGGAAAGGCAAAACAGGACAGAATCTGTGAAAAACAGAACAGCAGGCAGTAATTGATCTGTTTGGAATACTTCTGCAACTCAAATCAAAAAACTCAGAACAGACGCACGAAATACAATTATATAGAGAACACTGTCGAAAACATTCAGACCAAAAATATGATCTGGTGATTTTATACGAATTTTTCTATCCAAGGACAGAATCTGTTTCCTGGACAGCACCTCACAACTTTTGAACTTTCTAGCAATCAGAGGCTATACTTGGCACAAATATGAAAAGCAAAGATACAATGATGATGCTACAGCAGTAAACAACATCAAGACACAACAAAATCAAAAAAAATTATTCATGTGGGCTGCCTCCCAAAAGCGCTTTCTTTTATGCCTTTAAGCTAGGCATAATGCATAGATCAAGTTTTATCAAGAGTAAAAGAATAACTAGCCCGTACAACGGACTCAAAAGGTAACTTGATCTTCTTTCGAGGGAAGTGTTCCATCCCTTTCTTGAGAGGAAACTGAAATTTTATATTACCCTCTTTCATGTCAATGACAGCACCAACGGTGCGTAAAAAGGGACGTCCCAAAATAATTGGACATGAAGGATCACATTCAATATCCATAATAGTGAAATCAACGGGCACATAATTATCATTGACAACAATAAGAACATCGTCGATCCTCCCCAAAGGTTTCTTTATGGAAGAATCAACGAGACGAACACCAAAAGAACAAGAATCATAAGGTTTCAATTTAAGCATATCATATATCCTTTTGGGCATAACAGAGGTACTAGCACCAACATCACATAATGCATAACAAGAGAAGTCATTCAAATAAATTTTTATCATAGGATCCCAACCATCTTCTAGCTTTCTAGGTATGGAGGCTTCTACTCTAAGTTTCTCCTCCCTAGCTTTGATGAGAGCATTAGTGATATGCTCTGTGAAGGCAAGGTTAAGCGTGCTAGTGCGGGGATCCTTAGCCATTCCTTGTAGAAAGGCGACAACTTCTGAAATACTACAATTATCAAAATCAATTTTATCATTAATGGGCAGAATTGTAGTGTCATCCTCTTTGTTTAATTCGCTCTCTATTATAAGAGTTTGAACATCTTCCCAAGTTTCGGGAAGCTTAGGAGCAATTTTAAACTGAGGCTCATTCTTTTTTCCTGGAAGACCATGCCATGGGCATAACTCTCCGTCATAACTAGTGTAATCACAAGGTTTATCTTTTTTGTAAACCCCGTCAGAGATAAGTGGGGCAATGGAAGTAGGGGTGTACTCCTCCCATTTAGTGTTTTTGGTAGAACCCATAGTAGCAAGCAAGCAAGATAACTATTTTTGTGATTTTCGATAAAAGGAACTAAAGCAAAAATGAAAAGTAAACTAACAAGACTAAAAAGCAAAGGTAAAAGATAGCATGCAACTCCCCTATCCTGAAGAGTGGAGTCCCCGGCAACGGTGCCAGAAAATACTCCTTGATGGGCCTCGAACCCCTCGTTGGTTACCCCAAGTGGAAGGTGTAAGATGCAGTAAGTAGAAGTGTTTTCCCCTAGCAAAGATGCCAAGGATCGATTCCCCAGAGACTCCTAGGTTCAACAAGTAGGTGTCAATTGCTACGGCGCCAGATTAGTAGCAACCAACGTGGACCTGCACACAGATACAAATAACTTTGCTCCCAACGAGTACAGAGAGGTTGTCAATCCCTCCGGCCTTGTAGTTCACAAAGGGTTAAAAGCAATGATAGTAGTGATAGATAGTTTTTGCAATAGTAAATAATAACGGGAAATAAATAGTGGATGTGATCAATGATGGTAATATGGACCGGAGTCTCATGATGTTCACTAGTGATGTCTCTCTCCCAAAAGACGATAAAACAGCTATGTGAGGTAAACAAATTACAGCTGGGCAATTGACAGGACCACGAACGCAAACCAATGCTGACTACATTGCAAGAAAGGTTGAGGTTCAAAGCATGGGCGGTACGCCAAAGTAAGTAGACCGAAATCCATCAATATCTACTACTAATCATCCACCTTGAGATATCTATCCAGAACATCTCGCTGGTATTAAGTTGCGAGTCCCACCCATAGTGTAAACTCAATGCAACAGACAACTGCATTAAAAGAACTTTGCGTAAAGTAAACAATCCTTGCACCCGCGGGCACAAGCACCGTTGTTTTCCCCCTTGTGACAACAGCACATCCCCTAGACTCATATTTCTGTCACTCAAGCTAGTCATCGAGGGGCATGAACCCACAATCGAGCATAACGTTCCCTCTTGGAGTCACTACCTATTACTCGGCCAAAGCAATAAATAACAACGCAGAACATGCAAGAATTACTTATGAACACAAATATAAAAGAGGTGAATCAAATATATTACTCAAGATCAATCTGAACACAATCTCATAATCCATCGGATCCCAGCAAACTCAACATAGCAACAGCATAAGGATTACATAGGTGCCTCGATCATGTAGGGCAGCTCACGAGGACTAATTAGTGAAGCACAAGAACGGGAGGAGAACATCACATAGCTACTGGTCAAGGACTCATGGTCCAAGGGAGGCTACTCACGAGTCATCCAGGAGGCATCCATGGTGGTGGAGAAGCTCCGGTGGTGATCCTCCCCTCCGGCAGGGTGCCGGGAAGAGTTCTCCTGGTGCTCCCGATCTTGGAAGCGGCGGCGGCGGCGGAACAGAGATGGGATCGCGAAAAGAGTTCCTGTTCTGAGGGTTACAGAGGACCCTTTAAATATATGCCAAAGTAGGGCATCGGGGGAGCTTTGGGGGCCCAGGCGCCCCCCCCCCCGGCGCGGCCCAGGGGGGGCGCGCCGCCAGGGCGCCTGGAGCCCTG
>LR738714.1:630703885-630757836 GCA_902687465.1 Secale cereale
TGCCCCCCCCCCCCCCCCCAGGCTGCCCTTCGGACGCAGTGTTGTTTCCGGAACGCTGATTTTTTATATAATTTTCTGCATTTTTCTGGGCAGTTCTCGAAACGTGAAAACCTGAAATACAAAAACAGCCGAAAACAGAAACTGGCACTGGGGTGCACTGGATTAGTAAGTTAGTCCAAATATGATCAAAAGTGTATGGAAGTGTATGAATATCGTAGCAATATCACCCAAAAGTGGCATGGAGCAAGCAGAAATTATAGATACGTTTTGGACGTATCAACATCCCCAAGCTTAATTCCTGCTCGTCCTCGAGTAGGTAAATGATAACAAGAATAATTTCTGTGGTGACATGCTATTAACCATATAGGACTTTTTCATAGTCATATGACAAAAGCTTACTGAGACAATGATTCTATAGTAACTAAGTTGCCTCAAGAGAAAATCACAAATGACTGAAAGTTTTACAACATGAAACTGAAACATCAAATAGATTTGCAATGAATATGATGTGCAAATATGATAAAGTGATATCTAGCTTGCCCCCTTTAGTGATGCAAAACATAAATGCAGGGGCACCATCAAAGTTTAAGTGATGACTAGATACAATCATTTCCGAATAAACGATATCACAATCATGCAAAATACAATGCTACTTTGGGACAATGCACATTACACTCAGAATGACAATCATGCTCTCAGTAGTCGGTGCTTTAACATAAAGGTAAAAGAATGGTTAAGTGCTAGAGCTTTTTATTTTGAAAACATGGATGCAATTGTGTCAACGGTAGTAGTACTTCATATGTGTCATGCATAAAACATCCTATAAGTTGCAAGCCTCATGCATCGAATACCAATAGCGCTCGCACCATGTCCTAATTAGCTCGGATCTCCATGGGTTATCATTACATTACATATGTTTTAACCAAGTGTCACAAAGGGGTACCTCTATGCCACCTGTACAAAGGTCCAAGGAGATAAATCGCATTTGATTTCTCGTTTTTGATAGATCTCAACTTGAGGACATCCATACCGGGACAACATAGAAAATAGATGATGGACTCCTCTTTAATGCATAAGCATATTCTCATGAGAGATTGAGGATTAAGGTCCAAGCTAAAACTTCCACCATGATACATGGCTTTGGTTGGCGGCCCAATGTTCTTCTCTAACAATATGCATAGTCATTCAACCCACGGTAAATCACCCTTACTTCAGACAAGACGAACATGCATAGCAACTCACATGATATTCAACAAAAGTGTGACAGTTGATGGCGTCCCCAGAAACATGGTTACCGCTCAGCAAGCAACTTATAAGAAATAAGATACATAAGCAACATATTCTTTACCACAATAGTTTTTAGGCTACTTTCCCATGAGCTATGTATTGCATGGTTAGTTTGCTTAGTACAGGTGGAGGTTTAGCAAAAGGCTGGGAGCGACCAACTAAGAGAGCAATGACGGTCATAATCATGCAGAGCGACAAAGCAATATTGAATCAGGCATGGAAGTCATATCGCTACTCAGAAATAAAAGATCATCAAGGCTTGACAGACCTTCTTTACAGTCTTAAATATGCGTGAGCATACGCCAAGTCAATCAAAATAAATTCTCGAAGGAAGATATTACTAAACCATACCATATCATAGGCAGACAAACCAAGTTGGTACTCCAATAACACATTGGGAACCCCCCAGCGATTTGAGATTAACCATAAGAAAACCTGAACTACTAAGCACCATAATGCAAGTAGCATCTTTATCATAGACACATTAACCAATGCAACGGAAGCAAACTCTCTTAATAAGGTGAGCATGGTAACTAAAGAGAGTTCAAGCAACCCACTAAACAAAAGCTCTTTGAAAAGATAAGCATGAATACTAAGAGCGGAGCATGATAGTAGCTATTAAAAGACAAAGAACACACACAGCATAGATAGACATGAAAATTCTACGTTATGTTCTAGGTAGAAGTGGAGCGTGTTTCTCTCCCACATAAAGGAATGCTGAGTTTCGACTCGTTATGAAAAACTAAAAAAAAAACTAAAAGCAAGACGCTCCAAGCATAGCACATAACACATGAAGTGATAAAAATATAGCGAAACGAAAGACGAACTGATACTGTTGATGGAGAAGGGGATGCACGGGGGCATCCCCAAGCTTAGACGCTTGAGTCTCCTTGAATATTTCTTAGGGGTGCACGGGGGCATCCCCAAGCTTGAGCGCTTGACACTCCTGAATCTTTTTATCATCTTCCCTCGCACACTTGAAAACTCCCTTCATACACAACTCATCATAATCTGATTAGCGAGGTTAGTACCCTTAATAAAATAATTATACCTTGCTGGAAATAAGGATATTCTTGAAGTTCTACTGTTTCTCAAGATTGCCAAAAGGTTTTTGCAAAAAAAAAGCAAGTTCTTGATTTGCAAAGTGAGGGAAAGGCAAAACAGGACAGAATCTGTGAAAAACAGAACAGCAGGCATTAATTGATCTGTTCGGAATACTTCTGCAACTCAAATCAAAAAACTCAGAACAGACGCACGAAAGACAATCATATAGAGAACACTGTCGAAAAAATTCAGACCAAAAAGATGATCTGGTGATTTTATACCAATTTTTCTATCCAAGGACAGAATCTGTTTCCTGGACAGCACCTCACAACTTTTGAACTTTCTAGCAATCAGAGGCTATACTTGGCACAAATATGAAAAGCAAAGATACAATGATGATGCCACAGCAGTAAACAACATCAAGACACAACAAAAGCAAAAAAATTATTCATGTGGGCTGCCTCCCAAAAGCGCTTTCTTTTATGCCTTTAAGCTAGGCATAATGCATAGATCAAGTTTTATCAAGAGTAAAAGAATAACTAGCCCGTACAACGGACTCAAAAGGTAACTTGATCCTCTTTCGAGGGAAGTGTTCCATCCCTTTCTTGAGAGGAAACTGAAATTTTATATTACCCTCTTTCATGTCAATGACAGCACCAACGGTGCGTAAAAAGGGACGTCCCAAAATAATTGGACATGAAGGATCACATTCAATATCCATAATAGTGAAATCAACGGGCACATAATTATCATTGACAACAATAAGAACATCGTCGATCCTCCCCAAAGGTTTCTTTATGGAAGAATCAACGAGACGAACACCAAAAGAACAAGAATCATAAGGTTTCAATTTAAGCATATCATATATCCTTTTGGGCATAACAGAGGTACTAGCACCAACATCACATAATGCATAACAAGAGAAGTCATTCAAATTAATTTTTATCATAGGATCCCAACCATCTTCTAGCTTTCTAGGTATGGAGGCTTCTACTCTAAGTTTCTCCTCCCTAGCTTTGATGAGAGCATTAGTGATATGCTCTGTGAAGGCAAGGTTAAGCGTGCTGGTGCGGGGATCTCTAGACATCTTGTGAAGGAAATCAATAACTTCGGTAAGAGTGCAATTATCAAAATCAAGGTCACGAGCATCAAGTAAAGTGGTAGTGGTGTCCTTAAGGTTCACTTGTTTGGTAGTTTCTATAGTCATAGCATCACCATTAATAGGTCCATTGGGACCAGGAGTACATTGGGTGCTAAGAGTGTGAACATCCTCAATAACATGGATAGTAGCAACAGTGTGGTGGGTAGGAAGGCTCTTAATTCTTTCCTCTTCCTCCCTTTCTCTAGCCCATCTTTCTTTAAGCTTAGCCATCATCCTAATGTTTTCATTAATTTATACTTGAGTAGCATTAATAGGGATGACTTCCCTCTCCTTAAGAGGAGAAGTTACAATTTTTAGCAATTTTACCTCATTGGCTAAGTGGTCTAGCTTAAAAGAAAGATCATCTAGTTTATGTAGTTTCTCTTCTACATTCTTATTAAAGGATTTTTGGGTAGTGATGAAATCTCTAAGCATGGTCTCTAGTTCAGTATTGGAGTTCTTGGTACTAGGATAAGCATTGTTGTTCCCATAAGAATTAGAGGGGAACGGTCTAGGATTGTTACCAAAGTTACTCCTATAAGCATTGTTGTTAAAATTGTTTCTAGAGATAAAGTTCACATCTACTTGTTCTTGAGCAATCAAAGAATTTAAAGGAACATCACGAGGATCAACAGTGGATTGCTTCGAAAGTAGAGACATGATCAAGTCAACTTTTTCATTAAGGGAGGAAATCTCCTCGACAGAGTTTACCTTCCTACCTGCTGGAGCGCGTTCGGTGTGCCATCGGGAATAGTTGGTCATCATCTCATCGAGAAGTTTCGTGGCAGCACCAAGTGTAGTTGACATAAAAGTTCCTCCCGCGGCCGAATCTAACAAGTTCCGCGAGGTAAACTTCAAGCCTGCATAAAAAGTTTGGATAACCATCCAAGTAGTCAAACCATGAGTAGGGCAGTTCTTGATAAGAGATTTCATACGTTCCCAAGCTTGGGCAACGTGTTCATTATCCAATTGTTTAAAATTCATTATGTTACTTCTAAGTTGGATAATTTTAGCAGGTGGATAGTATTTTCCAATAAAAGCATCTTTGCACTTGTCCCATGAATCTATGCTATTTCTAGGCAAAGACTGAAACCAAATTTTAGCTCCTCCTCTCAAAGAGAAAGGAAAAAACTTAAGCTTAACAATATTACCATCTATTTCTTGGTACTTTTGCATATCACAAAGTTCAACAAAGTTGTTCAAGTGTAAAGCAGCATCATCTCCAGCACCGGAGAATTGTTCTCTCATGACTAAGTTCAGTAAAGCAGGTTTAATTTCATATGAAGGTGCTGAAGTGGCAGATGTAGTGATAGGTGTGCTGATAAAGTCATCGTTGTTGTGACTAGTGAAGTCACACAACTTGGTGTTCTCGGTGGAACCCATAGTAGCAAGCAAGCAAGATAACTATTTTTGTGATTTTCAATAAAAAGGGACTTAAGCAAAAATGAAAGGTAAACTAACAAGACTAAAAAGCAAAGGTAAAAGATAGCAGGCAACTCCCCTATCCTGAAGAGTGGAGTCCCCGGCAACGGCGCCAGAAAATACTCCTTGATGGGCCTCGAACCCCTCGTTTGTTACCCCAAGTGGAAGGTGTAAGATGCAGTATTGTAGAAGTGTTTTCCCTTAGCAAAGATGCCAAGGATCGAATCCCCAGAGACTCCTAGGTTCAACAAGTAGGTGTCAATTGCTACGGCGCCAGATTAGTAGCAATCAACGTGGACCTGCACACAGATACAAATAACTTTGCTCCCAACGAGTACAGAGAGGTTGTCAATCCCTCCGGCCTTGTAGTTCACAAAGGATTAAAAGCAATGATAGTAGTGATAGATAGTGTTTTGCAATAGTAAGTAAATAGCGAAAAGTAAATAGTGGATGTGATCAATGATGGTAATATGGACCGGAGTCTCATGATGTTCACTAGTGATGTCTCTCTCCCAAAATACGATAAAACAGCTATGTGAGGTAAACAAATTACAGCTGGGCAATTGACAGGACCACGAACGCAAACCAATGCTGACTACATTGCAAGAAAGGTTGAGGTTCAAAGCATGGGCGGTACGCCAAAGTAAGTAGACCGAAATCCATCAATATCTACTACTAATCATCAACCTTGAGATATCTATCCAGAACATCTCGCTGGTATTAACTTGCGAGTCCCACCCATAGTGTAAACTCAATGCAACTGACAACTGCATTAAAAGAACTTTGCGTAAAGTAAACAATCCTTGCACCCGCGGGCACAAGCACCGTTGTTTTCCCCCTTGTGGAAACAGCACATCCCCTAGACTCATGTTTCTGTCACTCAAGCTAGTCATCGAGGGGCATCAACCCACAATCGAGCATAATGTTCCCTCTTGGAGTCACTACCTATTACTCGGCCAAAGCAATAAATAATAACGGAGAACATGCAAGAATTACTTATGAACAAAAATATAAAAGAGGTGAATCAAATATATTACTCAAGATCAATCTGAACATAATCTCATAATCCATCGAATCCCAGCAAACTCAACATAGCAACAGCATAAGGATTACATAGGTGCCTCGATCATGTAGGGCAGCTCACGAGGACTAATTAGTGAAGCACAAGAACGGGAGGAGAACATCACATAGCTACTGGTCATGGACTCATGGTCCAAGGGAGACTACTCACGAGTCATCCGGCAGGCGTCCATGGTGGTGGAGAAGCTCCCGGTGGTGATCCTCCACTCCGGCAGGGTGCCGGGAAGAGTTCTCCTGGTGCTCCCGATCTTGGAAGCGGCGGCGGCGGAACAGAGATGGGATCGCGAAAAGAGTTCCTGTTCTGAGGGTTACGGAGGACCCTTTAAATATATGCCAAAGTAGGGCATCGGGGGAGCTTCGGGGGGCCCAGGCGCCCCCCCGGCGCGGCCCAAGGGGGGCGCGCCGCCCGGGCGCCTGGAGCCTTGGTGCCCCCCCCCCCAGGCTGCCCTTCGGACGTAGTGTTGTTTCCGGAACGCTGATTTTTTATATAATTTTTCTGGGCAGTTCTCGAAACGTGAAAACCTGAAATACAAAAACAGCCGAAAACAGAAACTGGCACTGGGGTGCACTGGATTAGTAAGTTAGTCCAAATATGATCAAAAGTGTATGGAAGTGTATGAATATCGTAGCAATATCACCCAAAAGTGGCATGGAGCAAGCAGAAATTATAGATACGTTTTGTCGTATCACTCCTCTATTCCCGTATGGCCCAATAAGACCCATATACTCCGAAAAATACCCGAATCACTCGGAACCTTTCCGATGTCTGAATATAGTCGTCCAATATATCGATCTTTACGTCTCGACCATTTTGAGACTCCTCGTCATGTCCCCGGTCTCATCCGGGACTCCGAACTCCTTCGGTACATCAAAACTAATAAACTCATAATACCGATCGTCATCAAACGTTAAGCGTGCGGACCCTACGGGTTCGAGAACTATGTAGACATGACCGAGACTCATCTCCGGTCAATAATCAATAGCGGAACCTGGATGCTCATATTGGCTCCTACATATTCTACGAAGATCTTTATCGGTCAAACCGCATAACAACATACGTTGTTCCTTTTGTCATTGGTATGTTACTTGCCCGAGATTCGATCGTAGGTATCTCTATACCTAGTTCAATCTCGTTACCGGCAAGTCTCTTTACTCGTTCCGTAATACATCATCTCGTGACTAACTCATTAGTCTTTTGCTTGCAAGGCTTATTATGATGTGCATTACCGAGAGGGCCCAGAGATACCTCTCCGACACTCGGAGTGACAAATCCTAGTCTTGATCTATGCCAACACCATGAACACTTTCGGAGACACCTGTAGAGCATCTTTATGATCAGCCAGTTACGTTGTGACGTTTGATAGCACACAAGGTGTTCCTACGGTATTCGGGAGTTGCATAATCTCATAGTCATAGGAACATGTATAAGTCATGAAGAAAGCAATAGCAGTAAAACTAAACGATCATAGTGCTAAGCTAACGGATGGGTCTTGTCCATCACATCATTCTCCTAATGATGTGATCCCGTTGATCAAATGACTACTCATGTCTATGGTTAGGAAACATAACCATCTTTGATCAATGAGCTAGTCTAGTAGAGGCATACTAGGGACACTCTGTTTTGTCTATGTATTCACACATGTACTAAGTTTCCGGTTAATACAATTCTAGCATGAATAATAAACATTTATCATGATATAAGGAAATATAAATAAAAACTTTATTATTGCCTCTAGGGCATATTTCCTTCAACGGCAATAGAAGCAAGACCAATAATTTCATCTTTACTAGGTGGTGCGTTTTCAAGGGGTTGTCTACGAAATTTAGCAAAGTTAAATTCATGAGACATATCCCCTAATCCAACAGTAACAATATCTTTCACGCAGTCTATCTTGGCATTAACAGTATTCAAGAAGGGTCTACCAAATATAATGGGACAGAATGCATCTTATGGGGAACTAAGAACAAGAAAATCAGCAGGGTATTTAACCTTCTCGCACAAGACTTCAATATCTCTAACAATCCCAACTGGTGAAATAGTGTCTCTATTGGCAAGCTTAATAGTAACATCAATCCCTTCTAGCTCAACAGGTGCAATATCGTGCATAATTTCGTTGTACAAGTCAAGAGGGATAATACTCGCACTAGCACCTACGTCACATAAACCATGATAGCAATGATCTCCTATCTTGACAGAGATAACAGGCAAGCCTACAACCGGTTTATGTTTGTTCCTAGCATTGGGTTTGGCTATTCTAGCAGACTCTTCTTGGAGATAAATAAATGTCCATCTAAACCTTCTACCAAGAGATCTTTAACCATAGCAACACACTAGGTTCAACTTTAATTTTCTCAGAGGTTGTAGGTGTTTTCGTATTACTCTTACAAACTACAATTGAAGGTTGAGCATGATCTTTTATCCTAACAGGGAAAGGTGGTTTCTCAATATAAGCGGTAGGTATAACAGGATCAACATTGTAAGTAATAGTCTTTTCTTCAACTTTAATAGGTTCAACTACTTTTACTTCAATAGGGGGATGGTATTTAAACCACTTCTCCTTGGGGAGATCAACATGAGTAGCAAAAGATTCACAGAAAGAAGCTACTATCTCAGAGTCAAGTCCATATTTAGTGCTAAACTCACGGAAAACATCGGTATCCGTAAAAGCTTTAACACAATCAAACTTAGGGGTCATACCTAACTCCTTACCTTCATCGAGATCCCAATCTTCAGAGTTGCGTTTAATCCTTTCCAATAAATCCCATTTGAAGTCAATAGTCTTCATCATATAAGAGCTAGAACAAGAAGTATCGAGCATGGAGCGATTATTAAGAGAAAGCCGAGCATAAAATTTTTGGATGATCATTTCTCTTGAGAGCTCATGATTGGGGCATGAATATAACATTGACTTAAGCCTCCCCCAAGCTTGAGCGATGCTTTCTCCTTCGCGAGGCCATAAATTATAAATATAATTACGATCAAGATGAACCTGGTGCATAGGGTAGAACTTCTGATGAAATTCCAACTTCAGACGATTATATTTCCATGATCCCATATCATCGCATAGCCCAAACCATGTCAATGCATCTCCCTTCAAAGATAAAGGGAAGACCTTCTTCTTGATAACATCCTCGGGCATACCTGCAAGCTTAAACAATCCACAAACTTTATCCACATAGATTAGATGTAAATCGGGATGCAGTGTTCTGTCTCCTGTAAAGGTATTTTCAAGCAATTTCTCTATCATACCCGAAGGAATCTCAAAGCAAACATTTTCAATAGGTGCAGTAGGTTGAGGAGCAACTCTTTGCTCTTTTGGTCGGGGTGAAGATACCCCGAACAAACCCCTCAAAGGATTTTGAGCCATAGTAACAAGTGACAATAAATTTCAGCACACTATATAACTGTTTCCTTACCAAAGGCGCTTCACTCCCCGGCAACGGCGCCAGAAAAGAGTCTTGATGACCCACAAGTGTAGGGGATCTATCCTAGTCCTTTCGATAAGTAAGAGTATCGAACCCAACGAGGAGCAGAAGGAAATGATAGGCAGTTTTCAGTAAGGTATTTTCTGCAAGCACTAAAATTATAGGTAGCAGATAGTTTTGTGATAAGATAATTGGTAGCAAGTGACAAAAGGTAAAAGTAAATAAGGTGCATCAAGGAGGCCCAATCCTTTTTGTAGCAAAGGACAAGCCTGAAAAAACTCTTATATAAAGGAAATCGCTCCCGAGGACATATGAGAATTATCGTCAAGCTAGTTTTCATCACGATAGTCTGATTCGCGTTCGGTACATTGATAATTTGGTATGTGGGTGGACCGGTGCTTGGGTGCTTCCCTTACTTGGAAAAGCCTCCCATTTATGATTAACCTCTAATGCAAGCATCTGCAACTACAAAAGAAGTATTAAGGTAAACCTAACCATAGCCTGAAACATATGGATCCAAATCAGCCCCTTACGAAGCAACGCATAAACTAGGGTTTAAGCTTCTGTCACTCTAGCAACCCATCATCTACTTATTACTTCCCAATGCCTTCAGGCCCAAATAATGGTGAAATGTCATGTAGTTGACGTTCACATGACACCACTAGAGGAGAGACAACATACATCTCATCAAAATATCGAACGAAGACCAAATTCACATGACTACTAATAGCAAGACTTCTCCCATGTCCTCAGGAACAAAAGTAACTACTCACAAGACATAATATTGTTCATGATCAGAGGGGTATTAATATGCATAATGGATCTGAACATATGATCTTCCACCAAATAAACCAACTAGCATCAACTATAAGGAGTAGTCAACACAACTAGTAACCCAAAGGTACCAATCCGAGGTTTGGGTACAAAGATTGGATACAAGAGATGAACTAGGGTTTGAGAGGAGATGATGTTGATGAAGATAGCCCTCCCCAAGATGGGAGAGTTGTTGGTGATGACGGCGGTGACGATTTCCCCCTCCCGGAGGGAAGTATCCCCGACAGAACAGCTCTGCCGAAGCCCTAGATTGGTTTCCGCCTCGGTTCCGCCTCGAGACGGCGGCGTCTGGTCCCGAAAGCCTCCTTATGATTTTTTCCAGGTCAAAACACCTCATATAGGACAAGATGGGCATCGGGGGCCTGCCGGCTGGCCCACGAGGCAGGGGGCGCGCCCTGGGAAGGGGGGCGCGCCCCCACCCTCCTGGACAGCCAGTGGCCCCCTCGTGGGTTTCTTTCGCCAGATATTTTTATATTTTCCGAAACGATGTTCTGTTGAGTTTCAGGGCTTTTGGAGTTGTGCAGAATAGGTTTCCTGAGTTTGCTCCTTTTCCAGCCCAGAATTCCAGCTGCCGGCATTCTCCCTCTTCATGTGAACCTTGTAAAATAAGAAAGAAAAGGTATAAGTATTGTGACAAAACATGTAGTAACAACCCATAATGCAATAAATATCAACATATAAGCATGGTGCAAAATGGACGTATCAACACCGATGAACTCTCTGAACTCCGATGAGCTAATGTGAATTTGAGGAGGAGAGAATCAAGTGCCTGGATGTGGTGGCCGAAAGCGGAGATGCGCCGATGGAGTCCGGTGAAGGGAGAGTAGTGCTTTGGTCCCGAAGCGAGACGGCTGGCGAAGACCGACGGGCGCGGCGGATCTCCAGCTGCGGAAGGTTTCGAGAGGAAGAAGAAGAAGTGGAGGAGGCAAGGTGGAAAGTGAAAAGGAGCCCCCCCTTGCATATTTATGAGGACGAAGCAATTGTAAATGGCTGGTGCGAGAGCCGAGGAGTCACGGTAACTTTTGCAACAAAATGACGCCTATTTTTGAGATAAGTGGATTTCCACAAAGATTCGTTATGAGTCACGACGATTTTCCCAAATTTGTGGAGGTGAGATCATCGTTTCATATGGCGGGTTGTGAAGTTTCTAAAGCTGAGATAAGTCTTTGAAATAAGACTCGCCAGATTAATGGAGTAAGGATTGACATGAACAAGTTCGAAGCAATCTAGAGCCTAATGCTAGGGATATAACCCCACGATATAACCGGTTGAATGAAGGCCGGGTCATGTTACTAGCGACTCTTCAAGCTAGACTTCAGATTGGCCAGAGCTATCAGAACCAAGGACCAGAAGGGCGGCTCACAAGATGGGCCGACTTAGGGCCTGAAGATAAAAGGCGGTAGGCGGCCCTGAGGTGTAAGCCGACGTACGGTGTCTTGCTGACGAAGGCAAGGCGACTTACAGTTAAACTCAGTCACGGGTCATGATACAACCCAGACTCTTGTAAGCCGGAGGCCTCGACCTGTATATAAAGGCAAGTCCCCGGTGCAGATAGGATGGGTAACAAATAACCGATAGCTAGGTCCAGCGAATCAGCTCCCTTGTAATCGATACTCAAGCAATAAGCAAAGTAGCGGGACGTAGGCTATTACCTCGATTGTGAGGGGCCGAACCTGGGTAAACTGTGTCTTTCGTCCAGCTCAACCCCGACAAGCTTATCATCGTTTGCGATGGACTCACGTCTAAGTCCTCACACTAGGACATCTGTCGTGACAAAACCACGACAGGTGGCAAATGCCCATTGTCCACCCCCATAACAATTTTGAATATATGTTATGCAAATCACATCTTTTTATAATTTATTTACGTAAAAATGTTAGTTTCAAGAAGAAGAAGGTTGATGTATCTGAGCCATTAAGGATTCAGTAACAAGTTGGGAGAATTCAGTAGATGCGTAGTCAGCACGTTGTGTCCGCCCTCGCCATTGTCGAGAATGTGGGGAACACGCAGTAGGGGAGATTGAACAAGGAGGGGAGGTGGGATTTATTCAGAAAGATTTGGTGGAAAGGCCGCAACGTACATGGGAGGGGAGGTCGAATGGAACGAACGAAATAACGAAAAGAAGGTCGGACGAACAAGTCCATTTTTTAGTGGGAGGGAGAAATAAACCAGCATGGAAGGGGGTGGTGGGATGTGAAGGCGAAAATGAACCGGTGAGGCGAAAACAAATCATGCGTACCGGCTTACCAACTCCCTTTTTAGAATTAGAGATTCAATAATAAAGATAATGACAAATAATAAATGTCGTAGTGCGCGGTATTAGCAATTTGTTATTGAGGAATATCTTATTTTGATTTGAAATGTTATTAAAAAAGATCTTATCTTTGTCTGTTAAGAAGGTGATCTCACATGTATACTGCAATTTTTGAATTATTAATTACCTAATATTTAGGTGTTTGAATTGAATCGATGCCTGTCAAAGCAAGCATAAAAAAACGAAAGAGGGATGAGCAAATTGATTTGGTTTTCAGTGTGAGGGAGAAAAAACTGTCGTGCTCGTGCAGGGGTGGTGGAAAGTGAGATGGTATCGACGGATTGCAAAAACATTTTTATTTCCTATTTCCTTTATTTTTCGTAACTAGAAGCAGAAGACTTCCACACATCCGTGACCTTGGCTAGTGTAATGGTTGAAGAACCATCCATGGTCAGCGCACGTGTGGCTCTGTCTCTGAGCTCACTGGCACGCCTCCTCATCATCGTTGCTTCATCCCCATCCATCGCACGTCGGATCACGCTCACAATCTCTTCCTCGCAGACAAAGCCGTCGCCAGCAGGCCCGGCGGCGTTAACCCGGGCCGCCACCCCTGCGTGGGCCTCCAGCATGGCGGCGTTCATCTTCTGCTCCGCGTAGAGCGGCCATGCCACCATCGGCACTCCGTTCAGGATGCTCTCCAGGCTCGAGTTCCATCCGCAGTGCGTGACGAAGCACCCGACGGCGGCGTGCGCGAGGATCGCGGTCTGCGGGGCCCATGACAGGAGGACGACCCCCACCCCCGCCGTCCTCTCGACGAAGCCCCTCGGCAGGAAGCCGAGCGGGTCGTCGTCGTCATCGTCTCCCTGCCCGGTTCCGAAGAAGGCGCCGTCCGCCGTGTCCTCGTGTGGCCTCTTTGCCGCCCAGATGAACGGCCGCCCGGTCGCCTCCAGCGCGAGCGCTAGCTCGGTCGTCTGCCGCCGCGTGAGCGTGCCACCGCTCCCGAACGACAGGAAGACCACGGAGCGACGCGGCTGCTGGTCCAGCCATGTGATGAGGCCTGCGTGCTCCCGGTTCACGACCGCGACCGGCCTGGTCCACACCAACGGCCCGACCGCGTGCACCGGCATGTCTTTCACGCAGTCCGTGCCGCCTTGGCCCACGGCGTGCTCTAGCTCACGGAACGTGTTCACCAGAATCCCGTCGACTCTCGCGGCGTCCTTGGCCAAGGACAGGAACCCGGCGTACGTGTCACTGCTCCGGTCGGCGAGCAGGGACCTGGGAAGCTCGCGCGCGTGGATCGGCACGCAGCCCGGCAGCCGGATCGGCTCCGTCGCGTCCCGGAACTCCCCGACGAGCCCCGCGTCGATCCCCGGGAGGTGCAGGAACAGGGAGAGGAGCATCCAGGGCGAGGTGAAGAACATGTAGCACGGCACGCCCAGCTCCGCGGCGACGTCGCGCGCCGGCACGCTGGCCATGTCCACCACGAGCGCGGCGAGCGGCGCGGTCGAGGCCAGCGACCGGGCGATGGCCCGGACGTGCTGGACAGCCGAGAGGGCGGCGTGCACGACGCGTTCGCGCACGGGGGTTGAGGGCGGCAGGGCGTCCGCCGGTGGCGCGGGCAGCGCGACGAGGTCGACGCCGTCCGGCACGGACGAGGACAGGGCGGCGTACTGCTCCGAGGGGGCATCCGTGGCCGCGGCGAAGAGGAGCGTGGCGGCGAGGCCGTGGTCCGCGACGAGCCGGCGCGCCAGCTCGGCGAAAGGGATGAGGTGCCCCATGCACGGGCTGCACAGGAGCAGCACGTGCGGCCGCACGCTCGCCGGCGACGGTTCCTGCTTGCCCGACTCGCCTCCCATGGCGCCGTACGTTTGCGACGTCGTGCCGAACAGCTAGCTCGTGTTTTGGTGGGGGTTGGGAGCAGAGTGGCGTGAGTTTGGGCTTGGACTTGGAGTTAACGCTGCCTCGTCATTTTTGTACTCTACTAATTGGCTCACTTGGTTTGTGTGGCGTCATGGTTGACATCACTTTAAGCCAACGGTAGGCAGTAGGGCTGCAAGTCAAATTTGGCATCTCGAGGAGGTAACCGTTACTCTAGTTTGCTAGTGGGAGCATCTCCAGCCGCGTCCCCAACAGGCCTTCCAAGGCTCTTTTTTAGCGCCGGCGCTGAAAAATCGACACAGTCACGCCTACACGAGCCTGTTTTTCGCTGGATTGGGCCGAAATTGGCGCCGGCGCACCCAACCTGTCGTGGAATTAACACGGCAGATGTCCGGTTTAGCGGACTTAGTCGTGAGGCCGCGCATCTATGTAATAGCTTGAGAGGGGTTGAGCGTAATCGAGAGACGCAATGCAAGACAAGGATTTAGACAGCTTCGGGCCTCGGGAAACATCATCCGGTAATAGCCCTACATGCTGTTTGAGGCTAGATCTCATTATGATCCTCGTGGTGTCGCCGGTAAACCGGCTCTTTGTGTCTAGCCCTAGAAACTTGTGAGAACTTGTCTGCTTGTAGCTTGTCAGAACTTGTCCCTCTTTGGGGAGCCCTGCCCCTCCTTATATATGTTGAAGGGGCGGGTTACATGACTAGTCCTAGTAGGATTAGGATTACCCTATTACAAGGAGTCCTAGTCTTGCTTCCTTTGTAGGAGAATATTCCTTGTGCCTTCTTCATAAACCGGCCCACCATAACATGAACCGGCCTTCTGGGCCTTGGGCCTTGTCATCCGTGACCCACCAACCGGGTTACCAGTGAGTGGTATTATTTAGGCAGGTTGCTTGTAAACCGTCTGGTTAGGACGGATCGCCGGTGAATCACCAAGTGTAAACCGGGTCTCAAGTAAACCGCCAAGTCCGGCCGGGTCATATTTCCGGCCGGTTCATACCGCGGGGTATATCCCTGACATTAGCCCCCAGTTTAGCTTGGATTTATCCATGGTAAACTTGACAGGTTGTGCTCCGGGTTAAATATTTTCCTGAACCGGCACTTGATCATCCTTAAATCCTTATCATTTTCTCCTTGATATGTATCCATGATCTCATAGCAAATCTCCTTAGCAGATATCTTCAAACATTACCAATGCAAAAAAATCCAGACACTTCTTCTGAAAACTCCGGGTCAATAATCCAGCTTCATAATCAATTTGCTTGCAGAAGAAATATTGTAAATCAAGAATCCATTTGAATCGGCCTTCAATGCTTTGACTTGACAAAAATATTGGTCTTCAAATATTCAATTGATATCCAGCCGGCTTGAAGATGCCGGTTTATGATTACCACCATTATCGGGTTATAAAAAACTAATAATTCCGGTCATGACTGTTTATAAATGTCGGGTTATGATTGTTGCCAACGCCGGGTCACACAATTAATCTTCCGGACTTACCCAAAACTTAGAATTTGAAGACATTCCCCCTTTATATGCATATTACCTGTAGCCCCCAAGTCTTAAGAGGAGAGCATAGTTATAGCTTAAGACTTGTTTCAATATAAATATTGCAACCTTGAAGAAATCCAGATTGTTCATCCCAGTCACTAGTAAAAACTGAATATTCCATATATGTAGCCCCCAAGTGTCGGGTTGTCATGCTTCCATCAACCTGGGACTTGTAATTTGCATAATGCTCAAAAACTTTAATCAGTGTAGCCCCCAAGCGCCGGGTCATTATGCAATAATGAGCAGGGACTTTGGTAGATATAATCATGTAAACTTGAACAGCAACATGTATCCCCCAAGGGCTGGGTCATTATGCAATAATGAGCAGTGACTTTGTAGATATAATCATTGAAAATAACATTATATAATGTAACTTCCATCATGGGGTTTGAACCCACGTCCACAAGGTTAAGAGCTTTGTGCTTTACCAACTAAGCAGTGGACCCTTCAATATAATGGATTAATACTTGTGTACCTTGAATTGTTGACAGGAGCAACTGGTAGCCCCCAAGGGCCGGCTCATTATGATGTGATGAGTCGGGTCTTCAATAAGGTGAGCAAAAAATGACTTTGCATTAGCCCCCAAGTGTCATGGCGCATGCTTGCAGCGACATGACACTTGTATATTTGATATAATCAGAATTAGAATAATGTAGCCCCCAAGTGTCGGGTTGTAAGCCTGCAGCAACTCGGGACTATTCCTTCAGTTGTAGAATAAATCATACCATTGATAAAATAATGTCCATTGCACTGAAGCGACTTTGAAAACCTCAATCATAATATTGGTTATTGATAACCATAATAAAAATCCAGCCATGTAGGCTATTTAAAGATTTGAATAATATAACCCGGTTTGAAAACCGGTTCCAGTGATATTTGATCATAACCAGGTCGGGTTAGTAAACACCGGTCATTATTTTATCTCATACTGGCGACTTATAGTCAAAAACCAGGCTGGTTTAATGAACACCGGTCATTATTTTATCTCATACTGGCGATATATAGTCGAAAACCAGGCCGGTTTAATGAACACCTTTGACGCCCGAAGACCGACGTCCCAGAAGATTCCAGAAGATTCCAGATGTTCCGGGTTCTCCCGTGTGTTTCTTTTGTGCTGTGTTATTTATTTTTGCATTGCATCTTGTCATCATGCCATCATGTCATTAATCTTTGCATCTCAACCTAAATAAATTGTATGGACCTTCGGTCCATTTAAATCGAGGGAAGAATGTCTTCTCTTCAAAACATATAAAAGCCTCTCAATATTAGTAGGGAGCTATATTATAAATATTCCATTTGTTTGGAATTAACCCAACACACGTGCATAATTTTCCCCATACTTTTCCTACTTCAAGTTTCTCTGTCAAAAACCTTGTCTATAATTCTTTTTCCTTTTATCAAGGTTCCTCCAAAAATCTTCAAACAATTTTATTTATATTCCTCACATTTTTGTGAGTCCAGGGAATTTTACCCTATGCCCTAAGCCTTTTTCCTAACTCCTATTTTCTTTCTTTTCCTCTTGTGGTTTGCTGTTTTATTTGGAAAACAGCTTGGTAAAAATCAGCAAGAGCAGCCCAAAACTCCCTCCAGCCTTCAAGCCCAATTTCTCTTAGCCCAGCCCACCGGGCGTCGTAACCCTAGCCCCGAGCTAGCGATCCCTCGCTCCTCCTCTCATCCCGCACCCTCAGGCCGCAGCCTCGTCCAGCGGCTCCGTCCTCCAGAGGCCGCCCCCTGCTCCCTCCATCGCCTCTTCAGCGCCGTGCGAGGCCGCGCCCTCCTCGTCTGCGCCATGGCCGCCGCCCTGCGCGCCCCCGCGGCCTCGAGCAGCACCTCCGCGCGCCTCGCCTCAAGCAGCGACAGCCGCACAGCCAGCACCTCCGCGGCCACCATCTCGCCTCCTTGCTGTTGCAGGTCCGGCAGCTCGGCCGGCCAGGAGCCGCCGCCGTCGCCGCCAAGCACCTCGTCCAGCCGCCCTGCCGCGCCTATTTTGCTTGCTGCCGTGACGCCGAGTTCTTCGAACGAGGGACCCCGAGACCGCCAAGTACCTCTCCGAGACGAACGTGTACAACTACTTCAACTACCGACGTGCGAACATCTACGAAGGTGTACCTCTAAGAGCGAGTTCAACTACCGTCGCCGAAGACCGCAAGTACCACTACGTCCGACGCCACGACAAGTACCCCTACGGCAAGTACCACGACGAACGTTTTGAAGCGCCAAGTACCGCAACGCCCGGAGCACTCGAAACCGTCAAGTACCTCTTCGAACGTGAACGCCTACTTCCTCTACGGCCGTGTACAACTACTTCCTCTACGTCCCTCTACGATCTCGAGCCCCTCCGAAATGATGTTTCGAAGGTATAACCCCGAGACGATGACCCGTGACATGCATGTGTTGTATGAAATGTTTTCCCTTGTGTGCATCGTGGCCGTTTCGTCCTTTTGTCATGTTCCTCGGTTGCCTCGTCACCGACTCGTGGGAACCCGATGACGGGATCACCCCACCTTTCATCTTGTTCCGCTCGCTCACTCCACCTTTGCTTTTGCACCGTACTCTCAACGAGTTACCGGAACCGATATGTTGCGTGGCATCATTTTCGGATCGTTGCCGTGGCACCCTTTCCTTCCACCACGGTGACAATACTTCATATCATCTTCATGTTAACGTTTAACTAATAATTGCATAAAACTTGTTCATGTCATCTGCATCATGTTAATTACATTAATATGCTTAAATGTTGTTGCTTAATAATTGCTAAACATGCTCATCGATTTTTTCCGGAATTGTTGTTGTTATCTCCGGCCTCATTTAAAATGTCTAAATAGTGTAGTTTTATTATGCTTCACCTCTTGCCATGTTAAAAAAACATTTAATCTTGTCTTGTAAATAACGAGAGTCAACTAAATAATTAAAATGTGGTGTTTCGTCAATATGCAACTCGTTGCATATTGATCTCCACTTAACTTGTAGTTTTGTTTGTGCACTTTGCCATGCCATGCACATTTAAACCGGACATGCATCATGCTTGCTTGTGCATCATGACATGCTTATGATTGTGTGTTTACCGTGTTGTTTGCTTCTTTCCGGTTGCTTCTCTTGTTAGCTTCGGTTTCGCTCCGGAGTTGTGAGGATTCGCTCGACTGTTGCTCCGTCTACTTCATGGATCCGTTCTTCTTCCTTGCGGAATCCCAGGAAAGATGATCATACCTTTGGATACCTTTACTACCATTGCCATGCTTAGTTGTCTCGATGCTATCGTTACATGTCGCGCTACCCATCTTTTATGTCAGCCTCTCCTTGTTGCCATGAAACCTCTAACCTTTGAAACCTTCCTAGCAAAACCACTGTTTGGCTATGTTACCCGCTTGCTCAGCCCCTCTTATAGCGTTGTTAGTTGCAGGTGAAGATGAAGTTCGTTCCAGGAGGGAACTTGTTGTTGGAATATCACAATATCTAGTATTATATTTAACACACCTATATACTGGGCATGGGTGGAAGGCTTGGCCTTTTGCTCGGTGTTTTGTTCCACTCATGCCACCTTAGGCGCCGATAAACTGGCATTATGTTCCTTGATTTTGCGTTCCTTACACGATGGGTGGATGGGGACCCCTTGACAGTTCGACTTTGAATAAAACTCCTCCAGCAAGGCCCAACATTGGTTTTAATTTGCTCATAATAACAACTTAATTAATTAATTAATTGCATAAGGGGTCATGTCCCCGGGTTCTTAATTCTACATAACAGGGGGGGCCAGTGCTGATGGTGTTGGTCCCAAACTAGAGCCACTTGCGGTGCCACCCAGTTATCTGGGGTCTTCGGTTGCTGTACGTATTGCTCATCCGGACGTGGCCTGAGACGAGATACGCGCGGCTACTATCAGGGTGTCGGCACGCCGGGAGGTCTTGCTGGACTTGTTTTACCATTGTCAAAATGTCTTGTGCTACCGGGATGCCGAGCCTGATCGGATTTCCCTAAGATAAGGAGTGATGTATTTATCGCTTCAGCTAATCGTGAGAGCTTGTGATGGGCTAAGTTGGGACACCCCTGCAGGGTTATGATCATTCGAAAGCCGTGCCCGTGGTTATGTGGCAGATTGGAATTTGTTAATGTCCGGTTGTAGAAAACTTGACAGAGGATCCGAAGTAAAACACACAACGGTGTGAGTAACCGTGACTGTCTCTTTTCATTTTGAGAAGAGAACACGGTGGGGTTATGTTTGACTCGTATGTAGTTTAGGATCTTTAGCGATCACTACTTTTGCGACCGTTTGCGTAGATGCTCATCTTATTCTGGTACTCGTAAGCTAGCCACCATATTATGCTTAGCCGCTGCTGCAACCTCACCACTTTACCTCTTCCTACCCATAAAGCTTTGCTAGTCTTGATACCCATGGTTATGGGATTGCTGAGTCCTCGTGGCTCACAGATACTACAACACCAGATGCAGGTTCAGCCGAGAATGGTGCAGGAGCTGGTTCAAGTTCTTCACTGGGAGCTCGATGAAGAGAGTGGCCGTTTGCTTGTGACGTTTCGACGATCAGTAGTGGTTTCTACTAGGATTCGATCCTGACCTGTGGCTTTATGTTGTTTTGGTATCTTCCTTTTGGATCTTCGCCCGTAGTCGGGTTGTGATGTTTTTGAATGATGTTTTGCTTATGTAATGTATTGTGTGAAGTGGCGAGTGTAAGCCAACTATCTCCTTTTGCAATTTAATCCCTCTTTTACATGAGTCGTGCAAAGATACCAAACTTGAGATCATTCTAGAATGGGCTTATACCTTTAAGTCGTGCCTCGACACGTAGGAGGTATAGTCCCATCCTGGGCATTACAAGTTGGTATCAGAGCCTTCTCCGACCTAGGAGCCCCCACTGATTGATCGAATCGTTGACGGTTGAGTCTAGGCACACACTTGAAAATGTTTTGAGTCCTATATTTATATCGGAGAGTAGGATTTCTTTGCTCCTCATCTCTTTTTTCTCTGGTGAGGACTCCTGACGATTACTCTTGCCTCTTCTACTTTCAAAAATTGCACCAAATTTTTTTTAGGATCTCGCGAGTATTGTTTGGATTGTTTCGATGTCTTTGTGATGAGAACATTGTTCTCGATGCCTCCTATCATTAGGGGTTGTGGCAGTGTCCCGGGGAGTTGAGCTCCGAGGTGTTGTCGTCACAAATCCATCGCGGCAGTACTAGAATACTTAAGACGGCCGACATCGAAAACTCTCCTATGCGGTTAGTGGCAAGATAACCCCGACATCACCCAGTACTAGGGAGGTAGTTCGGGAGTATTGCCATAGCTTGTATAGTGGATGCGTTTCGAAGGTCCGAGGTAAACGGTTTCCGGAAACAACTGGTTATGTGTTTAAGGATGGATACAACTGGATGTAGGTTTAGAGTTGAGTGCGCGGTGCTTCCCCTGTATCCCCAACACCTGATTGCATAACTGGAAACTTTCGGAAATTAATAGGTGGGTTCATCAAGTAGTTCTGGGCATTCTTCCAACGAATGCATGATATGAAGTTCGGGGTTCTACATTGAGTGAAGTGGTTTTATGGGCTTGTTCCGATCAGGAGTTGCATCTTAAAGGGTCCTTGGCTATGCTGATCCGTGGATTGCAAAACCCTTTTGTAACACGTTCCATGAGCTTTCAGCACGAATATGTGGGACGAAACTTCTATCTTGTATTTGTTCTATCTGTTCCTTGTTCCTTTTTTTTTACCTTTTGTTCTCCAACTGGCTTCTCGACAAGTTGATGTACCTGCGGAATTCATTCGTTCAATTATCTGTTCGGATAGATATGTTGCAACATAATCTTCTTCATAAACATATCTATCCGTTGTTTTGATTTGATTCTGGTATTTGAGTTGCTTCGATGTCAAATGTTGATTCCATACCTTTCCTAATCGGTGTTCTCATATTTCTATGGGAGTGCTAATCCTTCTTGATCATCAAGATAGTCATGTTAAATTCTTTTCCAACCGTTGTGCCTTCTCTTCAAGTTATTCCATACGGACGCCGTTGAGAAATCTGACGATTTGTCTGTTTCTTTCATCCCAAGTTGTCTTTGTTTTCCCCACCCTCCCTCCCTTTTCTTTATGGAGCTGGAATTCTTAATGAAGTATCCATTTTATTCATGCGATATTTCTTCATTCATTTCCTTCAACGTTCTTATCTGGTGATTTGTCGTGAAGGTGCTCAAGAGCTTCAAGTTCATCATTCTTTTGTTCTCAAATTTTGTCGGTGGATGTAATTCAAGATTTCGGTGTTGATCTTATCCTTTTCCTCTTTTCACAATGCTTTCTTATTCCGGTGCACCAATTAATCATTCTCCTCTTGTTATTCATATCCAGAGTGCTGAAGATTCATAATTCTATTCTTAATCCGTTCAAGCTATTTTGAGATTGTCTTCTTATTCAAGCCATTTAATTCAACCGGTGTAATATCTCTTGAGAAATCTTTTCCAACGGTGATTTCTTTTGAGTAGGCCCTAACCCACAGGTCTTTTCCCAGGATCTTACCTGACTCTTCTAATTTCTTTTCCGGAGTTATTCTCAAATTCTTTAAAATTGTGACGTAAGTATGGATTCCATCAGTCACATGCCTTCTCCAAGATCGCTTTCAAATTCTTTTCCATCATTGGTTCAACCTTTTAATTCTTCATTACGGAGTGCCTATACAATTCATGGTGGTGCATCTCGTCGTCATTCTCAACTTTTGAAGACCGGAGAAGTGTTTCTCTTAAATTTTGACCCGTTCTCTTGATGAGTTGTGGTTCTAGCTTCATACCATCCTCATAAGTGTTCCGTTTGTGAGGAATTCTTTTCATACCCATCCGAAGCATTTCATGAATTCTTTTCCATTGTGATCCTCCGAAGGCCATCATTTCAGAAGATTTTCTTCGTTCTCAGTTTTCAACTTCGTCCTCTAAATATTCTTCATTGATGCCTCTTCGTTCGTCTCCATATTTTTACGGTGGTTATTTCAAGATTTCTCTTCCTTGTTATCGTATTAATTCACTCATTCTTTCACAATCCTACCGGTGGTTCATTGAAGATTTATCCAAGGTTGTGCTAGATCTGTCTTTAATTCTTTGCAACGAGAATAAGTAGTATGCCAAATCCGTTGCTTGTCATCAATTTAATTTGATGAAGGATAAGCATACAGTAAATCTTATTCTTATTTTCCTCGAAGTGATTAATCTCTTTTTCCAGAGCTTGTTCATCATATCATATCCTTGGTTCTAAGTTGTTCATCTTGTTTTCCGGAGTTCCAAGTTATTTCTATTACATCATTTCAAAGCTCCATCTAATTCATCATAGGCCTTGAATCTTATTCTTTCATCTTTCACTTCTCATGCTTTTAATACCGGAGTTCTCATGGTGGTTTATCATGTTTTAATTCATCCTCGAAGCCTTCATCAAGATTCTTGTTGGAGCACAAGCTTTCTTCATCATGCATTCCAATTGCAATCCTTTCTACCTTATCTTTTCAGATGGTGTTATGTCATTTTGACAATTTTTATTCATGTTTCATGATTCACGAGTTATCAAGAATGAGATATTTAAACCCATCATTTTCTTTGTTCAGGAGATTTTTCCAACCGTTCAATTTATTCGTTGGAGTTATATTGGGTTGCATTTCACCAAAAGCTTTCCTTGAGAATTGTTTCTATTATGGTGCTTATAAATGACCCAAGTTCTTCATTTATCATTCCAGTGAAATAAGTTTTTCGTCTCCTTGTTGATCTCAATCCAGTTAAATATTTCCGTTAGTGGCTGGTTGTCACCCCTTAGTTTTGAGATGTCTTCCATAAGCCCACATCAAGCTTATTCGTTTTCGTTGTTGATTTTTCCAACAACTCCGTTCAACCCTTCTTCGTAAGGATGATCTTTCAAATTCAATTTTGAGAGAAGTTGTCATTTTCTTCTCCGTTCTTTCTTCCCAACGATCTTGCATCTATTCTTTCGTTCCGGAGGCTTTGTGATGTTGTTCTCTCCAAACCATCATATCGTTTTATCGAGATCATGTTCTTTCCCTTGCTTATCATTTAACCGGAGTGTTGTATTCTTCTTTCAGTTCCGTCATTTATCTAGTTTTGCCTCCCTTTCAACCGGAGTGTTGTCTGAAGCCTTCCTTACCCTTGTGCCATTATTTTAATTGTTCCGGAGTCTGTGTGTTGTTGTTTTCATCAAGTATCATCCCAACTTGGCAAGTTTATGTTAATTCCTTCCATTTTCAGACGGAGTGCTGTCCAAATTCTGTCATTCTTTTTCCTTGGCTATACCGTTGCGGTTGCATATTCTTTTGGGTTCATGAGCTCTTGTTTCATGTCTTTCAACCTACAAGGTTCTCATAATGTTCGTTGTTCCTCTTTTCTAACGGATTTTCATACTCGTTCATCTCTGTTGTATTCTTTCTTTCAAGATTGCTCAACCTCTCAGGTTCGTGGTTTCACTCGTTTGTCAGAGAAGCAACTTTGTTTTACCTCTTCTTTTTTGTTTTTATCCGGTGCCATCTCTAGGATCTCGGGGCGAGATCATCTGTTAGTGTGGGAGATTTGTGACGCCCGAAGACCGACGTCCCAGAAGATTCCAGAAGATTCCAGATGTTCCGGGTTCTCCCGTGTGTTTCTTTTGTGCTGTGTTATTTATTTTTGCATTGCATCTTGTCATCATGCCATCATGTCATTAATCTTTGCATCTCAACCTAAATAAATTGTGTGGACCTTCGGTCCATTTAACTCGAGGGAAGAATGTTTTCTCCTCAAAACATATAAAAGCCTCTCAATATTAGTAGGGAGCTATATTATAAATATTCCATTTGTTTGGAATTAACCCAACACACGTGCATAATTTTCCCCATGCTTTTCCTACTTCAAGTTTCTCTGTCAAAAACCTTGTCTATAATTCTTTTTCCTTTTATCAAGGTTCCTCCAAAAATCTTCAAACAATTTTATTTATATTCCTCACATTTTTGTGAGTCCAGGGAACTTTACCCTATGCCCTAAGCCTTTTTCCTAACTCCTATTTTCTTTCTTTTCCTCTTGTGGTTTGTTGTTTTATTTGTAAAACAGCTTGGTAAAAATCAGCAAGAGCAGCCCAAAACTCCCTCCAGCCTTCAGGCCCAATTTCTCTTGGCCCAGCCCACCGGGCGTCGTAACCCTAGCCCCGAGCTAGCGATCCCTCGCTCCTCCTCTCATCCCGCACCCTCAGGCCGCAGCCTCGTCCAGCGGCTCCGTCCTCCAGAGGCCGCCCCCTGCTCCCTCCATCGCCTCTTCAGCGCCGTGCGAGGCCGCGCCCTCCTCGTCTACGCCATGGCCGCCGCCCTGCGCGCCCCCGCTGCCTCGAGCAGCACCTCATCGCGACTCGCCTCAAGCAGCGGCAGCCGCACAGCCAGCACCTCCGCGGCCACCATCTCGCCTCCTTGCTGCTGCAGGTCCGGCAGCTCGGCCGGCCAGGAGCCGCTGCCATCGCCGCCAAGCACCTCGTCCAGCCGCCCTGCCGCGCCTATTTTGCTTGCTGCCGTGACGCCGAGTTCTTCGAACGAGGGACCCCGAGACCGCCAAGTACCTCTCCGAGACGAACGTGTACAACTACTTCAACTACCGTCGTGCGAACATCTACGAAGGTGTACCTCTACGAACGAGTTCAACTACCGTCGCCGAAGACCGCAAGTACCACTACGTCCGACGCCACGACAAGTACCCCTACGGCAAGTACCACGACGAACATTTTGAAGCGCCAAGTACCGCGACGCCCGGAGCACTCAAAACCGTCAAGTACCTCTTCGAACGTGAACGCCTACTTCCTCTATGGCCGTGTACAACTACTTCCTCTACGTCCCTCTACGATCTCGAGCCCCTCTAAAACGATGTTTCGAAGGTATAACCCCGAGACGATGACCCGTGACATGCATGTGTTGTATGAAATGTATTCCCTTGTGTGCATCGTGACCGTTTCGTCCTTTTGTCTTGTTCCTCGGTTGCCTCGTCACCGACTCGTGGGAACCCGATGACGGGATCACCCCACCTTTCATCTTGTTCCGCTCGCTCACTCCACCTTTGCTTTTGCACCGGACTCTCAACGAGTTACCGGAACCGATATGTTGCGTGGCATCATTTTCGGATCGTTGCTGTGGCACCCTTTCCTTCCACCACGGCGACAATACTTCATATCATCTTCATGTTAACGTTTAACTAATAATTGCATAAAACTTGTTCATGTCATCCGCATCATGTTAACTACATTAATATGCTTAAATGTTGTTGCTTAATAATTGCTAAACATGCTCATGGGGTTTTTCCGGAATTGTTGTTGTTATCTCCGGCCTCATTTAAAATGTCTAAATAGTGTAGTTTTATTATGCTTCACCTCTTGCCATGTTAAAAAAACATTTAATCTTGTCTTGTAAATAATGAGAGTCAACTAAATAATTAAAATGTGGTGTTTCGTCAATATGCAACTCGTTGCATATTGATCTCCACTTAACTTGTAGTTTTGTTTGTGCACTTTGCCATGCCATGCATATTTAAACCGGACATGCATCATGCTTGCTTGTGCATCATGACATGCTTATGATTGTGTGTTTACCGTGTTGTTTGCTTCTTTCCGGTTGCTTCTCTTGTTAGCTTCGGTTTCGCTCCGGAGTTGTGAGGATTCGCTCGACTGTTGCTCCGTCTACTTCATGGACCCGTTCTTCTTCCTTGCGGAATCCTAGGCAAGATGATCATACCTTTGGATACCTTTACTACCATTGCCATGCTTAGTTGTCTCGATGTTATCGTTACATGTCGCGCTACCCATCTTTTATGTCAGCCTCTCCTTGTTGCCATGAAACCTCTAACCTTTGAAACCTTCCTAGCAAAACCATTGTTTGGCTATGTTACCCGCTTGCTCAGCCCCTCTTATAGCGTTGTTAGTTGCAGGTGAAGATGAAGTTCGTTCCAGGAGGGAACTTGTTGTTGGAATATCACAATATCTATTATTATATTTAACACACCTATATATTGGGCATGGGTGGAAGGCTTGGCCTTTTGCTCGGTGTTTTGTTCCACTCATGCCACCTTAGGCGCCGATAAATCGGCATTATGTTCCTTGATTTTGCGTTCCTTACACGATGGGTGGATGGGGACCCCTTGACAGTTCGACTTTGAATAAAACTCCTCCAGCAAGGCCCAACATTGGTTTTAATTTGCTCATAATAACAACTTAATTAATTAATTAATTGCATAGGGGGTCATGTCCCCGGGTTCTTAATTCTACCTAACAGAGGGGGTCAGTGCTGATGGTGTTGGTCCCAAACTAGAGCCACTTGCGGTGCCACCCAGTTATCTGGGGTCTTCGGTTGCTGTACGTATTGCTCATCCGGACGTGGCCTGAGACGAGATACGCGCGGCTACTATCAGGGTGTCGGCACACCGGGAGGTCTTGCTGGACTTGTTTTACCATTGTCTAAATGTCTTGTGCTACCGGGATGCCGAGCCTGATCGGATTTCCCTAAGATAAGGAGTGATGATATTATATTTATCGCTTCAACTAATCGTGAGAGCTTGTGATGGGCTAAGTTGGGACACCCCTGCAAGGTTATGATCATTCGAAAGCCGTGCCCGCGGTTATGTGGCAGATTGGAATTTGTTAATGTCCGGTTGTAGAAAACTTGACAGAGGATCCGAAGTAAAACACACAACGGTGTGAGTAACCGTGACTGTCTCTTTTCATTTTGAGAAGAGAACACGATGGGGTTATGTTTGACTCGTATGTAGTTCATGATCTTTAGCGATCACTACTTTTGCGACCGTTTGCGTAGATGCTCATCTTATTCTGGTACTCGTAGGCTAGCCACCATATTATGCTTAGCCGCTGCTGCAACCTCACCACTTTACCTCTTCCTACCCATAAAGCTTTGCTAGTCTTGATACCCATGGTTATGGGATTGCTGAGTCCTCGTGGCTCACAGATACTACAACACCAGATGCAGGTTCAGCCGAGAATGATGCAGGAGCTGGTTCAAGTTCTTCACTGGGAGCTCGATGAAGAGAGTGGCCGTTTGCTTGTGACGTTTTGACGATCAGTAGTGGTTTCTACTAGGATTCGATCCTGACCTGTGGCTTTATGTTGTTTTGGTATCTTCCTTTTGGATCTTCGCCCGTAGTCGGGTTGTGATGTTTTTGAATGATGTTTTGCTTATGTAATGTATTGTGTGAAGTGGCGAGTGTAAGCCAACTATCTCCTTTTGCAATTTAATCCCTCTTTTACATGAGTCGTGCAAAGATACCAAACTTGAGATCATTCCAGAATGGGCT
The DNA here is from genome assembly GCA_902687465.1 of Secale cereale. Lineage (NCBI taxonomy): Eukaryota > Viridiplantae > Streptophyta > Magnoliopsida > Poales > Poaceae > Secale > Secale cereale. The sequence continues at coordinate 630,732,107 of LR738714.1, forward strand.
AATACCTTTAAGTCCTGCCTCGACAAGTAGGAGGTATAGTCCCATCCTGGGCATTACAACACCGGTCATTATTTTATCTCATACTGGCGATTTATAGTCGAAAGCCAGGCCGGTTTAATAAACACCGGTCATTATAACTGATCATGTACTGCCAATCTGTTTTTTGGCTCTTTGTCGGCTCATCATGAAGGCCGATCCGGGTTACGATGAACGCCAGTTTAACTCTCGCTGGTGTTCATGACCCAGACTTTAACTTTTGTAGAAATATGGTCAACTTTGAAGTTGCCTAATTCCGGATCAAAAACTTGGTTAACCACAGAAAACTTTGAAAAATCACAAAACACAAAACATTGTTGCAAATAAAACCATGTAGTCGAGGCTTTTTGAGAGCTGTCAGGCTCCAAATTGAGGCTTCTGATTCGAATGTGATCAGTAAACCGGACCAAAGGGGTTAAGCTATGATTCGAATGCGATCATGTATCCCCCAGTGGCCTTGAAATTTTTGCCAATCAATGGATTCGAATGCGATCCAAGGAGCTATGATTCATTTTGCCAATCAATGGATGCAATCCAAGGAGCTATGATTTATTTTGCCAATCAATGGATGCGATCCAAGGAGCTATGATTTATTTTTCCAATCAATGGATGCGATCCGAGGAGCTATGATTTATTTTGCCAATCAATGGATGCGATCCAAGGAACTATGATTCATTTTGCCAATCAATGGATGCGATCCAAGGAGCTATGATTTATTTTGCCAATCAATGGATGCGATCCAAGGAGCTATGATTTATTTTTCCAATCAATGGATTCGAATGCGATCCAAGGAGCTATGATTTATTTTGCCAATCAATGGATTCGAATGCGATCCAAGGAGCTTATGATTCGAATACGATCATATAAACCGGACCAAAAGGGGTTAAGCTAGGATTCGAATGTGATCCGTAGCCCCCTAGTGACCGTGGAGGCAGGGTACCTATGAGAGAGTTGCGCTTGAATGGCAAGTTCTGTTTGGTCCCATATAGAATTGTCCTGCATAGCAAAATAGACTGATCAAAGCATCTTGTTTTCTTGATGAAAATGGTATATATCAAGAGAAATAAACCTTAGATGGATATCACCTGATGTATTTGGACCTTATGATTCTCATCGGAGGTCTGTTAGTCAACCCAGTATGTTGAATAGACCGGACCGCAGGGCGGACAGCAAAACGACCGCAATATCAGAAACGGCTCAAACCGATGAACCGGCCGTGGAGTTGTAAACCGGCGCAGATGAGCAAGTTGTCCCCCATGTTGTGAACCGGTGGGGTGGCGAAAGACGGCCACGGTGTGGTAAAACGGCATGATCGCGGCAGATGGCCACGGCGCTGTAAGCCGGTGCGGAAGTCCGTCGAGTAACGACGACCACTTGTGCCAAATGATGTTGGCGTGCCTCCATCTCCACGGTATAATACCGCTTTATAATAAATGTTTTTCCTGCGTATAAAATACAGCAGGGCGAGGTATTTTTGCTCGGATGAATTAATATGGATAAAAAATAAATAAGATAGATATCACCTGATTCACTCGAACAACAGACGAGTCGGCCGGCGCCGACGGGCCAGTTGTCCTCCGTGTTGTGAACCGGTGCGGACGCGTGAACCGGCCGCAAGGGCAGCAGGCGAATCGTCCGTGGCGTTGTAAAGCGGCGCGGGCGGGCGCGTCGTGCCACGTTGATGTAAATTAGACCGTAAAACGGTGATCTGCACATATATTCATCATGGCATGGTCATCGCTCTCGCAATGAATAATTGCCCTGATTTGCTCGGATGACCAATGATTCTTTTAACACGTCTGAGGCAGTTCAGGAAGATCGGCGACTCAGTATAGCCGGACAAGGAGTTGGTATTTAGCATTAACTCAAAGCTCACAACTTCATCTTCTTCTGCCCACGGCGATAAACTTGACTTCCCCGTCAACACAGGTCATGGAACTCTTTGGAAGTGGCACATCGACTCAATTTCCGCCTTCAGAAAATAACAACCGTAGATTTCTGTCTTTTTTGTGGAAAAGCGGAGACGACATCGTTGATTGTAGCTTCAGAGATGTGGCAACACTACTGTGTCTAGACCAGCTGGGTGAACCTGAGTGCATGTGTATGGACGATGATATGCAATTCAGCAGCAACGGGGCCGGCGGCTTAGCAGCGGCAGCTCACCTGCTGCAAAAATTGTGAGAACCCGGAATTAGCTTCCAGACCCTCCTGTGTATATTTGTCAACAACAGGATCATTGTTGACAACACAGCGAAATGATATCATTGCACAATACGTAAAAGTATTACAAGTAGTATATTTGTCACAAGACATACCTAGCGAATTGTCTTATGACATTTACAATCAGAAAACAGCGGAAAGTACAATGCGTAGCGACTCCATCTCAGCCACAGGCAGTCGATGTAGTCCACGTGACCTCACTCCTACGGGTCGCCATTGTTGTCATAGTCATCACCTTTGTCTTCATGAAACTCTGTTGTCAACAAAATTATTGCCATGAGTACATTACGTACTCAACATGCCTCCCACGGGGAAGGTCCTAACAACTACATGTGGCTTGAAAGGAAGGCTGTATGGCTCATTTGCATAAAAGCTAATTTTGTTTGGAAAACATATACCAGTTGGATAATAGCAGTTTTAGATGGAAACATGTTTTGTCTCCAGAATAACTTTCATCAAAGTGAGGATCCTCGATCAACTCACACTCTTCATAGGTTCCAAGAATAGGGGAAAGAGGGAATAAGAAAGACAGGTCATGTATGTCAAGAAAGATTCATGTGCCGTCCATGACCGTGGACACGGCTATTCGAATAGTTTTACACTCTGCAGAGGTTGTACACTTTACCCACACGACACAATCCCGACTTGTTGCCACTAGCCGTCGCTAGCGTAGTACACCATTTGGTATACCGGCAGGGAGATTGTGACGAGGTCTTTCATTAGACCAAACTTACTGTGCCAAGCCCACTAGGTTTCAACACGGAAGTAACCGCAGTTCACAGTCCGAGCCCCCTTTTGTGCCGAGGACACTCCTCGCAAGGCAGCTATCCCATCTGCGGTACGACAATGACGACAATAAGAGTGAGCTAACTAATTAACCAAGCCAGTGCCCATATAGCATGTGGCTGTACTGTTATCACAATCTTCAAATCCAAGACTTATTAGGCCTCATGCGGCATGGACGACTGATTGCCCCCTTCAACTTGTGAAGGGCGGCCAATCGCTCCTTCAATCCTTGATTCAGCTGTCGCCCGTGCCAGTATTCAGATGGTAAGTTTCACCTAGAGTAGAAGAGAGTAGAGAAGGTCAACAAGGTCAACCGACCTAGCTCAGCGAGCTCAGCAACAAGTTCCAAGTGTCAATGATCTGAAGATCATTCAAATAAGGACCTATAGAATAATAAGCATGGCTAAGCATTTCTACTCTACCGGAATAATATATAATTCTACCCAGGTGTCAAGTGAATAGGCGACAAGCGGATCAAGGCATGTGTCAATCGACACGCTAGCTACGAGATTAAAAAAAAGCATGCACATAGTAACCATAAAACACAATGCAATTTTGTAAACATAGGATAAGTATGATCAAAGAAGGAGGCATGCCTTCGTTGTTGAGTCCTTCTTCGGTAACCTGTTTCTGTCCATGTCCAACATCGTCGTCACTCCCTACTCGTTGTAATGATAGCAATTGAACATCAAATAAATACCAAAGCAATAGTAAATCCAATTAACATCCAAAACAAATTAAGAGAGGATGGATAACAAGATATTGATCGAGATGGAGATTCGAAATGATATATCACGATAGGAAGGTAAGTAGAGAGGAATCAGCGAAGTGACAAGGTTTAGGTTGACACGTCTATGGAAGGCTTAGAGATCAAGACTAACGTTCTAGTATGAATTGTTCTACTAAGCAGTAGTAGTGGCCTCTACACATCTGAGCTAAGGTATAGGAAACTACTACATAACAAAGGCAATTGCATCAACACATATGAAAAGAAACCATCCTATGCATTTAACTACGCAATCACAACAGGACATGATAAAGGTAAAAGTTAACCACAAGTAAATATTTGAATATAATCCAAATATTTATAATGGTCAATAGTAGTCAAACATATACATCAACTATAATAACTTAAAAGACAATAGTTCATAAGGCAAACAAACAACCATTAGAAATCATACTAGTAAGCAATGAAACATCATACAACAACATGAATTGAGTTGGATCTAGATTCTATCCTAAAGCCAAACTAAAGAAAATAGGATCAACTTCATTATATCAAACCAATACTATGGCCACACAATTTAACAAGAGGACACATATTACACATGGTATGTGAATGATAAGTTATAAATATGTATTGACTAATATCACAAGCATCAAGCATAAAGTGACCATGGCAATATACTACACTAGGACATGCTCTTTATGATAATAAATAACAAATGTCTAATTAACCACTACCAACAACATTATCAGCACATGATTGTAACAACATGGCAAACTATGCACACTTGGCATATGAGAAAGACGCAACTCAACTAATGAATGGTAAACTATCCAAACCATGTGATGAACTAATGAAACAAGTACTAAACACTCATAATACTAACATGATACAGAGGTAACATCTATAAGAAAGAACTGAACTAGGCAACTGTAATACACCAGACATCATAAAGCATGAAAGATGTCAAAGCATAGAATAACGCATTAGCGAGGTAAACAATGTAATGTCTAAACATGGATGATCGAGATACCACATTAGGCTACCAATAGAATACCGTAACTATGAGATAACTTAGTTGATATCAACTAACATGAAGATCAAGTAGCACCAGCACACAACACTATCATGCTAGTTATGACATGTAAGCACAAGGGGTAGTATGTTGAACATGTAAGCCAGTAGGCATCTAGGTCATGGCATCTATAACAGCAAGCAATACACCAAAATATCATAAATAACATAGACAATAACACGACATGCATTTCCTATCTAGTACAACCTATCCTTGCAAATATATAAGATATACAACTAGGCATCATCTAATACATGAATAGGTACACACACCCACACACACGATGCAATCTAGTTATACAATCACAACATCATGGCACGATATCCATCAAGCAAGAAGAAATCCTACTTAATTAAAAATATACAAGATCATAAACTACTAGCACGTATCTACTAACATGCAAGTCTAGCCATATGTGTACCCCTATTGTACAAACGAGAAATACTATAGCGCAAGGGAGCTCAATCAAACATGCATTCTACTTTAGGCAAGTGCTAAAATGGCATGGTAATCTATGCATGCATAGACATTGTCTAGGTAAGTAAAATACTTAGGATAATTAATAAATAATAAACAAGGTTATAGTCTAGAAGCCTAAACCATATGCAACAATATAAATCTAAAATATGAACCAACGATGTAATCTAGGATGGTGGGATCTACAAAACCGGAGAAACAACTACACCATAATGTGTTATGCAACAGGAAGCTATATTGGATTTGTTCTACGGTAACATAACACTTCATTTCACATCTAGAACCTAGCATAACAAAAATTATGCAACAAGATATATTATAAGTAGGTACACCTATATCATAGACATCACGTGATTCTAGTCTATCAGCACATGTGCAACATGACAAAGAATTATCTATACAACAAACCTAAGGTATAGTCATGCCAAACAAAAACTAAAAAATCAAACATTAATTCTTCCACGATTAGATAAATAAAAGCAACTCCTAAAACAATTCTAAAGAATTATAAACATGGCGAACATTCATCAAAATTTGTACGCACACATAACACATGACTACAAAATTATATTTTGTAACTCAAACAAAATACTAAACATGACAATCATTCACAGAAATCAATACACGAGCATAAAATACAACTATGCGTAGTAACACAAACTGTCGAGCTGACTCAATTCATATTACAATTTTAACAATTAAAACAAGAGTAAAACAAATTTAATAAATCTTATATAACTCATACGATTATGAAATAATTAGGAGCGACTCCTAGGCATGTCATGAGCATACGATAATAACGTATTTAACACACAAAAATAATATCACCAATCAACAATCAATAACGTGTACAGTACATCCAATTGACCAAACAAGTAATATAACACCTTCATGTGGTTATGAATGTCCTAGGGAATATTTCATCTACGGGGATCGAAGTCATATGACGAATGAAAACTAAGAAAGATATTAATACCATCGGATGGCCTCCGGTTCATGGACATGGCGGAATTGGCGCGGCCAAGTACCATCATAGGACGTAAAGATATGTCTACAGCGTACTACGGATATGATATATCACGCCTATAAAATGAATTAGGCAGAGGCTCACTGAGCACGACGAATCGATGTGATGAACTCGATGAACAGTGTGCGCGGACATGTGAAATTCTTCACGTGCGATCGACGGAACACGTTCCTTCTTCTCTGAGTGGAATCATGGTGTGGAGAGGAACCTTCTGGCGCAAGGATACGGATGGAGATGTTTGGAGTCACCGAGATCGAGCGCTTGCGTCCATGGAGCAGCAGCAGTTCTTGGAGGATTCTTGCAAGAATTATGAAAGGCTAGGGCAGGAGTTGCAAGAGGATTGGAAGAAGAGGTGGATGCGCACATCTAGATAACTTCAGTTTTGGAAATGGTTAGAGATCAAGGGATTTAGAGGAGGAGGAGCAGAATCATGGGTGTACATTTTCTCTTCCATTGATGAACGTACAGAGGAATAGGAAGGAGAAGAGGCTTCGCTTGGTGGGAGATGGGCCAGTTTATGTATCTTCAGTTTTGGAAACAGTAGAAATTAAAGGAAGAAAGAGGAGGGGTTTCCATGGCGGTACGTCTCCTCTTTATGGAGTAGGGAGAGTAGGAACGTACAGAGAGGAAGAGAAATAGAAGAGGCGTTCGGAAAGGAGGAAGCCATGGGCCATTTTGGCCAGCCCACTAGGAGAAGGAAGGAATGAGGGAAAATGAGAGAGAAAGGTTTGGCCTGGTCCATTCGTTTAAGAAAAAATTGCAGATTGCACACCTATGAAAAAGAGAAAGATGCTGGGCCAGGAGAATTATGTACATTATAGCAAAAATAAAAGGAATTATGTACAGAGATTGATAGAGGGGAAATAAATTGATTTTCCTCTTAAGAAGATATATAAATGAAAAAGAACTCGAGCACATATCAAACAAATTCAAAAAAACCAAAGAAACTTCAAGGGCACATATTTTAATATGTCGAAAGAGAACAATAAAGTCCGACTAAAAGAAGTAAACTCAAACTTTAATTTAGGTTCACATTAGTTCAAATTAAATCCTCTAAATTTAAAAACACAGTTAAAGCTTTTGTTACCGAATAAAACAACGAAATTTTCTCACCCTAATTTTTGGAAAACTTTTTCTTAAACATTCCGAGAATCGGGATGTTACAGATCTACCCCCCTTAAAACAAATCTCGTCCTCGAGATTCAGGCTGACTAAAGAGAATGGGTTTGGGTTAGCTTCGTCTTCGACATGATTCATCTCAGAAACTTGTGGGGTCACTGTCGATTCTAAACTTTGTGACAAGCAACTCTGGGTCTTGGTTGGAGATACTTCTATTGTCAAAATTTATTCTAGCTTGATCTTGGCTTGGAAACTGTCCTTCGATCTTGGTGATGGTAACCACATCGCTTCTGTGAGTGGATGAACATTCTTCATTCTTGACCTTCTTCTTTTGGTCAAGCTTTGGTTCGGCCAGACTCATTGATTCTTCCTTCAGGTTGAACTTTATGGTAGGTGTACTGAAGTTCTTCAAATCTTCGTCTTCCTTGTGAATGAAGGTCTTGAAATCTTTGATCTTGACACAAATCATCGTCTACTACCCCCCTTAAAAGAGGTTTTCCATGGGGTTCACATTGATATTTCAAAGGATGATGTTGCAACTTCTTTCCTCTCAAAGTGTTCTTCGGGGTTTATAGAGAAGAGGGAAAGAGCAAAAGATGAGTAGAAGAATCCTACACAAGGAAGAGATACCCCAACGATAATCAAAATATAACACCAAGATAATCGTGAAACTATCCAAATAAAACTCAAAAGCAACTCATTTTAGCAAATAGGGTTTTAGTATGACTGCATAGGAAACATCAAAAATATGCAGACAATACTCACACATGAAAGGTTTTGCGTCTACAAGCTACGAGTTCTTTCACTACAGGGGTGTTAACCAACCTAGTCATATATGGCATGTCTCATCATAACTTGGTGCAGATCTTCAACCTTGACAATTGAAGCATCATCATCAGTTGTTGAATTCTTGAGTTCTCGAGGTGTCTTGTTAAAGAAAATGTTGCTACTTGGAGATTCAGGGGTTGAAGTTATCCGGAAACTCTTGGCACATCTTCTGAAGCTTGTGACTTTTAAAACACCATGGGTAAGGGGAAGGGTTTCACATACTATAATGAAGAGGGTAAGGAAGCAGAGTTTAAACTTTATTTGAATAAGATGAGACAAGGAGAGCAATAGTGAAGGAGAAGAGTACGAGAATGATCCTTTTCAAAAAATAGTTTAATTTATAATAATAGTCCCTAAGGCTTTCCATTCTAACTAAGGCCACGCGACTAGGTCGACATCGGCTCTGATACCACTTCTGTGAGAACCCGGAATTAGCTTCCAGACCCTCCTGTGTACATTAGTCAACCCTAGGATCATTGTTGACAACACAGCGAAATGATATCATTGCACAATACGTAAAAGTATTACAAGTAGTATATTTGTCACACGACATACCTAGCGAATTGTCTTATGACATTTACAATCAGAAAACAGCAGAAAGTACAATGCGTAGCGACTCCATCTCAGCCACAGGCAGTCAATGTAGTCCACGTGACCTCACTCCTACGGGTCGCCATTGTTGTCGTAGTCATCACCTTTGTCTTCATGAAACTCTGTTGTCAACAAAATTATTGCCATGAGTACATTACGTACTCAACATGCCTCCCACGGGGAAGGTCCTAACAAGTACATGTGGCTTGAAAGGAAGGCTGTATGGCTCATTTGCATAAAAGCTAATTTTGTTTGGAAAACATATAGCAGTTGGATAATAGCAGTTTTAGATGGAAACATGTTTTGTCTCCAGAATAACTTTCATCAAAGTGAGGATCCTCGATCAACTCACACTCTTCATAGGTTCCAAGAATAGGGGAAAGAGGGAATAAGAAAGACAGGTCATGTATGTCAAGAAAGATTCATGTGCCGTCCATGACCGTGGTCACGGCTATTCGAATAGTTTTACACTCTGCAGAGGTTGTACACTTTACCCACACGACACAATCCCGACTTGTTGCCACTAGCCGTCGCTAGCGTAGTACACCATTTGGTATACCGGCAGGGAGATTGTGACGAGGTCTTTCATTAGACCAAACTTACTGTGCCAAGCCCACTAGGTTTCAACACGGAAGTAACCGCAGTTCACAGTCCGAGCCCCCTTTTGTGCCGAGGACACTCCTCGCAAGGCAGCTATCCCATCTGCGGTACGACAATGACGACAATAAGAGTGAGCTAACTAATTAACCAAGCCAGTGCCCATATAGCATGTGGATGTACTGTTATCACAATCTTCAAATCCAAGACTTATTAGGCCTCATGCGGCACGGACGACTGATTGCCCCCTTCAACTTGTGAAGGGCGGCCAATCGCTCCTTCAATCCTTGATTCAGCTGTCGCCCGCGCCAGTATTCAGATGGTAAGTTTCACCCAGAGTAGAAGAGAGTAGAGAAGGTCAACAAGGTCAACCGACCTAGCTCAGCGAGCTCAGCAACAAGTTCCAAGTTTCAATGATCTGAAGATCATTCAAATAAGGACCTATAGAATAATAAGCATGGCTAAGCATTTCTACTCTACCGGAATAATATATAATTCTACTCAGGTGTCAAGTGAATAGGCGACAAGCGGATCAAGGCATGTGTCAATCGACACGCTAGCTACGAGATTAAAAAAAGAGTGCACATAGTAACCATAAAACACAATGCAATTTTGTAAACATAGGATAAGTATGATCAAAGAAGGAGGCATGCCTTCGTTGTTGAGTCCTTCTTCGGTAACCTGTTTCTGTCCATGTCCAACATCGTCGTCACTCCCTACTCGTTGTAACGATAGCAATTGAACATCAAATAAATACCAAAGCAATAGTAAATCCAATTAACATCCAAAACAAATTAAGAGAGGATGGATAACAAGATATTGATCGAGATGGAGATTCGAAATGATATATCACGATAGGAAGGTAAGTAGAGAGGAATCAGCGAAGTGACAAGGTTTAGGTTGACACGTCTATGGAAGGCTTAGAGATCAAGACTAACGTTCTAGTATGAATTGTTCTACTAAGCAGTAGTAGTGGCCTCTACACATCTGAGCTAAGGTATAGGAAACTACTACATAACAAAGGCAATTGCATCAACACATATGAAAAGAAACCATCCTATGCATTTAACTACGCAATCACAACAGGACATGATAAAGGTAAAAGTTAACCACAAGTAAATATTTGAATATAATCCAAATATTTATAATGGTCAATAGTAGTCAAACATATACATCAACTATAATAACTTAAAAGACAATAGTTCATAAGGCAAACAAACAACCATTAGAAATCATACTAGTAAGCAATGAAACATCATACAACAACATGAATTGAGTTGGATCTAGATTCTATCCTAAAGCAAAACTAAAGAAAATAGGATCAACTTCATTATATCAAACCAATACTATGGCCACACAATTTAACAAGAGGACACATATTACACATGGTATGTGAATGATAAGTTATAAATATGTATTGACTAATATCACAAGCATCAAGCATAAAGTGACCATGGCAATATACTACACTAGGACATGCTCTTTATGATAATAAATAACAAATGTCTAATTAACCACTACCAACAACATTATCAGCACATGATTGTAACAACATGGCAAACTATGCACACTTGGCATATGAGAAAGACACAACTCAACTAACGAATGGTAAACTATCCAAACCATGTGATGAACTAATGAAACAAGTATTAAACACTCATAATATTAACATGATACAGAGGTAACATCTATAAGAAAGAACTGAACTAGGCAACTGTAATACACCAGACATCATAAAGCATGAAAGATGTCAAAGCATAGAATAACGCATTAGCGAGGTAAACAATGTAATGTCTAAACATGGATGATCGAGATACCACACTAGGCTACCAATAGAATACCGTAACTATGAGATAACTTAGTTGATCTCAACTAACATGAAGATCAAGTAGCACCAGCACACAACACTATCATGCTAGTTATGACATGTAAGCACAAGTGTTAGTATGTTGAACATGTAAGCCAGTAGGCATCTAGGTCATGGCATCTATAACAGCAAGCAATACACCAAAATATCATAAATAACATAGACAATAACACGACATGCATTTCCTATCTAGTACAACCTATCCTTGCAAATATATAAGATATACAACTAGGCATCATCTAATACATGAATAGGTACACACACCCACACACACGATGCAATCTAGTTATACAATCACAACATCGTGGCACGATATCCATCAAGCAAGAAGAAATCCTACTTAATTAAAAATATACAAGATCATAAACTACTAGCACGTATCTACTAACATGCAAGTCTAGCCATATGTGTACCCCTATTGTACAAACGAGAAATACTATAGCGCAAGGGAGCTCAATCAAACATGCATTCTACTTTAGGCAAGTGCTAAAATGGCATGGTAATCTATGCATGCATAGACATTGTCTAGGTAAGTAAAATACTTAGGATAATTAATAAATAATAAACAAGGTTATAGTCTAGAAGCCTAAACCATATGCAACAATATAAATCTAAAATATGAACCAACGATGTAATCTAGGATGGTGGGATCTACAAAACCGGAGAAACAACTACACCATAATGTGTTATGCAATAGGAAGCTATATTGGATTTGTTCTACGGTAACATAACACTTCATTTCACATCTAGAACCTAGCATAACAAAAATTATGCAACAAGATATATTATAAGTAGGTACACCTATATCATAGACATCACGTGATTCTAGTCTATCAGCACATGTGCAACATGACAAAGAATTATCTATACAACAAACCTAAGGTATAGTCATGCCAAACAAAAACTAAAAAATCAAACATTAATTCTCCCACGATTAGATAAATAAAAGCAACTCGTAAAACAATTCTAAAGAATTATAAACATGGCGAACATTCATCAAAATTTGTACGCACACATAACACATGACTACAAAATTATATTTTGTAACTCAAACAAAATACTAAACATGACAATCATTCACAGAAATAAATACACGAGCATAAAATACAACTATGCGTAGTAACACAAACTGTCGAGCTGACTCAATTCATATTACTATTTTAACAATTAAAACAAGAGTAAAACAAATTTAATAAATCTTATATAACTCATACGATTATGAAATAATTAGGAGCGACTCCTAGGCATGTCATGAGCATACGATAATAACGTATTTAACACACAAAAATAATATCACCAATCAACAATCAATAACGTGTACAGTACATCCAAGTGACCAAACAAGTAATATAACACCTTCATGTGGTTATGAATGTCCTAGGGAATATTTCATCTACGGGGATCGAAGTCATATGACGAATGAAAACTAAAAAAAGATATTAATACCATCGGATGGCCTCCGGTTCATGGACATGGCGGAATTGGCGCGGCCAAGTACCATCATAGGACGTAAAGATATGTCTACAGCGTACTACGGATATGATATATCACGCCTATGAAAAGAATTAGGCAGAGGCTCACCGAGCAAGACGAATCGATGTGATGAACTCGATGAACAGTGTGCGCGGACATGTGAAATTCTTCACGTGCGATCGACGGAACACGTTCCTTCTTCTTTGAGTGGAATCATGGTGTGGAGAGGAACCTTCTGGCGCAAGGATACGGATGGAGATGTTTGGAGTCACCGAGATCGAGCGCTTGCGTCCATGGAGCAGCAGCAGTTCTTGGAGGATTCTTGCAAGAATTATGAAGGGCTAGGGCAGGAATTGCAAGAGGATTGGAAGAAGAGGTGGATGCGCACATCTAGATAACTTTAGTTTTGGAAATGGTTAGAGATCAAGGGATTTAGAGGAGGAGGAGCAGAATCATGGGTGTACATTTTCTCTTCCGCTGATGAACGTACAGAGGAATAGGAAGGAGAAGAGGCTTCGCTTGGTGGGAGATGGGCCAGTTTATTTATCTTCAGTTTTGGAAACAGTAGAAATTAAAGGAAGAAAGAGGAGGGGTTTCCATGGTTGTACGTCTCCTCTTTATGGAGTAGGTAGAGTAGGAACGTACAGAGAGGAAGAGAAATAGAAGAGGCGTTCGGAAAGGAGGAAGCCATGGGCCATTTTGGCCAGCCCACTAGGAGAAGGAAGGAATGAGGGAAAATGAGAGAGAAAGGTTTGGCCTGGTCCATTCGTTTAAGAAAAAAATGCAGATTGCACACCTATGAAAAAAAGAAAGATGTTGGGCCAGGAGAATTATGTACATTATAGCAAAAATAAAAGGAATTATGTACAGAGATTGATAGAGGTGTAATAAATTGATTTTCCTCTTAAGAAGATATATAAATGAAAAAGAACTCGAGCACATATCAAACAAATTCAAAAAAAACCAAAGAAACTTCAAGGGCACATATTTTAATATGTCGAAAGAGAACAATAAAGTCCGACTAAAAGAAGTAAACAGAAACTTTAATTTAGGTTCACATTAGTTTAAATTAAATCCTCTAAATTTAAAAACACAGTTAAAGCTTTTGTTACCGAATAAAACAACGAAATTTTCTCACCCTAATTTTTGGAATACTTTTTCTTAAACATTCCGAGAATCGGGATGTTACAAAAATAGTGGTGGCTTGACGCGCGAAAGGCGAGGCGAACAGAGGCCATGGCAGCTGTGATGGTAGTAGCCGGCTCAACACTCAAGCAAGGTGGATGGCGGATTGAGGCCATGCCAGCGATAGAGGCGGCTTGCTAGCGCGGCCACGGCAAGAGTGTGCCGGCGCGAGATGAGGCCGAGGCCTACTGCAGCTGAAGAGTACGGAGACCCGCTCATATAGCAATTAAGGCGGACGACGAAGGTCGGAGACCTTGGCAGGAGCCGGATTGAAAGCACTAAGGCGACTCGGATTCACTGGAGAGCTCTAGGCATGATGAGCACGGCAGGCCGCGACGACAGCCAAGGCGAGGCAGAGGAAAATAATTTGCAAGGGGGGGCGGCTTGTAAACGGAGGCAGTGGCGGCTCGGACGGCAATCTGAGGCGAAGGGGCTTCAGCGAAGACCATGTCCAGCCGCTAAAACGCGCCAGCGAAGCACCACCGCCGCGGAAACGGCTCAGCTGTGGTAGAGGGCGCGCTGGCGGAGGCAACTTGCTGCCGCAGGTTGAGTTTAGGCCCATGGTAAAGCGGGTTGTAGCGGCTGCGGTTCGTCGCGCCGAACCGTCGCAGACAGGCGGCGCTCGCGTAAGGCGGTGGCTTATAGAGGAAACGACGAGGCGGGATTGCAGCTTTGCGGAGGTGTTGGTAGCTTGGCGTAAGGCCTAGCATTAGTGGCTCGAGGCCGCGGCGGTTTGAGGGCGATGCCCTGGTGACTTGCAGTGGCGGCTCAAAATCGCGGTGGCACGGCGGCTCTCTGCATGTGTGAGACGGGTGCGGCAGGCACGAGGCGTGCGAGGGCGAAGGTAACGGGAACTCAGGGCGGCCGGGGATTGGCGACTCAGAGGCCGAGCCCGGTCGGCTCGGGGTGACCGGTGATTGAAGACAACCCCGCGGCCATAGCATAAACGGCTTGAAGTGAAGGCAGAACGACCCAAACAGAGGTGATTCGTAGTCTATTCCGGCGTGGGCGAGTCACAGTAGCTTGACGGTGGCGGCTCAGGGCCAGCTTGGAGCAATTTGACAGAGACCAGCCGAAGGTCGACTCAAGGCCATCTTGGAGCAGAAACGGCAGAGGCGGAGGGGCACCAATCCGGCGTTTTGAAGTGGCAATTTGGAAGCTGAGGATCCCCAACACGTGGACATCTCAGCGGAGGAGACCCGGCGCGGGGAAGTGGAGCAGACCCAGCAAGGTCCGGCCCACATAGACCTGACAGGTAGTGAGCTAGCGGCGCGGCACGGCAGCAGTAGAAATGGATGGCTGCGGCCGCAGTAGCGGAAGGTGACTTGCCCGCGGCGACCCGCAGCAGAAACGAGGCCGACTCCAAGCCACATGGGCGAGTTTATGTGAAGGCAGATCGATCTGGTTAGAACAGTGGCGGTTTAAGCACCGTAGAGGAGACGGCGGCTCGGCGCAGAAGCGCCGCTGGCTTGACGAAGTGGTTCGGCGTTTTGTAGATGGACGACGTGGCAGAGGCGAGACCGAGTCCGTTCCAGGCAGAAGCCGTAAACAGCTCGGATCAGTCGCAGAGGCGAGGCACAGACCGCGGAGGAGTCTGGGCTGGTTTCCGGGTCGTACATGCTTTGACTAATCCATGTTCGAGTCCTTTTTCAAATCATAGTGGAAAAATACGTGGCTTGACTTGTCCTCATCTTTCTGGTTTAGGATCGAGGCATCAGCAGAATAAGCATACGCGAGGACAGCGGCTTGATCGGACACGTCCTTTTCAGAAGTCCGTCGGTCCCGGTGTCTTGAACTTCATCAAATAATTTGCACCACGGCAGCACCGAACCGACCGTAACCCTATTTTCTTTCTGACTTAAATCTTACGGATTGCAAAATCTGGACCGATGAACACGAAATTGATGCAGATCTCTCTGAGTCATTCTCTATCAGAAAAAAACTACAAACTTCTCGATCCCTGGGGAGATCCCTTCAAGAACTCAACACCACCGTGCGCTAGCCACACGGTGGGCGCCAATTGTCATGAAATTAACACGGCAGATGTCCGGTTTAGCGGACTAAGTCGTGAGGCCGCGCATCTATGTAGTAGCTTGAGAGGGGTTGAGCGGAATCGAGAGACGCAATGCAAGACAAGGATTTAGACAGCTTCGGGCCCCGGGAAACATCATCCGGTAATAGCCCTACATGCTGTTTGAGGCTAGATCTCATTATGATCCTCGTGGTGTCGTCGGTAAACCGGCTCTTTGTGTCTAGCCCTAGAAACTTGTGAGAACTTGTCTGCTTGTAGCTTGTCAGAACATGTCCCTCTTTGGAGAGTCCTGCCCCTCCTTATATATGTTGAAGGGGCGGGTTACATGACTAGTCCTAGTAGGATTAGGATTACCCTATTACAAGGAGTCCTAGTCTTGCTTCCTTTGTAGGAGAATATTCCTTGTGCTTTCTTCATAAACCGGCCCACCATAACATGAACCGGCCTTCTGGGCCTTGGGCCTTGTCATCCGTGACCCACCAACCGGGTTACCAGTGAGTGGTATTATTTAGGCAGGTTGCTTGTAAACCGTCTGGTTAGGACGGATCGCCAGTGAATCACCAAGTGTAAACCGGGTCTCAAGTAAACCGGCCAGTCCGGCCGGGTCATATTTCCGGCCGGTTCATACCGCGGGGTATATCCCCGACACAACCCGAACCCGACGCGCTGGGGGCGCCCGGGGGCGCCGACGCGAACATTTTGGCGCGAAAGAGTGGTGGGACCGGCACGTCAGCGAGACGAAGGCTGGTCGTCCTCATCGTCTCGGTTTTCCTGCGGGGAATCAATGACAAGGCTGCCGTCGGTCAGCCTGCCATTGATTCAGGAATGGCGCGAGGCGGCCAACGGTTTCGGCCGCCGCTCGCTGCATGAGTGGGAGGCCCACCTCCTCCATGAGGCCAACTACCCGGCGTCGCCCGACGTCCGCGTTCCGTCACGGTGGAGGCTCAGCGCCGGCGGGGTCCTCGTCCCCCTCTGCCCGTCCCCGAGACGCCCCGCTATTTCCACGCCGAGATCAAGCGTGCGCAGGCGTCCCTGACGTTCGCGGAGCGGGCGCTCCCGGAGTACGCCGCCGTCAACCACGCGGTGTGGGCGGCGTATTTCCAACGCCGGCAGGACGAGCGGCTCGCCTCCACCAACAACGCGTCGATGCCTCGCGGCCGCAACAACAGCGAGGGCCGACGCCTGTGGTGGGGCGTCCCTCGCCGCACGCTCAGCGGCGTGCTCGCGCACCTCGAGGGAGGCAACGACCCGCCGCTCGAGTACCCGACCGCTCGGAGCGGCAGCGCGTCGATGCCGAGGAGGATGATGGGTTGGTCCTCGTCCTCCTCGTCCTCGGCCGGCTCTTCCTCCCACTCCACCGGGGCGACGACGTTCCTCAGCGTCAAAGCCGGGCCCGGCGAAACGCCGCTCGGCCGGTGCATGCGTAGTGCCGGCCTCACCATCAATGAAGGTGGCGGCCGTGCCTCCTCGTCGGCTGCCCCTCGCCTTGTGAAGCCGAAGAGGGAGCCAGGACTGGCGACGGTGAAGCCGGAGCGGGGGCTCGCCGCCGTGAAGCCGGAGCCTGGCCTCGCCGAGGAGATCGACGAAGAAGAGGCCGCCCTAAAGTGGGCGCGCGAGGACTACGCTCTCATGGAGTTGGAGCGCCAGCGTCGCGCCCTGGAGGAGATCGCCGACCGCCGGCGCAAGGAAGAGATCGCCGAGCGCCGTCGCCGTGAAGTAGCGCGCCGGGGCGAGGGGTCGAGCAGCGGCGCCGATCGTGTCAAGGAGGAGGAGCAGCAGGAGGAGGACGACGCCGGCGACGACTACGCCCTACTCAGCGCCTACTTCGGCCCATAGTTTAGGGTTTTTTTTCGCCCATTTTCGTGTAAAAATGCCTAAATTTAGCAGAAATATGACGTGTTTGTGCTGAATTTTGGCCGAACTTTGGGGGAGGCGGCTGGGAACGTGCTCGCCCCCACGCCGAAAAAACGTCGGCTCGCCCCCAAGCGGCGATTTTCGGCGCGTCTTGGGGGCGCAACGGTTGGAGATGCTCTGAGGTTTATCCAGACAACATCTCGAAAACGGCTATGATAGAATCTCGCCCATGGGATGGAAAAAAAACAAAAATGAAGCTGGAGGGCCGCCATCGTGCGTGGTCATCGTGAAGCTTGCCAAATGGAGCACCGGGAGGCATACCAGGTCATCGTGAGGTTGTCTGATATTGTATGATCCTGAAAGAGCACTCTGGTGCGTGGCGAGGTTAGGGCATTTGTAACCGATCCTCTATAACCGGTTAGTGGAGTAAAATTTTGATTTTACTCCATTAACCAACATCTAGCCGATCCCCAATCCATCACTAGTGGAGTATATTTTTACTCCAGCCCTCAAAGTTTCCCTATTTTTACTTCATTGGTTGGCGATCGAGTAAAACGATGCGTCCTCTCTACTGTGCCCGCCCCGCCGCTGCATCTTCATCGGCGCGCCTTCCACCGCCCATCCCCCTGCCACCCCGCCGCTACCTCGTTCCATCCCTTGCCCTCCGGCGCCAGCCAGCCTGTTCGGCCCCCGTCGCCGTCACCGGAATCAAGGTGCAACGCCGCCGTCGTCGCCATTGTTGATTCGTCCTATTTCTTTCGAGTTTCTTCTTTATCTAGCGGTCACCGCATCTCACCTTGCTTGCACACTGCTGCAGGTCACCCGCTGCTCGCCGGTTCGGTCTAAACCACGCCGGCTGGCTTGTGCACCACCACCGCACCTCAAGTGTTCTAAGAATTGCCTAGCTGAGTTTTTTTTGTTTGTTTCTCTTTGAACCGAGTCGTTTAGATTGAACCGAATCGTTTGGATTGTATATAAAGAGGTTGGCGGAGATGGCGTTGGAGGACTCGTCGTCATCCGAAGAGGAAGAAGATGACGATGACTTTGACACTATTTTAGGCATGATTTTCAATGATGATATTCAGTGGCCAAGGAGAGGATCACAATTTGGCCACATACACATGAACCGTGATAGAGCGGAGGGCCATGTCAAGATCATGGGAGATTACTTTGATCCAAACCCAACCTATCCGGAGAAGTACTTTCACCGACGCTTTTGGATGCACACAAGTTTTTTTCTGACCATTGCAAAAGCCATTGAGAGATATGATGACTGATTCAAGCTCCGGGGAAATGCATGTGGAGAGATCAGTGCAAGCCCTCTGATGAAATACACTGTGATTGTTCGAGTCTTGGCATATGGGTGTTCTACCGATACATTTGATGGCTATGCACGCATTGGCGAAGACACAATCTTGGAGGTCGAAGGTTCACC
This sequence comes from Secale cereale, assembly GCA_902687465.1. NCBI lineage: Eukaryota > Viridiplantae > Streptophyta > Magnoliopsida > Poales > Poaceae > Secale > Secale cereale. The sequence continues at coordinate 630,751,436 of LR738714.1, forward strand.
AAAGCAGTGATTGTTGTCTTTGGCCCGGAGTACTGGAGAGCACCAACCGAGGAATACACCCAAAGGATGATGAATGAGAGTGAAGCAAGAGGATGGCCCGTGATGCTTGAATCACTTGACTGTATGCACTGGACATGGAATAATTGTCCTGCAGGGTGGAAGGGTTTGTACAAAGGCCACTGCAATGATCCAACGATCATTCTTGAGGCAGTTGAATCAAAGGATCTTTGGATATGGCATTCATTCTTTGATGTGCCTGGCTCTCACAATGACTTGAATGTTCTATCAAGACCATCACTATTTTATAGGCTTATAAAAAGGTGAAGCTCTTGCTTGCGACTACTCGGTCAACGAGTACAACTACTCAATGGGTTACAACCTTGCGAATGGCATCTATCCATCAGGAGCTACCTTGGTCAAAACAGTTCTGCGTCCAAAAGGTAATACTCACTTTGCCCAATGTCAAGAAGCTGCAAGAAAAGACATGGAGAGAGCCTTCGGTGTGCTTCAGAAGCGCCTTGCAATTGTTCGGGGCCCTACCGAGTACTGGAACTCAAGGTTCTATGGCAAAGCATGACTTGTTGCATCATTTTGCATAACACTGTCACTGAAGACGAGAGAGATATGCCTGGGAACTTTTGGTACATCACCAACGGGACTCCGGTTGAGTCAAAGTATGATACGAACAGGATACTATCATTTCTTGACCATCATTGGAAGATCGAGAACCATCAAATTCATACTCAGCTCTAACAAGATATTGTTGAGAATCATTTGCAACATCTAAGTGAGTCCTAGTTGTTCTATGAAATGTTATTTGCTACATTTGAATAATTGAGTTTCTAAACTTTGAATTCGGTTTGTAAACTGTATTTGTAATTTAGTTAAGCAATCAAATCTCTACTCCTATAAAAATGCGAGTTGGTGATGATGGTGTGGCTGCCTTGGTTCATCGACGATCATCAGATCTGCATCCAACGAACACGAAGCAATGTGTGGCAAATTTTGCAAAAAACACCCCCTACTCCGTGAGCATTTACAAACAAGCCATGCCATCCCATCTCTCTGGTCAACAACTCATCTCCATCTCTCCCCCGAGGCTCTAACCCGTTTGACCATCTCCAATCTCCAGGAAAGGGGGAAAAGGAGGCGCCACCGCCGGCAGCGTTGAAATCGATCCGGTCAGATGGCCGCCGCTGGCGCCGTCCGACCCCAGCCCCTCTCATGGCTCCACTCAGCCTCATTGCCCGCCGCCACCCCGACCACATCCTCCCCGTCATCTCCTCCGCCCCTTTCCCCGTCTTATTCGACGTCGATCTTGGTAACACTAGTAGATAAAGGGTCATCAGACCCGGTTCATTTGGGCCTTTAGCCCCGGTTCCAGAACCGGGACAAGAGGGTCGGTACTAATGCTCTGACCCTTTAGTCCCGGTTCAATCCAGAACCGGGGCAGAAGGGTGTCCACGTGGCCTGTGCACCGAGCCCAGGCAGGAGGGGCTTTAGTCCCGGTTGGTGGTACCAACCGGGACCAAAAGGCATCCACGCGTCAGCATTTCTGTGGCTGTGGTTTTTGTTTTTTTTTGAAAGGGGAGGGGGGTTTTAGGTTTTGGGGGGTTAATTTAGGTGTTTCATATATTGTGTTAGCTAGCTAATTAATAGAGAGAAGTGTCCTCTCTTATGTCCGTGCTTGGTCGACGCTACATACTACACATACGTATATAGAGAGGACTAGAGTCATGCTAGCTAGCTAGCTAGCTGCTAGCTACTAAGCAAACGAAGGAAACAGAAGATCGTATAATCAACATATATATATATGCATACAGAGAGAAGTAATATCGACCACCTCTCCTTCTCCGAGAGATTGGTCGAACAACAAGTTCTCGTATATCTATCCGACACTACCGGGCACATATATACAATAATTATCTCTTACAAAAATAATCTCCTATCATATGGATGCATGGTCCACATAGTATTCTCCGTCTTCAGCGATCACATGTTCAAGGAAGAATGCCGCCAATTCCTCTTGAATTGCTCGCAGACGATCTGGTGTTAGGAGTTCATCCCGCATCCGAAATATCTAATTTGAAGTAGGGGGTCAATACATGAAATGATGCATAAATTTGTGAATATTATTGATTGCTTACGCACTTCAAATTGTTCATCAGTGTAGCCCCGCTCACAGGTCGTGTGGCGGATGGACTCGCAAATGTAGTATCCACAATAATCATTCCCGGGTTCCTGCCACAACCACTTTACAAGAAATAGAGGTCAATCAAACTGATAAGCAAGAATGCCAAATTGGTATTGATGAAACTAGCGCTTGAATCAAGATATAGGAGATGCGCGCGCGGAACATGCTACTATATAGTACTTACTTTCGGGTATCTAAATTGTAGCTTCTTCGGCAGTCCCGGAGCTTTTTTGGTGAATTTTTTCCAAGCCCTGCCAGACAAAGAAAACAATTAGTTGATATCAGAAATGAAGTTGCTGATATATATGCATGGTGGATAATATTGATCGATTTAACTTACCTCGCTAGCATTTGAGTCATGTCCGCATACTCCTCGGGATCTTTACGTTTAGAGTCCAAGACAGTTACTACTCCCTTCTCAAGCTTAATCTCTAAGAGAATATAGTGGAAGCTGCGCACGAATGCATGAGATCATCAATTACATCACTATAACCTTGACTGATATATAAGGGAAACCAAATATGCACAAGACAGTAACACTCACTTGAAGTTGTAAGGAAAGAGTATTATATCTTTGTTTTCATTTACCACCAACGATCGTAGCAAGTTGGTCTCGGTATCGTCGGGACGCAATTTAACCTCGGTTGCATCTATGAGGTATGTGTTAATAAACCCAATATCACCTACTTGTCTTTTCTTCAATTCGACGATCTTTAATCTGCATAATATAGTGAGGATAATTATAAATACATGCAATGAAGATCAGCTATATAGAGAGACTTAATGACAGAAGTAGTACTACTTACAGACAGTAGCAGGTGACCGTTGTTTTATCGAGGGCCAATTGATTGAAAAACTGATAGAACTCCTCAAATGGAACAGGCAACAGGTCAATTCCAACGAGGTCATGCTCTGGTTTAACTCTCAAATACAAGTTATCCCTCCCCCCAGACTCTCTGCAGATTTTCAAGTACCAATCATGCAATCTTCGCATATTCGTTGATAGAGATCTTTCATTTTTGACGAGAGGATTTTTGTACTCTTATCTTTCTATCTGCACTTCCAAGAAATCATAGTGTACATCGTCGGACGCGTAATCTGCAAGATTGGTATAACCGGGCACCATCCTCGGATCATTAGCGACCATGTCGCTAGACACCTTGAGCGGGGGGCACGATTGGTCCGCTTGTTCGCCGAGCTGGGCAATTTGTTTCCCAGCTCGCCCTTCTGCTAACCTCTGATCACTTTTAGTACTTCCCGACCGCTTCGCTCCTTGATATGTCTTTTGGATCATGCGGTCATAGTTGTCCTGCGGCTTACTTTGCGCTGGTTGCTTCAGGGCAGCAAGAGTGCGCTTTGCTTTCACCGCATCTATCTTCTCCTCCGGAGGTGGATATCTCTGTGCTTTCAACCCTTCAAAAAAGTCCTTCACTTGGCCTTGAGCGATCTTCGTGTTTTCCTCGTCGGACCTCTCGTACGGTAACTTCTCTAGAGGCGTGAGAGAAGGAGCGAATCTGCATCGCCTCCCACCTCTGGCTGTACTGGTAGACATCGCCGGACCAGACGAAGCGGCTATCTTTTTTACTTGCTTACGCTCCGGAGCAGGAGCAGCCGGAGCGGCGTCAGGTCTCTTCCGCCCTTGCTGATTAGGCGGAGAAGGAGGAGCAGGCTGGCTGCTCGGGCGCGCCGGCGGCGAAGGAGGCGGAGTGCCGCCACGCGCCGGCGGCGAAGGAGGCGGAGTGCCGCCATGCGCCGGAGAAGGAGCCGGAGTGCCCTGATGGTCACTCGCCGGAGGAGGAGGCGGTGGAGGAGGCGGAGTGCCCTGACTCGCCGGAGGAGGAGGAGGAGGCGGAGGCGTCCAGTTGAGAATGTTGATTAGGTCCTTCCGCCATAGGCATGGAGTCTTCAGTGAAGAACCCAACCGAGTCTCCCCTTCACCAGTAGGGTGGTCAAGCTGGAGCTCCTCAAATCCCTCCGTTATTCCATCGACCATCACCCTATCATATCCTTCTGGAATCGGCCGGCAGTGAAAAGTGTCGTCGGGTCCAGAAGGATAAACAGAGCCAGCAGCCGCCTTGACCTTCAGATTCATCCACTGTGCCATAAGGTGGCAATTTTGTGCCTGCGTGATAGCATCCACAGGATTCCTGGCAGTAGCCGTCAAGGCAGGCTCTGGCTGAAGCAGCTCGGTGGAAGCCACGCTGCTTCTCCGCTGAGATGGCGGGGTAGCTTCGGGGGAAGCTTCGGCAATTCTTTTCTCCCGATTTGCTTCCCGTTCCTCTATCGCTTGTATTCTGGCCCGCAGCACCTGGATTTCGGTCTGCTCCATTTTCTTCCTCCTGTCGTGGCATTTGTAGCCTCCTGCGTCCGGAAACCCAGCACGCCACGGAAGGGAGCCTGGCGTGCCTCGTGTCCGTCCAGGGTGCTCGGGATTCCCGAGGGCCATTGTCAGCTCGTCGTTCTCTCTGTCGGGAAAGAACGTCCCTTCATGCGCTGCTTTGATATACTGTCGCATCTTCCTGAGTGGTGTTTCCAATTGCTTGTCCGTCCAAATGCACCACCCTGTTACAGGGTCCAAGGTTCCGCCAACCCCGAAGAACCAAGTCCGGCAACATTCTGGCCAGTGCATTGTCTCTGGTTCGATCCCTTTCTGAAGCAGATCATTCTCAGCCTTGGCCCACTTAGGCCGGGCTACGAGGTAGCCGGCCGACCCCGTGCGATGGTGATGCTTCTTCTTCGCAGCATTTATCCGGTTTGTCTCCGACATCTTCTGACTCTTTTCCGACTTCTTATGGGCCACAAATGCGGGCCATTCATCTTTGATCTTCTCATATATGCCCACGAATTCTGGAGTCTTTTTATCTTTGACAAACGTATTCAGTTTTTTCTTCCATGCCCTGAATTGGTCTGCCATCTTCGAAAGTGCAGCAGACTTGATTAACTCCTCTTTAACTGGGTTCGCCGGATCAACCTCTCGCGGTAGGACGAAATTTGACTTCAGCTCAGTCCAAAGATCTTCTTTCTGCATATCAGTGACATAAGTCACCTGAGCGTCGTTTGCAGCCGGCTTTAACCATTGATGGATGCTGATCGGGATCTTGTCCCTAACCAGAACCCCGCACTGATTAACAAATGCGTTCTTTGTCCGGATGGGTGCAATCGGCTCGCCGGAGCGCGAGATTTCTGAGATCTCAAACTTTTCATCCGGCCTCAACTTTTTCTTCGCTCCTCGTCTCTTCACCGAAGATTTGCTCGATCCGGAGGGCTAGAAAAAGGAACAAAGACGAGAGTTAATGAATGAATCAATTAACTAGTCAGCACATGCTTAACTAACATATATACCTCCTGGCCGGACTCGGTTCGGTCACCGGAGCCAGCATCACGGTCTCCTTCTTGCACCGGCATTGGGTCACTGGAGCCGTCCTCACGGTCTACTTCTTCCATGTGCATTGGGTCACCGGATCCATCAATATCATAGCCTAGATCTTCCAGCTGCAGCTCTTTTTCGACCTGCTCATCGGTGTCGTTGAGAAACGACAAGACGGCATTTTGTCCGTCTGCGATTATGTCCATCAACATTGCTTCTTGTGCTAGGTCTCGGGTGTTGTCGTCCATTGTTTCTACAAATATTTACAACATGCCAATTATTATTCAAACATGACAGATGGATATATTAATGGCAAACGTAGAACTAGCTTCAACCCTCGACTGCTCGGCGATCCACAAACCCTAGACCCCCTCATGTCACATTTTGTCTAGTGTCAAAGGATTCAACAAAACGAATACTTCATCATTAGGCGAAAGTAACAGTAGCATGATGGTACGAAGCTCTCCAAAGTTGTTTTGGAACGGAGTCCCCGGATAAGATAATTCGTAACAAAAGATGGATTATCCTATCAGGGACTTTGTTCCAGAACAACTTTGCATAACTTTGTACCAAAATGCCCCGGTTACTTCTGGCAAATGATGAAGTCATGGAATTCTTCAATACTTTGACACTAGCTAGGCAACCTCTCTCGACCCCTCGACCCCCGACTTCTTGGGGATCCACAACCCTAGTCCCCCTCATGTCACCTTTTGTCTAGTGTCAAATGATTCAACAAAACCAATACTTCATCATTAGGCGAAAGTAACAGTAGCATGATGGTACGAAGCTCTCCAAAGTTGTTTTGGAACGGAGTCCCAGATAAGATAATCCGTAACAAAA
>LR738714.1:630759038-630772354 GCA_902687465.1 Secale cereale
ACATTTTGTCGAGTGTCAAAGGATTCAACAAAACCAATACTTCATCATTAGGCGAAAGTAACAGTAGCATGATGGTACGAAGCTCTCCAAAGTTATTTTGGAACGGAGTCCCAGATAGGATAATTCGTAACAAAAGACGGATTATTCTATCAGGAACTCCGTTCCAGAATATCTTTGCATAACTTTGTACCAAAATGCCCCGGTTACTTCTGGCAAATGATGAAGTCATGGAATTCTTCAATACTTTGACCCCCGACTGCTCGGCGATCCACAACCCTAGACCCCCGACTTCTAGGCAACCTCTCGACCCCTCGACCTTCGGCCTCTCGGTCCCTCGACGACCCTCGACCCCGGCCCCCCCTAATGTCGAAGTTATCGGGGAGGGTGTATATCGACATAGACATATCTGATTCCTTTCTTCTTCTCCTCTTTTTTTCTTTTTTTTCTTCTTCTTATTTATTTCTCCTCTTCTTCCTCTCCTCTTCTTCTTTCTTTCCTCTTTCTTATTTTCTTCTTTCCTATCCTTCTTTTTCTAAATATATTTGTAACTTTTGCATATATAAAACTTTCTATATATATTTAGCATATATAAACAAAAAACTATATAGCCACATACACATATATATACATCACATACACACATCACATATATACAGCAACTTCCTAAGAAAAAATATATTTATATACACATACATATATATTTAACATATATATTTAGCAAATTCCTAAGAAAAAAATATACACATACATATATATACAACAACTATATATACAACAATTTATATAAACATAAAAAAAATATACACATATATACATATATACACATCAACTATATATATATACATCAATTTTATATAAACATAAAAAAAGGGAGCCCTCACATCGCGCGGCGGGGCTGGGCGGCGCGACGGCGGCGGGGCGGGGCGGCGACGAGGCGGCGTCGGGGCGCGGCGGCGTCGGGGCGCGGCGGCGCGACAGCGGCGGGGCGGGGCGCGCGGCGCGACGGCGACGGGCCGGGGCGCGGCGACGGCGCGGGGCGGGGCGGAACGGGGTCGCGGGGCGGGGCGACGGCGACGAGGCGGCGTCGGGGCGGCGTCGGGGGCGATGGCGACGACGACGGGGCGACGGGGGCGACGGCGACGGCGACGGGGCGACGGGGGCGGGGAAGGAGAGGGAGGCGTCGGGGGCGCGGAAGAAGGAAACTGCCCAAAATTTCGCAAGTCCTGGTTATATAGGAGCTGTATTAGTCCCGGTTGGTGGTTGAAACCGGGACTAATACCCCCCCCTTTAGTCCCGGTTGCTGCCACCAACCGGGACTAAAGGTCCCTTTTCAGCAGCCCTAAGGGCGGGAAGGAGGGGCCTTTAGTCCCGGTTGGTGGCAGCAACCGGGACTAAAGAGGGGTATTAGTCCCGGTTTCAACCACCAACCGGGACTAATGCCACCCTTTAGTCCCGGTTGCTGCCACCAACCGGGACTAAAGGCCTTGCTGCGGTGCGGTGGGAAGTTTAGTCCCACCTCGCTAGTTAAGAGAGGCCTGCACCAGTTTATAAGCCCCGCTGCCTCTCTCCTCTCAAACTCCTCTAAACTGCAGGCCTAAGGGCCTAAACTGACACTGCTTTGCCTGTGGGCTTGCTGGGCTTACTACGGGCCTGAATCCTGGCCCATGGTTGGGTTTCTAGTCGTATTCAGGCCGTGTGGGCCCAGTAGGTGGCATTTTTTTTATTTTTTTTCTTTGTTGCTTTATTTTTTAGTTTTGTTTCTACTTTCAACAAAATACTTACTGTTGCTATTTTTATTTATTTGTTTTCTTTGTTGCTTTATTTATTTGATTTTGTTTCTACTTACAAAAAAATACTTATTGTTGCTATTTTTTTCAAGTTTTTTGTTTTGTTTTCTGCATTATTTATTTTCTTTTGTTTTTTGCTTTATTTTTTAATTCTTTCTGGTAAAACCAATTACAAACTTTCTGTTAGTGCAAGTAGTATTCAAATTTGAATAGTTTAAATTTGAAATTATTTGTTTTCTTTGTTGCTTTATTTATTTTATTTTGTTTCTACTTACAATGAAATACTTATTGTTGCTATTTTTTTTGCAAGTTTTTCTTTGTTTTCTGCATTATTTATTTTCTTTTGTTTTTTGTTTTATTTTTTAATTCTTTCTGGTAAAAAACCAATTGCAAACTTTCTGTTAGTGCAAATTTGAATAGTACAAACGGACAATGGTATCATACTCGTTTGTTACAAAGTTGGCATGGTATCATCATAATAGTTGCGGAAAAAACTCTTCACTTTTTCTTCGCTTGTGTCATTTGCTTATTGCGCCGTAACCATGGATAATCTTCATCGTTTATCAGGATGCTTGGGTCAGCCTTGACTTTGAAGGGAGGAATTTCATGAAACTTTTCATAATCTTCAGACATGTCTGTCTTGCCCTCCACTCCCAGGATGTCCCTTTTTCCTGAAAGAACTATGTGGCGCTTTGGCTCATCGTATGATGTATTCGCTTCCTTATCTTTTCTTTTTCTCGGTCTGGTAGACATGTCCTTCACATAGATAACCTGTCCCACATCATTGGCTAGGACGAACGGTTCGTCAGTGTATCCAAGATTTTTCAGATCCACTGTTGTCATTCCGTAATGTGGGTCTACCTGTACCCCGCCTCCTGACAGATTGACCCATTTGCACTTAAACAAAGGGACCTTAAATTCATGTGCGTAGTCAAGTTCCCATATGTCCACTATGTAACCATAATATGTGTCCTTTCCCCTCTCGGTTGTTGCATCAAAGCGGACACCGCTGTTTTGGTTGGTGCTCTTTTGATCTTGGACAATCGTGTAAAATGTATTCCCATTTATCTCGTATCCTTTGTAAATCAATACAGTCGAAGATGGTCCCCTGGACAACAAGTACAACTCATCACAAACAGTGTTGTCACCTCTGAGACGTGTTTCCAACCAACTGCTGAAAGTCCTGATGTGTTCACGTGTAATCCAGTCGTCGCACTGCTCCGGGTGTTTGGAGCGCAGACTTTTCTTGTGTTCATCGACATACGGGGTCACCAATGTAGAGTTCTGTAGAACTGTGTAGTGTGCTTGAGACCAAGAATATCCGTCCCTGCATATTATTGAGTCCCTTCCAAACGTGCCTTTTCCAGTCAGTCTCCCCTCGTACCGCGATTTAGGGAGACCTATCTTATTAAGGCCAGGAATGAAGTCAACACAAAACCCGATGACATCCTCTGTTTGATGGCCCATGGAGATGCTTCCTTCTGGCCTTGCGCGGTTACGGACATATTTCTTTAGGACTCCCATGAACCTCTCAAAGGGGAACATATTGTGTAGAAATACGGGCCCCAGAATGACAATCTCGTCGACTAGATGAACTAGGACGTGTGTCATGATATTGAAGAAGGATGGTGGGAACACAAGCTCGAAACTGACAAGACATTGCGCCACATCACTCCTTAGCCTTGGTACGATTTCTGGATCGATCACCTTCTGAGAGATTGCATTGAGGAATGCACATAGCTTCACAATGGCTAATCGGACGTTTTCCGGTAGAAGCCCCCTCAATGCAACCGGAAGCGGTTGCGTCATAAACACATGGCAGTCATGAGACTTTAGGTTCTGGAACTTTTTCTCTGCCATATTTATTATTCCCTTTATATTCGACGAGAAGCCAGTCGGGACCTTCATACTGAGAAGGCATTCAAAGAAGATTTCTTTCTCTTCTTTCGTAAAAGCATAGCTGGCAGGACCTTCATACTGCTTCGGAGGGATGCCGTCTTTTTCGTGCAAACGTTGCAGGTCATCCCGTGCCTCAGCTGTATCTTTTGTCTTTCCATACACGCCCAAGAAGCCTAGCAGGTTCATGCAAAGGTTCTTCGTCACGTGCATCACGTCGATTGAAGAGCGGACCTCTAGGTCTTTCCAGTAGGGTAGGTCCCAAAATATAGATTTCTTCTTCCACATGGGTGTGTGTCCCTCATCGTCATTCGGAACAGCTAGTGCGCCGGGGCCCTTTCCAAAGATTACATGTAAATCATTGACCATAGCAAGTACGCGATCACCGGTACGCATGGCGGGCTTCTTCCGGTGATCTGCCTCGCCTTTGAAATGCTTGCCTTTCTTTCGACATTGATGGTTGGTCGGAAGAAATCGACGATGGCCCAGGTACACATTCTTCCTGCACTTGTCCAGGTATATACTTTCAGTATCATCTAAATAGTGCGTGCATGCGTGGTATCCTTTGTTTGTCTGTCCTGAAAGGTTACTGAGAGCGGGCCAATCGTTGATGGTCACGAACAGCAACGCCTTTTGGTCAAATTCCTCCTGTTAGTGCTCATCCCACGCACGTACACCGTTTCCATTCCACAGCTGTAAAAGTTCTTCAACTAATGGCCTTAGGTACACATCAATGTCGTTGCCGGGTTGCTTAGGGCCTTGGATGAGAACTGGCATCATAATGAACTTCCGCTTCATGCACATCCAAGGAGGAAGGTTATACATACATAGAGTCACGGGCCAGGTGCTGTGATTGCTGCTCTGCTCCCCGAAAGGATTAATGCCATCCGCGCTTAAAGCAAACCATACGTTCCTTGCGTCCTTTGCAAACTCCTCCCAGTACTTTCTCTCGATTTTTCTCCATTGCGACCCGTCAGCGGGTGCTCTCAACTTCCCGTCTTTCTTACGGTCCTCACTGTGCCATCGCATCAACTTGGCATGCTCTCTGTTTCTAAACAAACGTTTCAACCGTGGTATTATAGGAGCATACCACATCACCTTCGCAGGAACCCTCTTCCTGGCGGGCTCGCCATCAACATCACCAGGGTCATCTCGTCTGATCTTATACCGCAATGCACCGCATACCGGGCATGCGTTCAGATCGTTGTATGCACCGCGGTAGAGGATGCAGTCATTAGGGCATGCATGTATCTTCTGCACCTCCAATCCTAGAGGGCATACGACCTTCTTTGCTGCGTATGTACTGTCGGGCAATTCGTTATCCTTCGGAAGCTTCTTCTTCAATATTTTCAGTAGCTTCTCAAATCCTTTGTCAGCCACAGCATTCTCTGCCTTCCACTGCAGCAATTCCAGTACGGTACCGAGCTTTGTGTTGCCATCTTCGTAATTGGGGTACGACCCTTTTTTGTGATCCTCTAACATGCGATCGAACTTCAGCTTCTCCTTTTGACTTTCGCATTGTGTCCTTGCATCGACAATGACCCGGCGAAGATCATCATTTGGTTCCTCTTGATCTTCAGCAGCTTCACCCGTTGCAGCATCATTGGGCACATCGTCTGGTTCCTCTTGATCTTCACCAGCTCCCCCCATTGCAGCATCACCGTATTCAGGGGGCACATAGTTGTCATCGTACTCTTCTTCTTCGTCGTCTTCCATCATAACCCCTATTTCTCCGTGCCTCGTCCAAACATTATAGTGTGGCATGAAACCCTTGTAAAGCAGGTGGGAGTGAAGGATTTTCCGGTTAGAGTAAGACATCGTATTCACACATTTAGTGCATGAACAACACATAAAACCATTCTGCTTGTTTGCCTCAGCCGCATTTAGAAACTCACGCACGCCCTTAATGTACTCGGAGGTGTGTCTGTCACCGTACATCCATTGCCGGTTCATCTGCGTGCATTTATATATAATTAAGTGTGTCAAAAACCATTACAGAACATCATAAATAGATAATTAAGTGACCAAATGGATAAAAGTTCATCATCACATTAAAACCAAAGTACATACATATATAGTTCTCATCTAACAACATATAGCTCTCCATACACATCGAAACTATGTAAAACATTTCAACGCGAAAACAAATGCTATCATAATCGCAACCAAGGTAACAATTGATCCAACGACATAATGATACCAAGCCTCGGTATGAATGGCATATTTTCTAATCTTTTTAATCTTCAACCGCATTGCATCCATCTTGATCTTGTGATCATCGACGACATCCGCAACATGCAACTCCAATATCATCTTCTCGTCCACAATTTTTTTTATTTTTTTCCTTCAAGAATTTGTTTTCTTCTTCAACTAAATTTAACCTATCGACAATAGGGTCCATCTTGATCTTGTGATCATCGATAACTTCCGCAACATGCAACTCCAATTCCATCTTCTCCTCCTCCATTTTTTCCAATTTTTTCTTTAACGAAATGTTTTCCTCTTCAACTAAATTTAACCTCTCCACAAGAGGGTCGGTTGGAATTTCCGGTTCAACTACCTCCTAGACATAATAAAACATCTATGCATGTCAGGTTGGTCGGCATAACTATCATAAGCACTAAAACAAATAGTTATAAATTAAAGATAATATACCACATCCGAATCGTAGACCGGACGAGGGCCCACGTGGGCGGATATCAAAACCATCGCACTATATAATAACAAGCAATAATAAACGTAAGAAAATTAGACAAATATCTATCTAAAGCAATAATAAAAGTAAGAAAAGCATGGACATAACAAGAGGCTCACCACGGTGGTGCCGGTGACGAGATCGGCGGGGGCGATCGACGGCGGCGAAGACGGGGACGGGACGTGACGGACCGCTAAACCTAGAGAAATATCGGAGAAAATAGAGCTTCGAGAGGACAAAAGCTTAACTAGTGTGGCTCGGGCATTCCACCGAACACGTTGTGTGCATAGGAGGTGAGCTAGAGCACCACTAACCCCTCTCCCCCTCGGCCAGAAAAAAAAACAGAGCAGTGAGCTCTGCTCTTGAGTGAGGGGGTTTATATAGGCAACTCACTGGTCCCGGTTGGTGCTACAAACCGGGACTAAAGGGGTGCCTTTGGTCCCGGTTCATAACACCAACCGGGACCAATAGTGGTGGGCCAGGAGCAAGAGCCATTGGTCCCGGTTTTTAGCTCCAACCGGGACCAATAGGTCCAGACGAATTAGGACCAATGGCCCACGTGGCCCGGCCGGCCCCCTGGGCTCACGAACCGGGTCTAGTACCCCCATTGGACCCGGTTCTAGATTGAACCGGGGCTAATGGGCTGGACCAATGCCCTGTTTTCTACTAGTGTAAGAAGGACGCCGACGCAGCTACTGCCTTCTTGCGTGCCGCAGCAAGACCACCGGCGACCATCACTCCCACCTCTCCCTCCTCGCAATACCCTCTCCTCGACCCATGGCTGCACCGATTTCGACAGCCACAGGTACGCCGCCGACGCAGTATGTTCCCGGGCGCCTCATTTATCTCTTCATATGCTACAGAAGTCCCATCGACCACCTCCTGCTATCGCCACCACCCCCCCTCCTCGCTGTGCCATCCGCCCCTTCCCCTTTTCCTCCAATGTTGACTGTTGCAAGTACGCCGCCGACTACGAGCTGCTCTCAGCGGCGGCGGCGCCACCCGCTGATCCTTATCCTTCCCTCTGACTTACTATGCTTGGCTACTGGCTCTCCTCCACAGTCCTCGTCCTGCCCACCCGTGCCGCCTCCCAGATTTAAATTTTCTGTCACCCAACTTTAAATCCGCGTGCCCAGGCCGAACTCTCTAGAAACCACTCTTGCAGCCCATTACATATGTTAAACTTTCTGTGACCCAGAGTTCAAATTCGCGCGCCAATCTTGAGTTATCTAGAAACTACTCTTGCATACCAATATAAAGCAAATGGGTAGGCATATGTGACTCGCGCTGCCTCAAATACACCCAAAGAAGCCACGCGCTGGTCACAACAATCTTCAGATTGAACGGACTTCACCTTATGATCTCCTTCGTTAAGGACCAAGGTATGGGTGAATCTTATTACTTGTGCAGCTGCATATATGTGATGGTGCTAGCGGATGGAACTATACAAGTTATCATTTCTCTGCGACATTAGCTATTTTAGAAATGAATCACAAGAGTTGGTTGAAAATATGAACACACATGCCATTATTACTGCTAGGGGATAGACCTGAATATCATGAAGGCTACAGATTGTGTTTAAATTGTTTACTATACCAAAAATTACTAATTATTGCAATATGTCGGATTCATCATGTTCTACTCACTAGTAGATAAAGGGACATCAGACCCGGTTCGTTAGGGCCTTTAGCCCTGGTTCTTGAACCGGGACAAAAGTGTCGGTACTAATGCCCTGGCCCTTTCGTCCCGGTCCAATCCAGAACCGGGGCAGATGGGTCTCCACGTGGCCTGTGCGCGGAGCCCAGGCAGGAGGGGCTTTGGTCCCGGTTGGTGGCACCAACCGGGACCAAAAGGCATCCACGCGTCAGCATTTCTGTGGCTGTGGTTTTTGTTTTTTTTAGGGGATGGAGGGTTGGAGGTTTTGGGGGGTTAATTTAGGTGTTTCATATTGTGTTAGCTAGCTAATTAATAGAGAGAAGTGTCATCTCTTATGTCCGTGCTTGGTCGACGCTACGTACTACACATACGTATAGAGAGGGCTAGACACGCTAGCTAGCTAGCTAGTAAGCAAACGAAGGAAATAGAAGTTCGTAATCAACATATATATATATATATATATATATATATGCATACAGAGAGAAGTAATATCGACCACCTCTCCTTCTCCAAGAGATTGGTCGAACAACAAGTTCTCGTATATCTATCCGACACTACCGGGTACATGTATACAATAATTATCTCTTACAAATATAATCTCCTATACGATAGACACATGGTCCACATAGTATTCTCCGTCTGGCGCGATCACGTGTTTAAGGAAGAATGCCGCCAATTCCTCTTGAATTGCTCGCAGACGATCTGGTGCTAGGAGTTCATCCCGCATCCGAAACATCTAATTTGAAGAAGGGGGTCAATACATGAAATGATGCTATAAAATTGTGAATATTATTAATTAATTGCCTACGCACTTCAAATGATGGTAATGAAATAAAATTGTGAATATTATTAATTGCTTACGCAATTCAAATTGTGCTTCAGAGTAGCCCCGCTCACAGGTCGTGTGGCGGATGACCTCGCAAATGTAGTATCCACAGAAATCATTCCCGGGTTCCTGCCACAACCACTTTACAAGAATTAGAGGTCAATCAAACTGATAAGCAAGAATGCCAAATGGTATTGATGAAACTAGCGCTTGAATCAAGATATAGGAGATGCGCGGAACATGCTACTATATAGTACTTACTTTCGAGTGTCTAAATTCTAGCTTCTTCGGCAGTCCCGGAGCTTTTTTGGCGAATTTTCTCCAAACCCTGCCAGACAAAGAAAACAATTACTTGATATCAGAAATGAATAAAGTTGCTGATATGCATGGTGGATAATATTGATCGATTTAACTTACCTGTCGAGCATTTGAGTCATGTCCGCATACTCCTCGGGATCTTTACGTTTAGAGTCCAAGATAGTTACTACTCCCTTCTCAAGCTTAATCTCTAAGAGAATATAGTGGAAGCTGCGCACGCATGCATGAACTCATCAATTACATTACTATAACCTTGACTGATATATATAAGGGAAACCAAATATGCACATGACAGTAACACTCACTTGAAGTTGTAAGGAAAGAGTATTATATCTTTGTTTTCATTTACCACCAACGATCGTAGCAAGTTGGTCTCGGTATCTGAGGCACGCCATTTAACCTCGGTTTCATCTATGAGGTATGTGTTAATGAACCCAATATCACCGACTTGTCTTTTCTTCGATTCGACGATCTTCAATCTGCATAATATAGTGAGGATAATTATAAATACATGCAATGAAAGAGCTGAGCTATATAGAGAGACTTAATGACAGAAGTAGTACTACTTACATATAGTAGCAGGTGACCGTTGCTTTATCGAGGGCAAATTGATTGAAAAACTGATAGAACTCCTCAAATGGAATAGGCAACAGTTCAATTCCAACGAGGTCATTCTCCGGTTTAACTCTCACATACAAACTATCCCTCCCCCCAGACTCTCTGCAGATTTTTCAAGTACCAATCATGCAATCTTCGCATATTCATTGATAGAGATCTTTCATTTTTGACGAGAGGCTTCCCGTACTCGTATCTTTGTATCTGCACCTCCAAGAATACATAATGTACATCGTCGGATAGGTAATCTCCAAGATTGCTATAACCGGGCACCATCCTCGGATCATTAGCGACCATGTCGCTAGACACCTTGAGCGGGGGGCACGATTGGTCCGCTTGTTCGCCGAGCTGGGCAATTTGTTTCCCAGCTCGTCCTTCTACTAACCTTTGATCACTTTTAGTACTTCCCGACCGCTTCGCTTTGTGAAATGACTTTTCAATCATGCGGTCATAGTTGTCCTTCGGCTTACTTTTCGCTGGTTTCTTCAGGGCAGCAAGAGTGCGCTTTGCTTTCACCGGATCTATCTTCTCCTCCGGAGGTGGATGTCTCTGTGCTTTCAACCCTTCAAGCCAGTCCTTCACTTCGCCTTGAGCGATCTTCGTGTTTTTCTCGTCGGACCTCTCGTATGGTAACTTCTCTAGAGGCGTGAGAGAAGGACCGAATCTGCATTGCCTCCCGCCTCTGGCTGTACTGCTAGACGTCGGCAGACCAGACGAAGCGGTTGTCTTCTTTCCTTGCTTACGCGCTGGAGCAGGAGCAGCCGGAGCGGCGACAGGTCTCTTCCGCCCTTGCTGACTAGGCGGAGAAGGAGGAGGAGGCTGGCTGCTCGGGCGCGTCGGCGCAGGCGGAGAAGGAGGAGGCTGGCTGCTCGGGCCCGCCGGCGCAGGCGGAGAAGGAGGAGGCTGGCTGCTTGGGCGCGCCGGCGCAGGCGGAGAAGGAGGTGGAGTGCCGCCACGCGCCGGAGAAGGAGCCGGAGTGCCCTGATCGTCACTCGCCGGAGGAGGAGGCGGTGGAGGAGGCGGTGGAGGAGGCAGAGTGCCCTGACTCGCCGGAGGAGGAGGAGGAGGAGGCGGAGGCGTCCAGTTGAGAATGTTGATGAGGTCCTTCCGCCATAGGCATGGAGTCTTCAGTGAAGAACCTAGCCGAGTCTCCCCTTCACCGGTAGGGTGGTCGAGCTGGAGCTCCTCAAATCCCTCCGTAATTTCATCCACCATTACCCTAGCATATCCTTCTGGAATCGGCCGGCAGTGAAAAGTTGTGCCGGGTCCAGTAGGATAAACAGAGCCAGCAGCCGCCTTGACCTTCATATTTATCCACTGCGTCATAAGGTGGCAATTATGTACCTCCGTGATAGCATCCACCGGATAGCTGGCAGTAGCCGTCAAGACATGCTCCGGCTGAAGCAGCTCGGTGGAAGCCATGCTGCTTCTCCGCTGAGATGGCGGGGTAGCTTCGGGGGAAGCTTCGGCAATTTTTTTGTCCCGATTTGCTTCTCGTTCCTCTATCGCTTGTATTCTGGCCCGCAGCGCGTGCAGTTCGGTCTGCTGCATTTTCTTCCTCCTCTCGTGGCATTTGTAGCCGCCTGCGTCCGGAAACCCAGCACTCCACGGAAGGGAGCCTGGCGTGCCTCGTGTCCGTCCAGGGTGCTCAGGATTCCCGAGGGCCATTGTCAGCTCGTCGTTCTCTCTATCGGGGAAGAACGTCCCTTGCTGCGCTGCTTTGATATAGTGCCGAAGCTTCCTGAGTGGTATTTCCAATTGCTTATCCGTCCAAATGCACCTCCCTGATACAGGGTCCAAGGTTCCGCCAGCCCCGAAGAACCAAGTCCGGCAACGGTCTGGCCATTGCATTGTCTCTGGTTCGATCCCTTTCTGAAGCAGATCATTCTCAGCCTTGGCCCACTTAGGCCGGGCTCTGAGGTAGTCACCTGACCCCGTGCGATGGTGATGCTTCTTCTTCGCAGCATTTATCTGGTTTGTCGCCGACATATTCTTACTCTTTTCCGATGTCTTATAAGCCACAAATGCGAGCCAGTCATCTTTGATCTTCTCATATATGCCCACGAATTCTGGAGTCTCTTTATCGCGGACAAACTTATTCAGTTTTTTCTTCCATGCCCTGAATTGGTCTGCCATCTTCGTAAGAGCAGCAGACTTGATTAATTCCTCTTTAAATGGATTCGCCGGATTATCCTCTGGCGGTAGGATGAAATTTGACTTCAGCTCAGTCCAAAGATCTTCTTTCTGCATATCAGTGACATAAGACACCTAAGCGTCTTTTGCAGCCGGCTTTAACCATTGATGGACGCTGATCGGGATCTTGTCCATAACCAGAACCCCGCACTGATTAACAAATGCGTTCTTTGTCCGGATGGGTTCAATCGGTTCGCCGGAGCGCGAGATTTCTGAGATCTCAAACTTTTCATCCGGCCTCAACTTTTTCTTCGCGCCTCGTCTCTTTACCGAAGATTTGCTCGATCCGGAGGGCTAGAAAAAGGAACAAAGATGAGAGTTAATGGATGCATCAATTAACTAGTCAGCACAGGCTTAACTAACATATATACCTCCTGGCCGGACTCGGTTCGGTCAACGGAGCCAGCATCACGGTCTCCTTCTTGCACCGGCATTGGGTCACCGGAGCCGTCCTCACGGTCTACTTCTTCCATGTGCATTGGGTCACCGGAGCCATCAATATCATAGCCTAGATCTTCCAGCAGCTCTCTTTCCACCAGCTCATTGGTGTCATTGAGAAACGACAAGACGGCATCTTGTCTGTCTGCGATTATGTCCATCAACATCGCTTCTTGTGCTAGGTCTCGGGTGTTGTCGTCCATAGTTTCTACAAATATTTACAACATGCCATTTATTATTCAAACATGACAGATGGATATATTAATGGCAAACGTAGAACTAGCTTCGACCCTCGACCCCTGGACGACCCTCGACTGCTCGGCGATCCATAACCCTAGACCCCCTCATGTCACATTTTGTCTATTGTCAAAGGATTCAACAAAACCAATACTTCATCATTAGGCAAAAGTAACAGTCGCATGATGGTACGAAGCTCTCCAAAGTTATTTTGGAACGGAGTCCTAGATAGGATAATTCGTAACAAAAGACGGATTATCCTATCAGGAACTCCGTTCCAAAACAACTTTGCAGAACTTCGTACCAACATGCCCCGGTTACTTCTGGCAAATGATGAAGTCATGGATTTCTTCAATACTTTGACACTAGCTAGGCAAGCTCTCGACCCCTCGACCCTCGACTGCTCGGCGATCCACAATCCTAGACCCCCTCATGTCACATTTTGTCTAGTGTCAAAGGATTCAACAAAACCAATACTTCATCATTAGGCGAAAGTAACAGTCGCATGATGGTACGAAGCTCTCCAAAGTTATTTTGGAACAGAGTCCCAGAAAGGATAATTCGTAACAAAAGATGGATTATCCTATCAGGAACTCCATTCCAGAACAACTTTGCAGAACTTCGTACTAACATGCCCCGGTTACTTCTGGCAAAT
>LR738714.1:630772440-630860089 GCA_902687465.1 Secale cereale
TCACATTTTGTCTAGTGTCAAAGGATTCAACAAAACCAATACTTCATCATTCGGAAAAAGTAACAGTCGCATGATGGTACGAAGCTCTCCAAAGTTATTTTGGAACGGAGTCCCAGAAAGGATAATTCGTAACAAAAGACGGATTATCCTATCAGGAACTCCGTTCCAGAACAACTTTGCAGAACTTCGTACCAACATGCCCCGGTTACTTCTGGCAATTGATGAAGTCCTGGATTTCTTCAATACTTTGACACTAGCTAGGCAACCTCTCGACCCCTGGACCCTCGACTGCTCGGTGATCCACAACCCTAGACCCCCTCATGTCACATTTTTTCTAGTGTCAAAGGATTCAACAAAACCAATACTTCATCATTAGGCGAAAGTAACAGTCGCATGATGGTACGAAGCTCTCCAAAGTTATTTTGGAACGGAGTCTCAGATAGGATAATTCGTAACAAAAGACGGATTATCCTATCAGGAACTCCGTTCCAGAATAACTTTGCAGAACTCCGTACCAACATGCCCCGGTTACTTCTGGCAAATGATGAAGGCATGGATTTCTTCAATACTTTGACACTAGCTAGGCAACCTCTCGACCCCTCGGCGATCCCTCGACCCTTGACGACCCTCGGTCCCTCGATGACCCTCGACCCCCCCCCCTCATGTCGAAGTTATCGGGGAGGGTGTATATCGACAACGACATATCCGATAAAAAAAGAAGAGGAAGAAGAAGAAAAAAGAAGAGGAGAAGAAGAAAGGAACCGCTAGAGGAGATGATCGAAGAAAAAAGAAGAAAAAAAAAAGAAGAAGAAGAAAGGAATAGAGGAGAAGAAGAGAAAATTCTCTTCTTCTCCTTTATTCCTTTCTTCTTCTCCTCTTTTTTTTCTTCTTTTTTCTTCTTCTTATTTATTTCTCCTCTTCTTCCTCTCCTCTTCTTCTTTCTTTCCTCTTTTTATTTTCTTCTTTCCTATCCTTCTTTTTCTAAATTTGTAACTTTTGCATATATAAAACTTTTCTACATTTGTAACTTTCTATATATGAACAAAAAACTTTCTATGAACAAAAAAAACATTCTTCTTCTCTATTTCTTTCTTCTTCTCCTCTTCTTTTTCTTCTTTTTTCTTCTTCTTATTTATCTCTCCTCTTCTTCCTCTCTTTTCTTCTCCCCCCCAACACGAGAACATTTTAACTTAGCAAATTTATCGAGGAGGGGGTATATCGACCGCCCTCATGTCGAAGTTATCCGGGACGGGGTATATCAACCCCCGCCCCCCTCATGTCCCAGTTTTTCGCTTATTTTCCTTCTTACTCGACGACCCTAACCCTAAACAATACAACTAACAACAACGAAAAAAATCATATATATATGCAGAAAAAAACATCATATATATATATGCAGAAAAAACATCATATATATATACATCATGTCGTTGTCGGGTACACATCAATGTAAAAGTTCTTCAACTAATGGCCTTAGGTACACATCAATGTCGTTGTCGGGTTGCTTAGGGCCTTGGATGAGAACTGGCATCATAATGAACTTCTGCTTCATGCACATCCAAGGAGGAAGGTTATACATACATAGAGTCACGGGCCAGGTGCTGTGATTGCTGCTCTGCTCCCCGAAAGGATTAATGCCATCCGCGCTTAAAGCAAACCATACATTCCTTTGGTCCTTTGCAAACTCCTTCCAGTACTTTCTCTCAATTTTTCTCCACTGCGACCCGTCAGCGGGTGCTCTCAACTTCCTGTCTTTCTTACGGTTCTCACTGTGCCATCGCATCAACTTGGCATGCTCTCTGTTTCTAAACAAACGTTTCAACCGTGGTATTATAGGAGCATACCACATCACCTTCGCAGGAACCCTCTTCCTGGCGGGCTCGCCGTCAACATCACCAGGGTCATCTCGTCTCATCTT
The DNA here is from genome assembly GCA_902687465.1 of Secale cereale. Taxonomy (NCBI): domain Eukaryota; kingdom Viridiplantae; phylum Streptophyta; class Magnoliopsida; order Poales; family Poaceae; genus Secale; species Secale cereale. Next base: position 630,774,359 of record LR738714.1, read on the forward strand.
ATACCGCAATGCACCGCATACCGGGCATGCGTTCAAATCCTTGTATGCACCGCGGTAGAGGATGCAGTCATTAGGGCATGCATGTATCTTCTACACCTTCAATCCTAGAGGGCATACGACCTTCTTTGTTGCGTATGTACTGTCGGGCAATTCGTTATCCTTCGGAAGCTTCTTCTTCAATATTTTCAGTAGCTTCTCAAATCCTTTGTCAGCCACAGCATTCTCTGCCTTCCACTGTAGCAATTCCAGTACGGTACCGAGCTTTGTGTTGCCATCTTCGCAATTGGGGTACAACCCTTTTTTGTGATCCTCTAACATGCGATCGAACTTCAACTTCTCCTTTGACTTTCGCATTGTGTCCTTGCATCGACAATGACCCGGCGGAGATCATCATTTGGTTCCTCTTGATCTTCAGCAGCTTCACCCGTTGCAGCATCATTGGGCACATCGTCTGGTTCCTCTTGATCTCCACCAGCTCCCCCCATTGCAGCATCACCGTATTCAGGGGGCACATAGTTGTCATTGTACTCTTCTTCTTCGCCGTCTTCCATCATAACCCCTATTTCTCCGTGCCTCGTCCAAACATTATAGTGTGGCATGAAACCCTTGTAAAGCAGGTGGGAGTGAAGGATTTTCCGGTTAGAGTAAGACATCGTATTCCCACATTTAGTGCATGGACAACACATAAAACCATTCTTCTTGTTTGCCTCAACCGCATTTAGAAACTCATGCACGCCCTTAATGTACTCGGAGGTGTGTCTGTCACCGTACATCCATTGCCGGTTCATCTGCGTGCATTATATATAATTAAGTGTGTCAAAAACCATTACAGAACATCATAAATAGATAACTAAGTGACCAAATTAATAGAAGTTCATCATCACATTAAAACCAAAGTACATACATATATAGTTCTCATCTAACAACATATAGCTCTCCATACACATCAAAACTATGTAAAACATTTCAATGCGAAAACAAATGCGATCATAATCGCAACCAAGGTAACAATTGATCCAACGGCATAATGATACCAAGCGTTGGTATGAATGGCATATTTTCTAATCTTTCTAATCTTCAACCGCATTGCATCCATCTTGATCTTGTGATCATCGACGACATCCGCAACATGCAACTCCAATATCATCTTCTCGTCCTCAATTTTATTTATTTTTTCCTTCAAGAATTTGTTTTCTTCTTCAACTAAATTTAACCTCTCGACAATAGGGTCCATCTTGATCTTGTGATCATCGACGACTTCCGCAACATGCAACTCCAATTCCATCTTCTCCTCCTCCATTTTTTCCATTTTTTTCTTTAAGGAAATGTTTTCCTCTTCAACTAAATTTAACCTCTCCACAAGAGGGTCGGTTGGAATTTCCGGTTCAACTACCTCCTAGACATAATAAAACATCTATGCATGTCAGGTTGGTCAGCATAACTATCATAAACACTAAAACAAATAGTTATAAATTGAAGATAATATACCACATCCGAATCGTAGACAGGACGAGGGCCCACGTGGGCCGATATCAAAACCATCGCACTATATAATAACAAGCAATAATAAACATAAGAAAATTAGACAAATATCTATCTAAAGCAATAATAACAAGCAATAATAAAAGTAAGAAAAGCATGGACATAACAAGAGGCTCACCACGGTGGTGCCGGTGACGAGATCGGCGGGGGCGATCGACGAAGGCGAAGACGGGGACGGGACGTGACGGACCGCTAAACCTAGACAAATCTCGGAGAAAATAGAGCTTCGAGAGGAGAAAAGCTTAACTAGTGTGGCTCGGGCATTCCATCGAACACGTTGTGTGCATAGGAGGTGAGCTAGAGCACCACTAACCCTATCCCCCTCGGCCAGAAAAAAAAACAGAGCAGTGTGCTCTGCTCTTGCGCGAGGGGGTATATATAGGCACCTCAATGGTCCCGGTTGGTGCTACGAACCGGGGCTAAAGGGGTGCCTTTGGTCCCGGTTCATGCCACCAACCGGGACCAATGGTGGTGGCCAGGAGCAAGACCCATTGGTCCCGATTCGTCACACCAACCGGGACCAAAAGGTCCAGACGAACCGGGACTAATGGCCCACGTGGCCCGGCCGGCCCCCTGGGCTCACGAACCGGGTCCAGTGCCCCCATTGGACCCGGTTCTAGATTGAACCGGGGCTAATGGGCTGGACAGGCCTGGACCAAAGCCCTGTTTTCTACTAGTGACTATTGGACAATGATGACATTTTCATTTTGTGTCGTTGACATGAAAACTAGGAAGTTGCGAGTCATTGTATGGTTCTACTTCTTGACTCTAAAGCAATATTTGGTTTGTTACGTTGTGAGTTCTTCTATTGAGGAAGATTTTTTTGTTCTATTCTCTTAGACACAAATAACTGATTGATTAGGAGATCTAACACTGGCACCTTTTCCCTATAATACTATAGGAATTATTTATTGTGCTTAAATTTGCTATGATAGCCCACTACTATGCTAATATCATTTGTACGCAATAAATGATAGTGGTTTGACTTTGTTAATCTATTCACATAGATTGCTAGATAGCACATAGCCACACTTTGTGGTACCATATTATACATGCATTCAGTACTTGTTTGTATTTTCATTCTGAATTAGTGCTTATTTTTTGACGTGCTGCATTACATCTGCATGTAATGTAGACTGGATTGGTTCATGTGCTCTGCGTATCCCTTTTTCTCATGTGAAAGGAGGCATTGGACATTACAAATCATTTAACAATTAAATGATTTCTTTTTAGTTCGACCTCCTACTATGTAGAGAAGATACCAGGTATTCCTTACAGTTGAAATCTTGAAGTGGTTAATTGATACTATTGACCAAATGCGCATTGTTAGACATTTAGTTCCATCTTGTAGCTATGTAGAAAAGATACCAGATATTGCTTATAATTGAAATCTTGAAGCAGTTGCTTAAGCTGACCAAATATGCATTTGTACTTAATATATAAGCACATAAATACTCAGTACTGGCTCCAACTACAATTGGATTTTGGTTCTTACCAAATCACTTATTTTTGTAAATGAAGATCCACATGGCTGATTGATATGTCCAAAACGTAAAAAGCCTAGTTGCGAAAGTTGTGGGGAATTTCGAGAGGATGCTTATGGATATAAAATTCGTCTAAATCGGAGTCCGGACGGCCGAGAAAAGCCCGTTTTACTGAAGCCCAAAATCTGATGACGGGAATCCGAGAGTCTATATAAAGAGAGGAAACCTAGGTCACCAAAAGCCACGAATTTTCCTCCTCCCAAGCCGTTGTCTTGGAGGAGAGGACCAGCACCATTGCAGCACCATCCACAAGGAAGAAGGGGGGCCAAGGAGCCGCTGCCCCCTAGGGCCGCCGCCGCCCCGGAGGGCTGCCGCCGCCGCCGGCCGCCTCCTCCTCTCCGGGCTGCACCTCTCCATCAACACCACCATCAATCTCTTGCTCACCATGGTCATGTGTGAGTAGTCTTCTCCGGGGCTGAGGGCTTGTACGTGTAGCTATTTGGTTATCTCTCTCAACCATGATGTGATCTTCGTTGTGATCATAGGCTATGTTAATCTAGGGTGATCCCATGATATTTCCCCTTCCTCTATGTATTGAATTGATGTACTCACTTGTCTTTATCTAGTATAATCCCCGAGACCAAGGTGACACCGGTCCATTGGACATGGATTAGAAGAATATTTTCATGAGTGATTTCCTCTTTTGTGTGTTGATTGAAGATTGAGAGTCTCTTGGTGCTTGTCTTTGACTATCCTGGAGATATGTTGTGGTGATTGTGGTACTCTCTTTGGATGGTCGCGGTGACATTGGGAAATCCATAGATTGAGAACTACGAACTTTGAGGTGTGCTTTTGTAGCCCTACATAATTCTCGTCCTCTCTTGACCATAAATGAATGACCTCCGAGTGCGTCTCCATAGCATGTTTTATGGGAAATATCATGTGATTAGACTATGTCAATGTTGTTGGGAGTTGCCACTAGTGAAAGTATGAAGCCTAGGCCTTGTTTCCACCATTGCAATACCATTTGTGCTCACGTTTACCACTTGTTTGCTTGCTGCACTTTTTATTACAGATTTATATTACTTTGTTTTGCCATCCATATCACTTGCCATTTAACATCTCTTCGCCGAACTAGTGCACCTATACATCTAACAAGTGTATTAGGTGTGTTGGGGACACAAGAGACTTCTTGTATCTTAGTTGCAGGGTTGCTTGAGAGAGACCATCTTCAACCTCTACTTCCCTGAGTTCGATAAACCTTAGGTCATCCACTTGAGGGAAATTGTTGTTGTCCTACAAACCTCTGCGCTTGGAGGCCCAACATAGTCTACAAGAGTAGAAGCGTGTGTAGACATCAAGCTATTTCTGGCGCCGTTGCCGGGGAAGTGAGGTAAGTGAAGGTACCTTCTCTAGATCTTGCAATTAAATCTTTTTGTTTCTTGTTTTTATTTCACTAGTTTTTCTTAATGGAAAACAACAAAAATATGAGAGAGCTTTATAAACTCTACCTTGAACTTGGACATGATGTGTTTGAAGAGAAAATTAAAAAACCTTTGGAACTTTATTATTTGCATAACAATCATGATGGTGGTGATGTTATTAGTATGTTTTTTTTAATATCAATATTGCTAATGACATGGAAAGCTCTAAGCTTGGGGATGACACGTTTGATGAACATAATATTTTTAGTCCCCCAACTTTTGAAGAGATAATTTACTTTGATGATACTTTGCTTCCTATATATGATGATTACAATGATAAATGTGAGCTTTTTAGTCCACCTACTATTGAGGATAAAATTTATTATGATTATGATATGCCTCCTAAATATGATGATTACCATGATGGTTATGATAGTCTTACTCTCACTATTCCTAATAAGAAAGATTTTGCTTATATGAAGAGTAATGACACTTTTATGCTTTTGGATCATGGAAATAATGCCTTATGTGATAGTTATATTGTTGAGTTCATCCATGATGCCACTGAAATTTATAATGAGAGAGGGAGACATGGTTCTAAATATCTTAATAATAAGAAGTTTCCCCTCTATATTGTGAAAGTTTTGAAGTTATACTTGTTTTCCCTTTCTATGCTAGCTGTTTTATGCTCCAATGATTTGTTTTCTTACAAGATTCCTATGCATAGGAAGCATGTTAGGCTTAAATGTGTTTCGTATTTGCTTCTTGATGCTCTCCTTTGTTCTTCAACTCTTATTCCTACGAGAGCATCATTAAAGTCTTAAGCCTATCTTTATGGCTATAAAGAAAGAGCTCTAGGGAGACAACCCTTGTTATCTTTGCTTTCAGTTTGTTCTTTCAGTTTTTAGTGGTCTTGATGTTTGTTACTACTGTAGCAACATCATTGTATCTTTATTTTTCAGCTTTGTGCCAAGTGTAGCCTCTGATTGCAAGAAAGTTCAAAAGTTGTGACGTGCTGTCCAGGAAACAGATTTGTCCTTGGACAGAACAATTCGTATAAAATCCCCAGATCATCTTTTTGGTCTGAATTTTTTCGACAGCATGCCCTATACAATTGGCTTTCGGGCATCTGTTCTGAGTTTTTTGATTAGAGTTGCAGAAGTGCCCCGAAAAATTCATTTACTACCTGCTGGTCTGTTTTTCACAGATTATGTCCTGTTTTGCCTTTCCTTCATTTTGCAAACCTTGAGCTTGCTTTTTCTTTGCAAAAACCTTTTGGAAATCTTGAGAAACAGTATACCTTCAAGAATATCCTTATTTCCAGCAAGGAACAATTATTTTATTAAGGGTACTAACCTCGCTAATCAGATTATGATGAGTTATGTATGAAGGGAGTTTTCAAGTGTGCGAGGGAAGATGATAAAAAGATTCAGGAGTGTCAAACGCTCAAGCTTGGGGATGCCCCATGCACCACCAAGAAATATTCAAGAAGACTCAAGCGTCTAAGCTTGGGGATGCCCCCGTGCATCCCCTTCTCCATCAACATTATCAGTTCGTCTTTCGTTCCACTATATTTTTATCACTTCATGTGTTATGTGCTATGCTTGGAGCGTCTTGCTTTTAGTTTCCTTTTTAGTTTTCTTTAGCTTTGCTTGTTGTTCATAACAAGTTGGAACTCAGCTTTCTTTGTGTGGGAGAGAAACACGCTCCACTTCAACCTAGAACATAACATAGAATTTTCATGTCTATCTTTGTTGTGTATGTTCTTTGTCTTTCAATAGCTACTATCATGTTCAGCTCTTAGTTTTCATGCTTTACTTTTTGAAGAGCTTTTGTTTAGTTGGTCGCTGGAACTCTCTTTAGTTATCATGCTTATCTTGTTAAGAGAGTTGGCTTCTGTTGCACCGGTCGATATGTCTATGATAAAAATGCTACGTGCATAATGGTGCTTAGTAGTTCATGTTTTCTTATGGTTAGTCTCAAATAGCTGGGGGGTTCCCAATGTGTTATTGGAGTACCAACATGATTTGTTTGCCAATGATGTGGTATGGTTTAGTGATATCTTCCTTCAAGAATTTATTTTGATTGACTTGGCGTATGCTCACGCATATTTAAGACTGTAAAGAAAGTCTATCAAGCCTTGATGATCTTTAATTTCTGAGTAGCGATATACCTTCCATGCCTGATTCAATGTTGCGTTGTCGCTCTGCATGATTATGACCGTCATTGCTCTCTTAGTTGGTCGCTCCCAGTCTTTTGCTAACCTTCGCCTGTACTAAGCGGAATGACTGCTTGTGCATCCAAAATCCTTTAAACCAGTTATGCCATATGAGTCCACCATACCTTCCTATACATGGTATTTACCTGCCATTCCTAATGAAGACTTTCATGTACCATCTCAAAATTATTCAAAAAAAAAGCATTTCTCTTTTGTGCCTCTGTTTTAGCTCATGAGGAAGTAGTAGTTAATTCATGATCTTTTTAAGTTGGACAAGCTTCACCCCGGGATTGCATGTCTAATGTGCAAACCCCTAATACGAGAAGGAACTGGCAAAGAGTGCGCCCGGCTCATTAAAAAAATAATACAACAAACAAACCCTCCTTCACGCTTTGTTCATGAGAAATCAGAAAACTTTGGCAGTGGTAAACAAAGGAGATTAAGAGGATGTGATCGTCCTCATGCGGGAGCCGTTCCTCGAAACTTGTCCAGCTCGAGAAGTAATTGAGATATCTACTAGCATTCGTTGACGAAATATGCATATTCTAAAAAAATAATTTTTACCTCTGTTTTTAAAACCAAGAGCTCTGGTACATGTTTAGTTTTTGTTTCCGACCACGGGTTTTCAACCTTGCCATCAAAAGCCATGGTTCGAGAGTCTCCACCTTCTTTAAAACACCAACTATTGAGAGCATGATTGTCATTCTGAGTGTAATGTGCATTGTCCTAAAGTACCATTGTCTTTTGCATGATTATGATATCGTTTATTCTGAAATCATTGTATCTAGTCGTCACTTAAACCTTGGAGGTGCCCCTGCATTTATGTTTTGCTTCACTAAAGGGGGCAAGCGAGGTACCACTTTGTCATATTTGCACACCATGCTCACTACAAATCTATTGAGTGTTTCAATATCATATTGTAAAACTTTCAGCTCTTTGTGATTTTCTCATGAGGCAACTTAATTACTACAGATTCATTGTCTTAGTAAGCTTTTGTCATGTGACTGTGAAAAGTTCTTATATGGTTAATAGCATGTCACCACAGAAATTATGCTTGTTATCATTTACATACTCGAGGACGAGCAGAAATTAAGCTTGGGGATGTTGATACGTCCAAAACGTATCTATAATTTCTGCTTGCTCCATGCCCTTTTTGTGTGATATTGCTATGATATTTATGCACTTCCATACACTTTTGATCATAATTGGACTAACTTACTAATGGTTGCAAAAGTGCACAATGTTCTTGTTTTACACTTTATTGTGTAGGAATTACTTGGAAATTGACAAAAACGCAAAAGGAGTCGTATTGGAGTAGGACTCTGACTTTCCTGAAATCTATCTGAGAACGTTTTTAGAAGATGATCACGTTCCGGCCCAAAGACTACGTCAAACGTAAAAAGCCTAGTTGCGAAAGTTGTGGGGAATTTCGAGAGGATGCTTCTAGATATAAAATTCGTCCAAATCGGAGTCCGGACGGCCGAGAAAAGCCCGTTTTACTGAAGCCCAAAATCTGATGACGGGAATCCGAGAGTCTATATAAAGAGAGGAAACCTAGGTCACCAAAAGCCACGAATTTTCCTCCTCCCAAGCCGCCGTCTTGGAGGAGAGGACCAGCACCACTGCAGCACCATCCACAAGGAAGAAGGGGGGCCAAGGAGCCGCTGCCCCCTAGGGCCGCCGCCGCCCCGGAGGACTGCCGCCGCCGCCGGCCGCCTCCTCCTCTTCGGGCTGCACCTCTCCATTAACACCACCATCAATCTCTTGCTCACCATGGTCATGTGTGAGTAGTCTTCTCCGGGGCTGAGGGCTTGTACGTGTAGCTATGTGGTTATGTCTCTCTCCCATGATGTGATCTTCGTTGTGATCATAGGCTATGTTAATCTAGGGTGATCCCATGATATTTCCCCTTCCTCTATGTATTGAATTGATGTACTCACTTGTCTTTATCTAGTATAATCCCCGAGACCAAGGTGACAGCGGTCTATTGGACATGGATTAGAAGAATATTTTCATGAGTGATTTCCTCTTTTGTGTGTTGATTGAAGATTGAGAGTCTCTTGGTGCTTGTCTTGGACTATCCTGGAGATATGTTGTGGTGATTGTGGTACTCTCTTTGGATGGCCGCGGTGACATTGGGAAATCCATAGATTGAGAACTACGAACTTTGAGGTGTGCTTTTGTAGCCCTACATAATTCTCGTCCTCTCTTGACCATAAATGAATGACCTCCGAGTGCGTCTCCATAGCATGTTTTATGGGAAATATCATGTGATTAGACTATGTCAATGTTGTTGGGAGTTGCCACTAGTGAAAGTATGAAGCCTAGGCCTTGTTTCCACCATTGCAATACCATTTGTGCTCACGTTTACCACTTGTTTGCTTGCTGCACTTTTTATTACAGATTTATATTACTTTGTTTTGCCATCCATATCACTTGCCATTTAACATCTCTTCGCCGAACTAGTGCACCTATACATCTAACAAGTGTATTAGGTGTGTTGGGGACACAAGAGACTTCTTGTATCTTAGTTGCAGGGTTGCTTGAGAAAGACCATCTTCAACCTCTACTTCCCTGAGTTCGATAAACCTTAGGTCATCCACTTGAGGGAAATTGCTGCTGTCCTACAAACCTCTGCGCTTGGAGGCCCAACATAGTCTACAAGAGTAGAAGCGTGTGTAGACATCACTGATCCAGAAGGTACTCAATAAGCTCAGAAATTAGAAGTCTCCATGAGTATGAGACATTTAGAGATTGTTAATTGTGATTAGATATTTATAAGGAGTGCAACTGGCTTCATATTTCACTGTTTTTGGCTAACTTCATACTCTGTTATGTTTGTTTTGGGGGAAATCAGGTCTTCGTACCTAAAAAAATTATATGTGTGTTTGGATTGTTTTTTTAGTAGTTGCCTTTGTTACCCCCTCTGTTCAAAAAAATCGGACAACGTCGACAGCAAGTTGCTTTGTCATCAACGCATTTCTTTGCTTGGTAGCTCCACATCCAAATAAGGCTCCAACTAACATGTTATATTGTCTTTCAGTTATGAACCTTTATGACACTATGGTTCTCAAGTTCGGCAAAAGTTTGTACAAAAGATAGGGAAAGTGTTTGACGCTATACTGGAAAAGGTAATTACTTCTCTCAGTTCGTAGTGTTTTTTTGCTGATATCTCTTGGGTTTCTATTTTCTGTAACATTTATATGTGCACAGACGGGCAAATTAAGGAAAGAAACCAAGGGAGATATTTATATAGCTAAGGCCATTGCAATCTTTTTGGGTAGAAATCCACACTTAGGCAAAAGGTCTAGATATACGCCTTGGTCACAGGTATGTATATCTATACTTCCGCTCTAAATGTTATAAGCATGGTTCCACACATCCAACATATGTTTCAGACTCATCTTTATTACTCGCAAAAATATCATCTTTTACTTTACATTTTGTTTCTTTGCTCTGTACAAAATGTACTTGGGGTGTTGTCCATTTGTTTTTTGTTTCCTTTACCTAAATATACTACAGACCCTCTCCAGGTTCCTTATTTTTCTTTCCTTTGTCCAAATATACTGCAGGTGCTTGTCTGATGTCCTTTTAGGTGAGAAGATGGAAGCGAGAGCCCAAGTATTAAGTCAAAACACTTCTAATTCATTCTTGTTTCTTTCTTCTGGACCATTTATAATTGTGTCCTCACGCTATACTATGTATGTTATTCTGATATATTAATTGCAGCCATTTATCTTTGCATTTAAGTCTGATTTGCTTAATATACTAGAAAGAAATGAGCATTGTGAATCATTGGATAAAAAGTAACAACATATATTGTTTTGTTTTCTGCAGTTATTTCAGGGAAAGCAGCAGTTCTGTTGCAATAGTTGTTCGAAGACTGTACATGATGATATGTACTAGAGATTGCAGGCGGTGACGGTGATTTGGGAGATTTTGCATGAACACAATTGCCGCATTTTTCACAATTTGGAGTTGTTGGCTACTATGCTTGCATGCCTTGCTGTTGACAAGCCAATGTTGGAAGGAGGCCGACGAACCACACATCATTTTGTGATAGTAATCTCGCTTAGTGGTTCTCGGCTATTCTATCTTTTCTCATCTGATTTGCCTCTGTTTGTGCAGTATTCACTCCTATCAATGAAATCAATAGCTCTGTTAGGCTTAATTAAAAGTTGTCTTGGAGCTCAGTTCAGCCCTTGTGAGATGTTTGCACTGTATGAACAAACTGTTGTGTGGATGGATTTTCTATTTGTCGCATGCTCTTTGTCCCCTCAACATGGGAGAATCATGAGAAAATTGGGCAGGGGTAACAAGTCTTCTGCAAGGTGAAAATGGAGAAAAAAGTTTGGCTTGGATGAGGGGGTTTATCAATTGCAAATCATATGTTTGATTTTGCTCAACGTGCACCTGTCAACAATATGGAATCACTTTGATAAATGTCTTGTACATCTTTTATTGTTATTGGACTCCTCAGTAAATAATGTTTCACCCGTTCTTTTGTGATTCCGTGGCATAGCACGGGCATCTTGCTAGTTTATCTTTAGTTTCTATATATGTTCCAATATGTAGTTGCAATTTATAATAGAATTATAAAGTTTAGAAAAACAAAAATTTACTCCGTTATATTTAGGGGATCAGCTAGGTCCGACAAAAACTTAGTGGAGTATATATACTCCACTAAGCCTTTTACTCCACTAAGTTTAAGGGGATCGGTCAGAGATGCCCTTAGGAGGGTGGGCTGTGATTTGACTGAAGTATCCTCCTATCCTCCATTTGAAAAAAAAAAGGAGGGTAGACTGTGGTTTGACTGAAGGCTATGCAACAGCGGGGAGGATGGCCAGAGTGCTAGCACCTGAGAGACGGAATCAACCGTCGTGATGTAGGAGGTTGCTTATAGTGAGGTTCATATTAGCGGTTGCATGAAAATTGGCAATTTGATCAGCTTCATTCTTAAGAGCTTAATTGTTCATGCTTATATAGTAGCCCTGCCTAGCGTTACCAGCTAATCATATTTTCACAATTTTTTGGACAACGCAGACACGCTGGCTTGTGCCGTGGAGGCGACACGCTGGCTTGTGCCGTGGAGGCGACACGCTTTGCTCACACGGTTGGTGCTGTGGCAATGAATTCACATAGTAAACTCGAGTGATACGATGAAATTAATTAGGAGAGTCTAACTTTTGCTAGCAATTGCTTGTTTGGATGACTGGGTGGTAGGCCTATTAAGACTAGCCATAGCCACAGTGGAGAGTAAATTGCACTAGTATATATGGAAGGATGTAGTACTTGAGATTAATACATATAATGTACATGGGACGTCAGGACATTTTTTGTCCTAGTTCAGCTCCTGGATCCCAATAAACTTGAAAGGAGGGAGTAGTACCGACTCGTTTGGTGTGACTGGTGCAGTAACTATCTATTGGCGGTACAAATAATAAACGGGAAAAATGATTTAGTATTCAATATTGTACTGACTAAAAATTGAAAGGTTGCAGAGCGTACCTAAGTAGTCATGAGAAGGAACTGAAGCATAGGAGAGACTATATAACTGTGGAGCGGAAACATGTATGTAGGTCAATCATTCAGTGGAACAAATGATGTAGATAGACCTGCAGTTAGTGGATATTATATTATGCTCCAAACAATGGTCATAGGGTTTTGGGAGTGGGAAGGATCGGGATTCTGTATCCTCTTTATGGGTGTAAACATCACCCTGTTATCTCATTGTTGGCTGCACATAACTGCTGCACTTTTGGCAAACAAAAGAGCTTGTGCCAAGAAATATCAACGCAATTCCACCTTCCACCATGGCTAACTACAACATAACATATTTCTGCTACGGCTGTAGCCAGTTCTTCGGTAGAGGTTGAAGGTTTAGCCGCTCTGGAAAAGGTGGTTGTAGAGGGATGGTAAGGATCAGCAGACTCTTTGAAGGTTATTGTCAAACCACCAATGTGCATGTCCTCTCCCATGCCTCCTTCAGTTGGCAGCCGCTCGCGCAACCAAAGGACTCCTTTGGCGACCATTATCTGTTGCCAGTTCGAATGAGTTTTCTCCCAGCACTTCTGGTGCATAGCCTCCCACAGTAGCAGCAACCACCAGTGCCAACAAGGTAGTAGCAGGGGTAGGCGCGACCTGGTAAATAAATCTCCATGTTGTATAATTGCTTTGTGAACTCCTTCATAGAGAAAACAAATATATATTTTCTCATAATAGGATTTCGCCCCGCTTTATATATAAAGCAAATAACCACATCCATATAACAAGTGTGAGTGCAATAATGAAATTAATAAGTCTGCTTTGACAACAACACAAACATACCCAAAGGAAAAAGTAATAAAGGGGGATACAAAGCTCCATTGGGCCAAGGAATCATGGGCCAAGAGGCAAGGCAAGACGGCCTAAATATTTGTGTTGTAAAAATGAGGAAGAATGACATGGAGCTGCATCCCCTAATTTTGTACAAATATCGGTTGCACAGTAATGTGTAGTAAATACATTTCAGCATGAATAATTGTATATGGAAATCATAATTTCCCATGATTATTACAATTTCTCAATGTCATAAAGAGATGTTTTCTCTAGCAGGAAAATAATTACTTGAGTTTTACTTCGATGACACTCGCTTCATGAAATTTAATTTAACAACCTCAAATCAACAATAATGCAACTAGATGGCATGCAATTATGCAACATCGAACGACGTGCAAAGCTACCGTGAAGGATAACATCTCCCTGTCATTACTTTATATACTCTACTCCGTTCATGCTTTTCTCTGCAACCTAACAGTCGCAATATAGCTTTTGCATTCAGCGAGTTGACTGTTTGTTTGAAGTTAGCTCTAGTTGTGAGTATCTAAGGAAAGGGGTGGATGGTTCTTGTACACATCCATTTCATACCTATGTTCATTCATGTAGTACAAGCATACAATCCAAAAGTTGTTTTCACAACATTGATGTCCTTGCTTTGAAAGGATAATGTTATTACCAATAACTTGATTTAGTTATTTTGCAGGAAACTAGAGATTTAATTGATTAGTTCAAAAACTAGCAGGCTCTTGATTCATATGAAATGTGATTGATGCAACATAAGTTCTTTTGTCCTTAATGGTGTTTGCTGCATATTCATAGGTTGTTGGTTCATACTAGCACACAGTTGTGGAAGAAGTTGGAAGTCTATTTTACACTTCCCGTTGTAATTCAAGCCTACAAATGACTCTTCAGTCTTCACTACATAACTTCCCACTTTGCATACTTAAGAAGAAATACTTCAGTTAGGAGATAGATATCCTTTTGTTATCCTCTGTATGCTCGGTCAATGGTGCATGATGTTTTATGTCTACTATTTCAGCTTTTCTTTATGAAATACATCAGTCATGTTGTGTCATGAAAAGCTCGTCTACCTGACTTTGTCACCGTACAACTATTATTTAAGGGAAGTTTTATTGATAGATATCCTTTTGTTATCATCTGTATGCCCGGTCAATGGTGCATGATGTTTTATGTCTACTATTTCAGCTTTTCTTTATGAAATACATCAGTCATGTTGTGTCATGAAAAGCTCGTCTACCTGACTTTGTCACCGTACAACTATTATTTAAGGGAAGTTTTATTGCTTCGGGCCTCTGCACCGAATGACCGCACATGGCCGACAAAATGGTACACTATCATAATTCTGTAAGAAACGACACCAAAGCTCACAACTGTCCAGAAAGTGGAAATAAAGGATAAGCATGTGCAGGAAAAATAATCACTCCATGAGCAATATACTAAGAGCCTAAACGTTTATAAATACAACACATATAGCAGAACTATGCAATATTGCTATCTGCTCACTTGGTTCTATATTTAGGATGACAAGTTTCATCATTCCCAATAGGCTCATTTATATAGAATTAGGAGGCATCAGAATATATTTCAGGAGTCCTGGATTTCAATAATGTGTTTCCAACATGGGCTACGTGGCTCATAGAATGTATTTTTGTACCTGATAGTTGTGATGGTTGTTACTTGGAGGGACTCTATGTAGCATCATGTTGATGGCATGTATGTTGCCACCAACCATTATGATGAACCTGTGATTTCTTGTTACTGGCATATCTTCCATTGTGTTCATCGTACTTTAGGTGGCTTGTTGATTGATCTTGATGTACTCTTCACATACGGAGACAATAAACCTTGCATATCCTGATATCCACTTAAGCTTTTTTGTCATATAAATGTGTTGATCATGTAATGTCTTCTTTTCATGACCCAACTGCATTGCAACTTAACTGGATTTTTTTGCCTTGTCATGATTAACAACTAAGAGCAAAGTTGATGCACATTAGGCAATTGAAGAGCTTACATGGCTATGTAAAAATCATGCATGCCCTCAAGATTTTCTAACTTTGACTAGTTAACCATAAGAAAATATTAGATCCATAAGATGATAATAATATTATTTTAAAATTGAAAGAAAATCAATGTTTTTTACTAAAATATACGTACAAAATATATTATTCAAATGTAAAGTTTAAATGTGCAAATAGAACATGCTCTATTTACAAATAGTGGGGGTAGATTCCAATCGATAGTAATGATGTATTTGTTCAAAACTATCCTTACTGCATTTCATGTGATGCTTAATTGTCGTAACATTTAACAACTGTAAATGAATGGTATTGGGCACCTATTTTATATTATTAAAGAACGAGCAACATTGAAGAGCAGAGTTGGCCCCCCTTAGAGCTCTAGCGGCACCGTTGACCTCTCCCGATCATCCTCCATTCACCGAGATACCATCACTCCATGCACTACCACTGCATGCCCATCTAGACTTATTTTCTATATTTCCTCTTTGTTTGCATCCCTTCCAATATATATTGCGTCACCTCCTCCTATTGGCACCACTGGATGACTGACGGCTGCCATAATGATGTTTTGCAAAGAAGGTTGTAGGTACGCTCAATGGATGTGAAAACCATAATTTTATAGGATATATAGAAAAATTAAGGTTAAGAATTATTGGTTAAAGTTGTAATGATTTTCGATGGGAGTACATGATTTGGGATCCATATAGGGGAACCTCCTTTTTGTGCAATGGATAACTTGAAGTATTAGTGAAACAATACAATGGAAAGCTTTGTATATGGAATAAAAAGATTTGATCTATGCAAATGCGAAATTAATGTTTGGGAATAGAACACCTACATATATATATATATATATATATATATATATATATATATATATATATATATATATGTATATATATATATATATATGGGAATAGAACACCTACATATATATAAAGTTGTCATTAACATGAACTAGAAGTTGTAGTTATTTTTTCAATTGAAAGTTGTAGATATTACGGCTGAAAGATGGTATATTATCTTATGGCACTCATGTTACTCTTAACTAAATTATGTTTTTCAGATGATAGTGTTGTTAATTGATTAATTATAAGTTTGAGTTTTTTTAAACTATTTGAAGAAGTTCAACTTTACGTTTCTTCTTAATTAAGCCTCTAGCAAGCAATGATTTCTAGCTTTGGTGCTGCATCATCGGCTATTAGAAACTAAATGGGAAACATAAGGCCCATGCGAAGTACATAAACTTTTATGTTCAAATTCTTACAAAATTTATATACATGTATGGTCGGAGATGGAAAGGTAACGGAAATTACCAATTGGACCACTTCGATCTACAAGCATTAAATGGTCCAATCACCGGAACGTGTTTTTTTATTTCAGGCGGCTTGATGTTTCCAAGTAGTTTAAGTTGGAGCTTGTGGTCTTGGTGACATGGAAGAGAAAAGGCTCGCCCAAAACCATTGTGCATGCCTTTATAACAATGGTTAGTTGCATTTTACCAGTGTGATCTACGGGTATGGTTGAACTATAGGGGTTGTTCAAACAAATATACTTGTAGAAATTGGCAAACGTGGTGAGGTTTCCTGAATACGAGGTTAAATGTGTTGATATGTCCCACAAGAAACATGACAGATGCAATTCATCTCATTTCTCGAGGGATATACAGTGTGTTCGTTGAGCATACCACAATTTTCAACGACC
This sequence comes from Secale cereale, assembly GCA_902687465.1. Lineage (NCBI taxonomy): Eukaryota > Viridiplantae > Streptophyta > Magnoliopsida > Poales > Poaceae > Secale > Secale cereale. The sequence goes on from LR738714.1 coordinate 630,791,091, forward strand.
ACCAACTTACAAGTTGTATCGAGTAACGCATACCAAAAGGGTCTAAACATAGCTGAAGGGTATGAACTGCCACTATAGCCCTATTATGGTGAATATAACTTGATTTATTTATATAAAATAATCTTTTATTATGTTAATCTTCTTCTACATAATACAATAAATACAGCACGAGCTATGGATAAGAACTTAGAACTACACTGCCACTGTGTGTAAAGTATGCCTACACTTAGTTGAGTAACTCAATGGTGCACTGTAAAATTTGAAAAGAGTATGCGTGTGTGCACATGCCGAGGAGAGTTGTGCCAGGATGGTGAGCATGTTGTCCTTAGCCACCAACTTGGCAATGATCCGCTGTGGTTGAAAGCTAGCATGTGTGGTTTCCTGATATTTGGGTTTATAGTTTGTTGTTGTTTGATTGTGGGCCGAAACAAGAAGAAAATGATGTGTTCCCTTTTCCTGCACAACCACCTCGAGAACCAGACACACTCATGCCTCTCCTGCGGAGTTGTGGTGTGACTCTGTTTGCTTGAACGGAACCTTGGTTCGTTTCGTACTTTGTTCTTTCATCATGTTGTAGTGCTACATTTATGCACTCCTTTCCAGTCTTAGCTGACTTGTAATCTACTTTACCAAACGGTCTTACAAAATGATTTCAGTGCAACACTATTGATCAGGAACCGCAAAGTGACCAATTACTTTTGTGTGTCAACAGCTTACAAAATAAGTTCAACTAGCAAACACAATTCATCTACACAAAAGTAAGTGTAGTCTAATACTAAAGTTTTGTTTTGCAAAGCATAACAAAGCTTGACCAACCAGATTTATGATCCGCAAGCAGACCTCCAAAAGTCAGCCTGGACAAGGCAATCACAAGCAAAAGCATTGTAGTGAGACGGAAGGTGTTGTGCCAAAAATGGCAAGAGGATGGGTCGGTGTTACAAAGTCGGGAAACAGAACATCGGACTGAGGAAGAAGTGTTGTGTGGGAACAATAAGATGATCTTCCGTAAGGATTTTGTCAAACCGGAAATATACACTTCTTCGTTAACCCTCCAAAAAGAATATGGACCAGGCAGACGGTGAGCCCGACTGTCTCCTAGCTAGGCATGTAGCTATCAAACTATAGAGGTGGCCTCGAACAATGACGAATTAATGGATTGATGGTTCCATGCCTACACTTTCATGGGTCGCATTAACTCATAAAAAAACTAGTATATGGAACTCCTGAGCTATATGGAAACAAAAAGGCCGATCATAGGTATAAAAATGCACATGTGAGCTCGGAGAGTGAAGCAGAAACTTCAAAGAAGCAAAACACAAATAGAAGAATATACAAACACTCAATGATTACTCATCTTGGTAAGCATTCGGGGCAGGAAGTCTCATCAATGGCTCGTTAATTTAGGCTTGGGGTATCATCATAGATCTAAGTGGTGAGATGCTTGAAAAAAGTGCGCGTGCCACACACACAGACACACACACGTGCGCGCGCGCGCACACACAGAGAGACCGGCATGCTTATAAAACGTGGTATTGTTGCGGATAGTAGTGATGCTGGTTGATTCTTCGAAGAAGACTACCGTAAACACATGAAGGTGGTGGTGTGAGGATGCCCCCCAAACGTAGTTAGGGAATTTAAAGCTTCACGAGCTTATTGGATCTCCCGTTGAGTTCATCTAGCTCAAGAGCCTAGTCGTAGCTTTTTTCTTCATGGATTTTCACATAGCCTTCAGTTAAGTGTAGGGAGATTAATAACTGGACGCCCATTGTATTTCTTATTATTAAGGAGCAGGTAGCACAGAAGGATCATGGTTGTCCAATAATGTACCTATATTTTTCAGCGGTGAGTGAACTATACCAAAGCATTTAATCTGATCAACAATGGTGGGTCGTGAATTTTTCTTTGATGCACCCCTCTTAGAAGTTCTTCACATGAATCTTAAAGTTATTTAGAATAGTATTCTCATACATTCAGGATCAACTAATTATAATCCTTATTCTCTCAATGGATCAAGAGATCGGAATAATCTAATCTTTTTTATTGAAGGGCTAACTTCCAATCTCCAACGTTAATCTGCATCAAAATCTGTAAACTTTTCTTTAGGTTGGGGTGGGGGTGTACCGAATCACAACTCAGTGAACTAACGTTTTGTCTTCCTGTTGTGTCCTTTTCCAAAAAGATCCAGATGCCTTGGTCCTTAAATCTACGGCAGTGGAATAATCTCTACACACCGGGGCATCCGAATCCACCAGCGACAAGACTACAAGAGGTCAACGTAGTAAATTTGGATACCATTCTAGAGGCAACCTCAAACATGAGCACAATAGCAGGAGGAAGCATCGACAACACCCTACACACGCCGCCAATAGTGCCACCCTTTTGTCCCTCGCCCGATCTATGTAGTGACAAAACAACACATGAAAGATATGTGTAATTAAGGTGACTAATGCTTTGAAAATGCCGCTAGGTCTATGACATATGGGGACCACATAAAACCCACACCCGGGAGGGTTGAAAGCTCACGGGTCATGTTTGAGCCTATTTCCATGGAGTTTAGAAGTTGAAGATATATAATCTACTATACCAAACGGAATCATCAAAGTTTTCTCATGCGAAATAATCTCAAATCAACTCTATGTATCACCAACCACAAACTGAGGCTTAGTGGGTAGATAAGAACTTCTGTTTTGCGACGCATAAAGCATGGTTGACGTTCAGCCTGAGCTGAGCTTACTTACGATTACGCCCTAGAGACTATCGGTTTGAATAACACACACACAAAAGGGTACCTATTGGCCTGGTATTTTTGCTCTTGGTTGATTCTCCCAACCATTAGATTGAAATGCAACGGCTGGGTCATCTTCTTCCTCCCGTTGCATGTGGTCGGCCCACTGTACTGCCACCCTGCCCTGCCGTTGAGACTTCCCTATGGATGTCGACGTCGCGCCATCCCGTTTCAACCTCGGGGCACTCCTTCTCTCTCCGAAGCAAATCGATTAATGTAAAAGTGATTTTAGTTGCCTATGATTCAACAAATGCGGGGACAAAAACATGGGAAACGCTATCAATCAGCCGGATGATAACTCGCGGGTATCCGCCATGTCCCTGGACGACCGATTTGATTTTAATCGTGCGGCGTGTAGCGCTACGCGAGACGGACCAACCAATTTGCAACATTGGGCATGTTGCAAACACAAGTTTTTTTTTTTGCGAGAAACTTTTCGATCTATTCATCTTCAATTACGGCAGTACAACGAATACCAGAAATAATAGAAATTACAACCAGATCCGTAGACCATTTAGCGATGACTAGCAGCACTGAAGCGAGCCGAAGGCGCGCCGCCGTCATTGCCCCTCCATCGCCGGAGTCGGACCCAACTTGTTGTAGTAGACAGTCGGGAAGTCGTCGTGCTAAGGCCTGTGAAACAGAGAGAAAGAGGATTGGATCGACACACCTAATGCGGTGGCCTCAGGATCAATATATAGGGCGCCTCTAGGGCTGCCGCTAGGGTTTACAAAGAGATAAGTACAGGTTGTTACAAGAGATAACTACAACCCTATATCAGATAACTATACAGTTTAACATCCCCCCTCAATCTGAACTTCCTATACAAAGATTCAGATTGTGCCTATTTGCAACAAACGGCACCTCTGCAAGAGGCTTTGTGAATATATATGCGACTTGCTCCTTGGAAGATATAAATCGAACATCAAGTCCCTTGGCCGCAACTCGTTCACGAACAAAGTGGAAATCCACTTCTATGTGCTTGGTTCTGGCATGGAATACCGGATTTGCAGATAGATAGGTGGCTCCTAGGTTGTCACACCACAAAACAGGAGGTCGAGACATGAAGACCCCGAGTTCATCAAGCACTGACTGTATCCAGATTACCTCAGCCGATCCATTCGCAAGCGCCTTATATTCGGACTCAGTGCTAGACCTGGACACCGTAGCTTGCTTTCTTGAACTCCAAGAGACAAGATTAGGTCCAAGAAAGACTGCAAAGCCACCTGTGGACCGACAATCATCACTGCATCCAGCCCGGTCTGCATCTGAGAAACAGCTTAGAAGCATTGAGGATGACTTTCGAATAGGAAGACCCATACTGTGAGTATACTTCAAGTATCGTAGAATCCTCTTGGCCGCTGAGAAGTGTGCGGTCGTAGGTGAATGAAGAAACTGACACACACGATTAACCGCAAACGATATGTCTGTCCTCGTGAGTGTTAGGTACTAGAGAGCTCCAACCAGGCTGCGATACTTGGTGCTGTCATCCTGAGAGAGTGGTGATCCACTGTCCTTGCTGATTTTCTCACTGGAGGACATGGGCGTAGTGGAAATGTTACAATTTTCCATGTTAACTCGTTGGAGAATATCGCTGATATACTTATGTTGAGACAGAATGATTCCCCGATGACTTCACATGTACTCCAAGGAAATAATGTAAGGAGCCTAGATCCTTGAGAGCAAAAGAGGTCTCAAGATCGGCAAGTAACTTGGTGGTAGCAACAGGAGAGGAGCTGGCCACGATGATGTCGTCTACATATACAAGCATGAAAATAGTAACACCACTTCGATTGTAGACAAAGAGAGACGTGTCAGCCTTAGAAGCTAAAAAACCAAGTTGTTGGAGCCTAGAACTCAGCGGAGAATACCACGCCAGAGGAGCCTGTTTGAGTCCATAGAGAGCCTTGCGAAGTTTGCACAAATGATGAGGAGCTGAGGGATTCACAAAACCAGGAGGCTGACGCATGTACACCTCTTCTTGAAGAATGCCATGAAGAAAGGCATTTTGAACATCCAACTGTCGCAGACACCAGCCACGAGAAATTGCAATGAAGAGGACCAGCCGTACTGTGACAGGTTTGATGACCGGGCTGAATGTATCATCATAATCCAAGCCATAACGTTGTTTGAACCCCTTGGCTACCAGACGTGCCTTGTAGCGATCAACTGTTCCATCAGATTTGTGCTTGATCTTGAACACCCACTTGCAATCAATTATGTTAGCATGAGGTGGAGGAGGTACCAACGTCCAGGTACCATTCTGACGCAGGGTATCGAGCTCAAGTAGCATGGCTAGACGCCACTCTGGTGACGAGACCGCCTCGCGATGATCAGCTGGTTCCCGCAGGGCCAAGAACGCACGGCGGGATGGATTGTACGTGATTGTACCATCAGTGCGGTGCAGCACTTTGCGAGTGTTGTCACGTGTGCGCGTCGTCATAGCATGCACTGGTGGAGCAGTGGATCCAGTTGCCGCAGAAGATCCGGGCGGCGCACGTGCAGGCGGGCGCGCAGGCGAATCCCCCTGGGATCCCGTGTCGGGTGGAGGCGAAGGTGCGGCCTCTAGATCCATCTGGGATCCTGCGCCGCTGGTGGCAGCAGCGGCTCGGGGAGAGGCGGGGGATGCGACCACCCGCTCAGGAGTGGGCCCCGCCACCGCGGGGGACGAGCGCGCCCATGCAGAAGACGACGCGGGCGCAGGATTGGGCCCCGCCACCGCGAGGAACGTGTGCTCCCATGCAGGAGACGACACGGGTGGCGCCCCGGTCCGCCCGCCCACTGGCGACACGCGGTTGGCTGGTGGCAGAGAAAGAGATTGAGCACGGTCGCCTGGCGCACTGTCGGCTATCGTCGTGCGGTCGCTTGTTGCCGCGTCGCTGTCCCCATGCGGTACGTGATCCGAGGCCGATTCTGCATCGGATCGCGAGGCCGAATCTGCCTGGGAGGCTGGAGAGGGGATCTTCTGCGCCGAGTCGGAGCCTGCATCCAGATTAGTTCGCGAAACAGACGTGCCATAGATCATGTGGTCATGTGGAAATAAGAGAATGGCATGTTCAGCGACTCGAGGTGGAGTTGGAGAGGTTTGTTCATTGGCAAAGGGAAAAACTTGTTCGTCAAAAACAACATCACGTGAAATATAGATACGAGCTGTAGGTATGTGAAGGCATTTATAGCCTTTGTGACGGATGATGTACCCAACAAACACACACTGTTGAGATCTAAACGCAAGTTTCTGAGTATTGTAGGGGCGCAAGTTGGGCCAGCATGCACAACCGAACGTGCGAAGAGAGACGTAGTCTGGTTTAGTGGAAAACAATTTTTCCATGGGACTAAGATTGCCAATGACACGACTGGGTAGTCTGTTGATAAGATAGCATGCAGACAAGTACGCCTCGTCCCAAAAACGGAGTGGCATAGACGCATGCGATAATAGAGAAAGACCCATGTCAACAATGTGGCGGTGCTTCCTTTCGGACGAGCCATTCTGTTGGTGTGTGTGGACAAGAGACATGATGGGCAATGCCAAGTTGTCGAAAAAAGGTGTTGCTAAGTTTTTCGTATTCCCCACCCCAGTCTGATTGAACAGACAAGATTTTGCGAGACAAGAGGCGTTCAACATGGGCAAGAAAATCACGAAAAACATCAAACACATCACTCTTTCTCTTGAGAAGATAAATCCACACAAATTTACTATAATCATCAATAAATGAAACATAGTACTGGAACCCGCCAGAGGAGGTTTTGGCAGGTCCCCACACATCTGAAAAAATAAGTTCCAAAGGAAACGAGGAAACACTCGAAGATCTAGGGAAAGGTAGCTGATGTGCTTTGCCTTGTTGGCAAGCATTACACACATGGGACAAAGCCCGACTTGACGATGCTAATTTATTTGATGCCAGAACATCCTGAACCACTTGTGTGGACGGGTGGCTGAGCCTAGCATGCCAATCCTCAGCAGAGAGCCTGACTGAAAACAAGGCCTGAGGACATGAAGGTCGAATGGGATAAAACCCATTTTCACATCTGCCTTCAAGAAGAACCTTCTTGGTTGTCAAATCCTTCATAAGAAAATGAGTAGGATAATATTTTAGATAAGCATGATTATCAGTGGCAAGGCGATTGACAGATAGGAGGTTCTTGTCGGCATTAGGAACATGTAATATGTTGCGAATTAAGATTGGCAGAGGGTGTAGGAAGAAGGGCATGACCACGATGAGCTATGTGCAAACCTGATCCGTTGGCAGTGTGAATGCGGTCCCTTCCAGGATACTTCTCTCGGACGGTGAGGCGGTCCAGGTCCGACGTAATGTGGTCGGTGGCCCCCGTGTCGGTGAACCAGGTAGGGTCGCCGAGGATGGACGATGGTGAAGCAGCGGTTAGACCCGCCATCTTGGAGTGCTGAGGTTGGAAGGCGTGGTTGTAGCGTTGAGCACACTCCCAGGCGTAGTGCCCGGGGCCTCGACAGAGTTGGCACTGCAGACGCGTATCCCCGCCACCACCACGGTCACCACCACGGTTGTTGTTCTGGTGTTGGCGATTACCACCACCGCCACGGTCACCGCGGTACCCGCCACGGTTGTTGTTATTGTAGTCACCACGGTCACCGGAGTTGCCGCAACCCTTGCCATGGTAGTTGCCTTTGCCGTGGTTGTTGGTGTTGCCGTTGTTGTCGCGGGCGACGTAGTTGACGGAAGAACCACCCGTATGGAGTTGAAGACGGGCCGCGTGGTACTCGTTGCGGTGTTCGAAGGAGATGGCATGGGAGTAGAGTTCTCCCAATGTCATGACGTCGATGCGGGTAGTGATGGCAGTGATGAGGGGCTCGTTGTCGCTGTCGAGTCCGGTGATGAAGGCGGTGATGATGTCCTCCTCGCGCATGGGACGACCCACAGCAGCGAGCTGATCGGCGTTGGAGCGGATCTTGGCGAAGTAGTCCACCATGGAGAGGTTGCCCTTGCGGAAGTTCATCATGTACATCTTGATCTGCACGACGCTGGCGCGACAGTGGGTGACATACATCTCCTTGAGATGCGCCCAGATGGCGAGGGAGGTGTCGAAGAGGTGAACCTGCTGAAGTACATCGTCGGTGAGCGAGGCAAGCAGATAGCTCTGGACGATCTGATCCTGACGGAACCAGGTGGCATACTTTGGATTAGGAGCTCGTTCCCTTTTGTCATCATGAGGGAGGAGACGAGGAGGATTAGGGGTGGTGCCGTCGACATAGCCGGTGACGCCGGCGATACGAAGTGGAGGGAGGATCTGTGCTTTCCAGAGAAGAAAGTTAGAGGAGGTCAGCTTGGCGGTGATGAGGCTAGCAGAGGGTTGGGGTACAGCGGAAGACGGCGGCGCCGGGAATGCAGTTGGCATGGGGAGAGAAGCCAGGGCAGAGGAAGTCATGGCGCTAGAGGAAGGAGAACCCATCGTGCTATTATGCGGGATGGCCTGATACCATGTGAAACAGAGAGAAAGAGGATTGGATCGACACACCTAATGCGGTGGTCTCGGGATCAATATATAGGGCACCTCTAGGGCTGCCGCTAGGGTTTACAAAGAGATAAGTACAGGTTGTTACAAGAGATAACTACAACCCTATATCAGATAACTATACAGTTTAACAAGGCCCCGTAAGACCAGCGCACCAGAACAGCAACTGCCGCAGATGAAGAATAACGTAGATCAGAAAGATCCAATCCGAAGACACACGAACGTAGACGAACAACGACGAGATCCGAGCAAATCCACCAAAGATAAATCTACCGGAGACACACCTCCACACCCCCACCAACGGTGCTGGACGCATCGCCGGAACGGGGGCTACGCGGGGAGACCTTTATACCATCTTCAGGGAGCCGCCGCCGTCTCATCTTCCTGAGCAGGACACAAACCCTAGCAAAACTGAGAGAAACGACTAAAAACGGAGCCCTCCCGCCGGCCCTTGCCAAGATCCACCGCGCCCCCATGGCCCTAGGGCCACCGGAGAGAAGGCGGACCTGCGGAGGCGCCGGCGGGAGGCGGAAACCCTAACTTTTTTGTGAAGGAGGAGGCAGTTGCAAACACAAGTTTATAATACATGTTATGTTGCAAACACAAGTTTATAATACATGTTATGTTGCAAACATACGAAGCCCGAACCAGTGGCCAACATGTATACAACTTGAACATTTTTTTCACTGAAAAAACTATGCACCATCCAAAATCCTTCTGCAACATCATCTATGTTGCAAAAGGGTGAAAGCCGAAAATAATAATTCTGTAACATAACCTCTGTTGAAAAAAAAATGACAACATGATTTTTTTTTTACAGGAATAATGCTTAAGAAAGTAACCCTTCACGCTAAGGGCGTGTACAATGGTTCTATCTTAAGAGTGTCACGTAGGATAAATGATGAGGTGGATGAGAGATAAATCATAAGAGAAGGTTTGTCTTCTCTTATTTAAGAAAAGCTAAGATATGATCTCTTAGCACAATTTGTCTCCCCATATTTTTAGAAACAACTAATTATTGAAGATAAGGCTAAGAGATGACCCATTGTAGACATTTTTTTTGTCATATCTACTCCCTCCGTTTCTAAATATTTGTCTTTCTAGACATTTCAAATGGACACAACATACGGATGTATGTAGACATATTTTAGAGTGTAGATTCACTCATTTTGCTTTGTATGTAGTCACTTGTTGAAATCTCTAGAAAGACAAATATTTAGGAACGGAGGGAGTAATTTACATACAAAACTTAAGATAAGACTATCTTATCAACGAGTGTACATGCCCTAATAAACGCTTCGGATGGTTTTCCGACGAAGCTGTTGTTTCAGAGTGAACATCGCAATAACCAGTTTGTGTAATTCTCGACGTATGAGTTGGGGAGATCTAATAGCTATTTTTGCGTCAATCGGATGGCCTCATAGGCTGCCGATGTTTTTGTTTTATCTGCCGGCAGACATGTAGCCTCGCCCCAAAAAACATCGGCCATCGTACTGGACAAAAAAAGGTGCTGTGTGGGAATAGAAAGAGGACCCGGCGTTCACGACTTGTCGACCGATAAATACGGAGTTCTCGGACGACCAACACGTAGACGCTCCTTCTTTTTCTTTTGCGATGGAACACATAGACGCTCCTAAGAGAAAATGGACCTGGCTATGCTGATCACCGGCGAACCTGCTTAATGTGGTCATGTGGTCATGCATGCATCGTAGCAGTAGTAGCTACCCTGCCCGCGGCGGCTGCGTCGTAGCTTGTCCGACGTATTCGCGATTCAGAACTCTGGTTTATGGTCCAACCTTCACAACAATCGCCGTGCTGCCCGGCCGGTTAATTACTACGTTTATTCTCGAAATGAAATTTGGCCACTGCGATCGAGCCTCTCTAGCCCTGCCGCTTCTTCGTGCGATGCAGACAGTGGCATACATGCTACCGGTAGAATGGTACGGCTGGGTGGTACATGCAGTGACCTTCATAAAAGCAGTTCTTGTGCAGACTGCACCAGTCATGCGGCAGCCACTGCACTGCATTCTCGTGATGAGCGACGGGAGAAAGATCGGCCGGCGGCTTAAAGGCGACGTTGCAGGCTACGGCCGGGCGGTGCAGGCAGTCACGCAGACCGGCCGGCAGGCGTCCACCGGGGGCACCCACTGGCCGGCGGCACGGCAGCCTCGATGGATCTATCAGCAACGAAACGCACGGCTGCGTAAATGCGCTGGCTGCATGTCCCCGGCCGTAGTACATGCGGAGAGCACGCAGGCAGGCAGGCACTTCTCTCTGCCTCGTTCCAACGGCAGGCAATTGAAGGCGACGTCTCAGGGGCTACGGCTACGGGTAGTGGTACATTCAGACAGTCACGCCGGCCGGCCGGCGTCGAGCGGGGACACGCACTGACCGGCGGTTAACGGCAGGACCCTGCCTGGACCTGGCTGCATGCATGCATGCATGCATCGGGTGCCCCTGCACCACTGCACGGCAACGGCATGCGTGCCTCTGCCTGCCTGCGTAAATGAAAGATGGTGAATGCGCATGCACCGCAGAGAGGTGCCAAGGAAACAAAATGCTGGATCAGACTGCCCGACTTGTTCTTTTTCTGTACGTTGCGACGTTCCATTTTCGTTATGTTGGAAGTTGGATCACGCGACAGAGCGCGCGCGCGTACTGGCATGGGCGGCGCGAGGAGAAGAGACGGCCGGGGATCTTTGTCGTCTGCCTGCGACAACTTGCCTCCAAGCTACCACAGGAGGTTCCCATGTCATCAGATTGGTGTACCACCTGCTCTCACTGAACCACCGTGCCATGACAACGAGACATGCGAAAAAATTCAGCGCTGACAAATACTACTCCATCCGTTTCTAAATATAAATATTTTATAAGATCATTTCAAATAAGACCACATACGAATCAAAATGAGTGAATGTACACTATAAAACTCTAAAAACACTTATATTTAGGAACGGAGAAAGTACCGGCAGAACTGCACGCAATTATTATATATATACCCCCAACCCCGTCGTACCAAATGCGTACACGCAAACTCCTTCAACTAAACTATATACCCACGTACGTGTTAAAAGCGATACTAGTGTAGATATCCACATGATTCGGCGCGTTCTTATCCGGAGATATCTTCGACCGTGGACATCGATCAATCGGCGGAAGTCGTCAGCAAATGATTCATCCATCCATCCATCCATCCATCCGATGAGATGACGGCCAGTTCGCAACGCACAAATTAAATCGGATACATACGTATATTTTTTTAACCTCGATACAAACGTACAGTTGGATGATTACGTACGTATATACGCGATGTGGCTAGACAGATAGAAAGTGCTACATCGGGGTCGACGTCACCCAACCTTTGGACCTGAGTTTCAAAAAAAAAATGAAAAAAAAAACTTTGGACCTGGCCCGATCGACCACCCCAACAAATACCCCGCGAGCCCGCTTGGCTTGCCCGACCCTGGCGCGCAACGGTCGATCGAACCCACAAGCGCGCTCTCGCGGGTCGCGACCAACACCGGTCGATCTGACCGAGTGCATGCGCCCACGACGTCCGCCACCGCCCGCCCGCCTTCCTCTTCCCGCGCGCCTTCCCCTTAATTCCCCTTCGATCCTCGAGAGTCAAACCAAATCCACAAGCCCAAACGCACACCGCCGAAAGCAGGGTCCCTCCGCCTCGTCGCCATGACGCTGCGCGACGGCGCCGTGGACCTGTGGGCGATGGCCGCGGAGCTGGAGCGGCAGTTCGCCGGCTACAAGCAGCGCCTGGCCTCCTCCGGGAGGATCAGCAGCCTCGTCGACGACGACGACGCCCACGTCCTCGTCCTCGCCGCCAACGAAGACGACGCCGACGCCGCCGGTGACCTCAGCAATGGCCGCGTCGAGGAGGAGGTCGCGGCGGTCGGAGGCGTGCGGGGGAGGATGTACGAGGCGTACACGCGGCGGAGGGACGAGCGGCTGCGGTCCGTGTGGCGCGCGCGGATGGAGCGCAAGGAGGCCGAGGTCATGGCGCTGTGGGCGCAGCTCGACGCCCGCAGCGCCGGGCCCGGACGCGGCGGCGCTGGCCCGGCCCCCGCGGAGGACGTCGACGGCGCGGCCGGAGAGGTAGGTAATTCCGTTACCGTTCAACCGATGACTTTTTCCGTGGATGCGTGCGGTCGCTGTCACGACACGTACGTGCGTGCGTGCCTGCCTGCCTGCCTTGCTAGCTGCGCGCGGTTTCCTATCTTGGTCGACCCCTTCAAACGCACGTCGTTTTTGGACGGACCGGACCAAATCGATGGCACGTACGGTTGGGCGTTGCGGCCCTGCGTGCAGATTGCATCCCATTACTGCCGGACTAGCAGCTTGTGCTCCATCGGGCATCGGTCGGTGCATTTCCATCTGAATTAACTGGTGAAAGCGATGCACGCTAGTTCGTGAATGCATGCATGCAGCCTATTTTGTTCTCTTGTGTGTTTATGCATGGCGTTGATCAGGCGGTGGTTGATCCGTCGGTCTGGTTGCGCTTAACTCCATGTTGCACCGCGTACGGCTGCACCGGCGGCAGACGTGACGTGACGCCTTCCGTGGCCAGGCGACGACATGGACGCGCCGACGTCGGCGCAATTCAGCCCGGCGCAACAAAGATCTTGTATCACGCAGTTCCGGCGGTGGTAGCTATGAAAAATGGAAAACAAGAGCGAAATCACAACCAAAAATAACTGCACTGTCGTCAGTCAGTAGAGGTCACGCTTTCGGCCTGACCACGATACGATCAGCATGTTGGTCGCCTGACCAGCAGTGCCCTTCTGTGTCCACGGTGAATTGAATGCGCTCATCTCGTCCGCATGCTGCATGTATGTAGTAGGAGTGGAGGGGCATGTAGAAGAATAGTCGCCGAAAGGAGGAGTCCCGCTTTGGCTCCGTGTCGGCTGCCGAAAGTTTGCACCATTCGTGGTTGCCATGTAGAATGGGTAGTACTTTGAATATGCTGTCGCGTCGGTCGGTCAACCCTTAGCCTGTCGCAGATACTGTCGGCGTCACAATCAGACTAGGCTCCACCTCGTGTCACCTCACACGTGTTGACTTTCAAAACGATTGTACGAAATAGGTATTCGTATACTCTCTCCATCCACATATAGGAGTAGTATGTTGTTGTGGAAATACTTTTAGTACTCTCTCTGTTCATTTTTGTAAGACGTTTAAGGCAGCTGAAATTGAACTATTTTAGATGATGTCTTGAATGTCTAAAACGTTTTACAAAAGTAAACGGAGGGAGTAACAATTGTCACAATTTTATGCGCGTTTATATTATTATTACTCGGTCGATTGCGGGTGTTTGGGAATCTCCAACAGCAATCACCAAACACACCTCCTCAAATGCAAGACAGCAAGCCAAGGAGAAGGCCCTTCAACAGTACCCCTTATACCTGGACTATGAGATATGACTCGTAGTCAGCTAGACAAACCGAGAGGAGAAAGAGATGAGTGGGAGACGTGGGCTATGTGGCGAGATCTTGCCGACCTGACAGTGGGCCCGGGCGGACCGTCCGGACTCCTCTAGAGCTCCCACTCCCAGTTTGGACAGGTCTGGAGGACCGCTGACAAATGAGGGGCAGCGTTGAAGGCCTAAAAATGTCTTGACTGTTCGGTCTGAACCTGGAAAATTTTGATGAGTCGGGTTAGAGACACACTTAGTCCAATTCCAACTTACGGCAGCCTCGAGTCTGGACCGGGCGCTGCGGAACGGTGAGGCGGCATGTGGTAGCATCTACTGGCTATGGTGGGGGGTTGGAGGTTTGACTGACGCTAGTGGGTAACACAGGGCAGATGCGGCTGCTGGAGGAAGAAGAGGGTTGTGAAGATCCGTGGGAGTAGGTGGGGAGTGATTTGGCTGAAACCAAGAGATTACAAGCGTCTGATAAATATCCACAATTGCTATTGCCAAGGTGTGGTGAGCCCAAGTCTTGAACATGCGGGAGACAGGGACCGGCAGGAACAAAGCGGAAGCTTGAGAGTTGTGGGTGCGGGGGCGAGAGAGGGCTTTGGCAAAGCCAGGGAAAGGTCGGGTTTAAGGGATGGTTGAGGAGGGGTTGGGTGGACTGGCGAAGAGGAGACAACTTGGGTGTACATGGTGGCAAGATGATGTGGGGTGCGATTGGCCACGAGTGGCAGGTCTGCTGGCATATGAGGGCGGTTCTATGGGACTAGAGGAAGAAGACGGTTCAAGGTGGATGAAACCTCCATCCATACATTTTCCAATAGAGTGCACGATTTTGCTTCGACTAGGCTATTCATAATAGTTGCTCTCGTAAATAATCGGACCATTTTCTCCTTACCGGTAATTAGTAAGTATTAGGCCTAGTTTAATTAATGTCAAAAACGTTCTTATATTATGAGACGGAGGGAGTAGCATAATATTTTTAAAATCATGATAATTTAAAACTCATGATTCTAATGTCTGGCTAATGAATACTTCAAATTTGTAAAAACACAGGTTTCTCAGTTTGGTTTAGGAAGAAAAAAAAGTTGAGGATCAAGACCTATTTTTAAAATACTGCAAAAATACTATAATATTGAAGATATCGTAATTTTTAAAACCGTGGTATTCATCGATGTCAAACACATCAAAGTTTTTAAATCTTTAATTTCTAAAAGTATCACGGTATTCAAAAACTCCAAAAATACTTTGCTGACAAATGGAGCTTTAATTTCGTTAAAAAAATGCGTAATAAAGGCGTGTTTTCACTTGTACCCAAAATTGCATCACAATTTTGCACCGACCGTATTGTACAGAGTTTAACTTTGGGCTCCATGGTGCAGCAGGAAGCCGAGGACGGCGGCGAGAGGAGAAGGAGCTCCGACGTGGCTGCTCCGGGCATGATCTCCGGCAAGAAGCACCCGCGCACCAGGAGGAGCTTCTCGTCGGCCAGCCTGGTCAAAAGCACCCGCCCTGACGTCGGGATACGGCGCGCGCTCTCGCAGGAACCGCCCGAGCCACCTGCAGGCACCGACAACGGCGCCGGCAGGAAGCACGGCCACCGAGTCCGACCAGTGACCGGTGCCGCTCCGAAGCGCAAGGCATTGTCTGGGAGCAAGGGTGCCTCGGCGAAGGAGCACGGCTCACCGAGGCAGGCTGGCCTGAAGACGAAGCCGCCGCGCAGCTTCCCCCGGCCGTCCAGCTCCGGCGGCATGGGGGGTGTCAGGGAGGCAGCGCTGCCGCAGAACGCGAACGTGGCTGCACCGATGAGCGAGCATGGTGCTGCTCCCGATAATGGTGAAGCACAGAAGGCTTCTTCCCCAAGACCGTTCTTGGCGAGTGGCAATGGCACTGTCAAGAACGCGCGAGCCGCCTCGCCGGCATCAGATGGCGGCGAGGTAGTGGACAGTGCAGGTGCAGCTACAGCAGCAAGCGGCGGCGAACCTGAAGCGAAGAATGGAGAGATCACCATCGACCTGGGGAGACGCGATGCCGAGGAGATCGAGGTGCAGTCGCCGGAGGCGAGGCTCGGGAACGGAGAGATCACCAGCGACTCGGAGACCGAGCCGAGCTACATCTTCATCAAGAAGAAGGCCGTCGTCGAGGAGGAGGAAGCCACGAGGCTCTCTGACGCATTGGCTGGACCAGGATCTGGAGAACCACATATCCAGGTCAGGGATGGCACAGACGAGGCGCCGACGGCGGCGACTGCCGAAGACGCGGCGGCGAGGGGAAGCTCCGACTCGGTGTCCTCCATGTCAGGCCGGGTCTCCGCTCCCAGCAGCCCGCCCTCCTGCAGCTCCCGGGCCCAGTCCATCGAGAGGCTGCTCGTGGAGGACGCCGCGCTGCTACGGAAGAGGCGAGAGGACCAGAGCCCCACCGGAGGGAGGAGCGTCCAGGCGGTGTCGACGCCGGGCAGCGCGGGGAGAAGAGCCTACGGCGCGGCGCCGGCGACGTCTCCGAGAGGGACGGCGATGGGGTTCAAGAAGAGGTTCCTGAGCTTCGGCAAGAAGAACAGAGGAAGCAGGGAGGGCGCTACCACCGTCATCGTCGACTGCACCTCTCCGACGATCGACGACGATGACGGCGCGAGCGAGCGGTGGCGGACCGCCGCCGACTCGAGCAGGCCCAGGGTTCTGGTCTCCTCGTCGGACGCTGCCTCCGACGACACGGATCAATATGCCGCCTCGCCACAGGGTAATGAAATGGAACGCTTTTATTTGCACTGACAGACAGATTCATAATTCATTTTGTACCAGTGAAATGGAGAAAGTTACTGCAGTTAATGGCAGATTCAAACTCAATTATACTGATGAAATTAGAATATGAATTACGTACTAATTTAAATTTGACTTTCTCTCTGACGGCTAACGAGTCCTGAATGTTTCTGCAGCCTGCTCTCTGCAGAGCCTCGTGGCGGCTGCTGCTTCTCCTTCAAAGTCTGAGCTGAGTGAGATAGTTCCACCAGAGAAATCACCAAAAGGTAATTACCAGTACTCACTTGTGCTGATGATAATAAGATCTCGATCAATTACCATGAATTTTATGTCTGTTCCAGATCATACCTCGTTCTTGAATTGCTGATGCTGTCTGATTTTGTTGCTGCAGCTCACCGTTCGTTCTTCTCGCTCCGGTCCTTCAACTGTGGCAGGAGCTAGCTGGATTAATTGAAGGATTTACCGTATAGCCGCAAATGTAAATTTTAGGAAATTAATCGAGTTGGAAAGACATATATATAGCTGGGTTTGCTGCCTGAAATCTTCTGAACTTTGTGCTTCAGGAGTTGATTGGTTTTAAGAGCACATCCTGAAATATGACTGTTTGTTGATGCAGCACATCAATCTATGTAGTGATAAACACATTCTTTTAACCTGGTGAAACAAAGTGTATGTAGATCGTTTTTGTGCTCATAGTATATAAGTAGACCACCCGTTCTTTTTTTTACCACTATGCTGAATTGCCGGTGTTGTTTGATTTTGTTGCCGCAGCTCATTGTTCGTTTCTTCTCGCTTCGGTCGTTCCACTGTGGCAGCAGCTCTAGCTGAACTGACGAGTTTATCATATAGCGCCACTGTAAATCTTAGGAAATTATTTTGAATGATTTGAAGATTGCTTATGACATGGTAAATTTTACAAAATCAAATTAGAAGGAAATAGCTCAGTTTGTTGCCTGAAATCTTTCGAACCAGAATCAGCCCTTGGACGGCAGGGCAGAAGGGCGGCAACGCAAGTTGTAAGACGCTGTGCACCTTGACTATAGCTTCGCAGTGACAACCTTGATAGAATGTGTAGGATAGGTGAGAGGTGGTGACACACAACAACCAATGCTGAAAGACCTCTCTTTTGTTTAAGGATGCCCTGAAGAGTAACAGAGGTGCGGGAAGGTAGCCCAAGGAAAACAGACCTGACGAGCGAACTGCCCTGAAACATTAGTTGTATTTCCGAATTGCATAGGAAAACAAAATCCCATGATATATAACTGTGAATAGTGCTACTGGTGTTTCTGTTTTAGACCATCATATTTGCCATGATATATACTCCCTTTGTACCAAAATGGTTGTCGCTGGAGTAGCTCAACTTCAGCTACTCCAGCGATAACTATTCGGTACAGAGGGAGTAGTTGTTATGTTTTGCATTCTAATATGTACAAGCCAAAATGTTCTTTTATTTTTAAAATGTATAGTTGTTATATGTAACAATGTTTTCAACAAGGTAACAATGCAACAACACCACTTCGGGGTAAAAGCTTAGGTTTGTTCATTGCCACTTGGCTTCAAAAGACACAACTGACTGGTCACCAACACATGTCGACATGCTCTACTCAGTACAACAACGACGCTCAAGTCTCAACTAGGGTCTGTCATTAGCGGGTTACAATTTGTATATATTGAAGATATTCAAATATATACGTAGGGCCAAGAAATAAAAAAAATTGTGTAGGTGAGGTTGAATATGACAATTGTATTCATACTGCGGACCAAACCAAGAAAAACATGGTATATAAGTTTCTATTCCAAGTGATAATATTTTAGTAAGTACAGAATAAACATTTTCATGCACCTGTGCATATCAAGAGAATGTAGAAACTAGACGCATTTGATGTCGACTTGAGCTGAATGATGCTAATTCAAGATTGTGTGCAAAGTAGCGTGGGATGGTAGTTATTTGTTGAACCCTATGGAAGATTTTTTTTTTCATATTTACTTGCACGCAACATTGACAGGGATGCCTAGAAACGTCCATCAATTTATAGCTCCTTGGCATAATATTTAAGAAAAAAAAGATACGCGATGATGTGCTCTACAACAAAGCAGCCTTCGCGCTCCTCAAGTGCGCCCCGAGGGAGGATGGAGCCGGACTCCTCCAAGAAATTCACGCTAGCTTGTGTGGGAACCACCTTGAGCCAAGATCCACTGCCACTAATGCACTCAGGCAAGGGTTTTACTGGCCCATGATGGTGCAAAATATCATTTCACTCCTTCATCATTGCGAGTCATGCCAGAAGATGGTGAAATATGCAACCACCCTTGTACCGATGCTCAATATCCTCGTTACTTGGCCATTTGCCCACTGGGGACTAGGACCCACTCAGACCGTTCTCGCTAGCCAAAGAGGAAAGGAAGTATGTGTTGGTGTCCATTGATTACTTTACCAACGGGGCCGAGGACAAGCTACTCACCGCGATAACCACATAGGTTTTGCAGAATTTTTTCTAGAAAGATACCATATTCTTCTTAGGAGCCTCTCATTTGCGAGACGACCATGGATAATGGTAGCCAATTTGATGCAACGTATTTGGGGAATTCTACGACTCCATTGGGATGGAAGTACTCTTGGCCTCCGTTGCCTACCACAGTGCAATGATTTGGTTGAGCAACCAAATGAGCTATCATCGAAGGCCTCTGGCATTGTATGAGCAACGCCAAGCACACGGGATGTTGTGCCTAGGAGATCCTCAGTGTCCTTTGGAGAATGCGCAATACCACAAGATGACTAGGAGAACATTGTTCACCTGATGTTCGAAGTTGAAGTGCCACCCCCCGAGGGGGTTGATGGAAATCGATCAATGCACTTTTGTGTGTGAAGAAACTTCATGAACCCGCCCCGTGCACTTACAAGATGAATGATGAGCTCCACCAAGACGAGCTCGGTCTCATTAAGATCTCCGATGACCAAGAATTGGTGATGCACATCGCTTATGTGCAAAGTGTCGCCCGCATGTACAACACCAGTGTAAGGATATATACTTCATCCAAGGAGACCTCACGAGGGTCCTCCGTCCCAAGCTATGGGGCAGGCTTCAACCTATGTGGGTTATTGTATCACCACCATGCTTGTCTACAGAGCATGTCGCCTTAACAATGTTAGAGGCCATGTGCTCAACCATGCCTAGAATGGTGAGAAGACCCATAAGTTTCTGCCTCCACGAGGCATGCTCATTCATATACCTCTTTTGAGGGGTGCTTGAGAGGGACGAGTGGCCGAATGGGATAATGATTGAATCTTCCATTTGTTGGAAATATGTCCTAGAGGCAATAATATTGTATTATTATAATTCCATGTTCATAATTAAGGGTTTATATTTCATACTATCACTGCTATGATCCTAGAATATGTGATTCAATGCAACTCATATGCATATGTGGAATGATGGTAAGGAATAGGTTCCTAGTCTTGCCTCTAAGACTGGCTCAAGTGTTGTTGGTGATCATGTTTTTCGAATCTTAGGATATCGTTAAGTGTAACGATAGTGCTAAAACAACATTGCGAGTATGACATTAGAAGAACGATCATATTGAATCGACCCAAACTTTTTTTTATACTTTGAGATAATATCGCCTGAAATCAATTGTTCTAACACAGGGTCTTAGCATGTGTTTTTAGTTCCTCGGACCATGAGAGTATCATAGTCACGTCCTACTATATGGTGGACTTTGCAGTTGCTCAAACATCATCGTCAACACAACGATCACAACGACAACTTACGAGTTCATAGGAAAGTTTGACAATGGACTAGATAGCTAGAGAGTGGGATTTTCTCCTTTGACAATGGAGAGATATTCTTAGGCCATACACAGGTGACTACGTCAAGGGGATGCCGGAATACTTCAACAAGAAAGAAGAACAAAACCAGCAACGGGATCAACGGTATAGCTAGTATGTGTATGACTCAAGAGGATACCAATGCATCTCGGGTTTTGTAAAGTATCGCAAAGGGATCATCACATGATAACCAAAGGTTCACTTGAATGACATTCATGTAATCATTGGGACCGATATGGACGTCCATAGTTTCGCTATCGGTCATTGAACAAAGGAGTTTCGTTCATGTCTATGATTTACCGAGCCTACAGGGTCACAAACTTAGGGTAATCATGATCTGTTGAGTGTTAGTAGGATGAGAGTATCGAGGATTTATTTGTGGAATTGTTTCATTAATATTTGGAATAGTTCCAAGAAGAATCGGAAGCGTTTCGGAGTCACCGGAAATGTTTTGGAGTTTATCAGGCAATAGCTGGTATTCCTGATAATTAATATATATGTTTAAAATGTTTCTGGTGATGTGAAATTACATATAAAATGCTCTAGTAATTGTTAAATGGCTTTTATAATTAATTTAATAGCAATGGGTCTTAAAAGGCCAAGTGGTGGAAGACCACTTGGGCCCAATTAGGGTGGCACCCCTTTCTCCCCATGGAAAGGGGCGAGGGAGACCAAATTGGAGGGGAAGTACCCCTCCTCCTTGGCAGGCCAAGGGAGGGGATTGTACCTTCCCCTTGTGGCGGCCCCTCATCTCCTCCTAACCTATATATACTTGAGGTATTGGCTCTTTTCTATATACAAGTTTTGGAGCCTCATTTAGTTAATCTAGTTCTAGTTGGTACCAGTTAACTAATTATTTCCAGAACTAGTTCCTCTAACCCTCATAATTAGAAGCCCAATGTGGCTCTAATCTCCCCCTTTAATTATCCGGTTAGCTCTGGACGAGCACTGTCCGATCATGAAGAACGTATGTTTGCAACCAAGTAGAGAGGTCGTGATTTCGTTCTTCCATTCAAGGGGTCATTCGAGGGCAGTTCGTGGTATCGTCATCAACGGTACAAGGGACTCCAAGTACGATCTACAATGACTCGTTTACTTCCGCTACCACTCCGGAGTGGGTAACGATCATTGATCCAAACCCTATATGCATCTTCATAATGTTCCTAGGTGATCGTAAGACGATTTTATTTGTTTTCTACTACGTTTTCCAACACCATTCCCAGCACCTAGGAAGCCGCATCATACTTTACACACGGTGAAATCCACAAAACCTCCTAGCGGGAGGGATGGACTCTTGGACCTCTTTGGTAGTTCTAGGTCACTCTAGCGTCAAGACTAGAGAGTTTTGTTCCGTCTCCGTCTGACCTCGGATATGGTTCGGGCGAGGGCTACGAGTAGTCACATTGTGACTCATAGCCTCCGAGCATATAGCCCCACCCGAGGCCTTTCCGACATAGGACTAGGTCTCGCTTCAACATTCTTATGTTGTTTATGATCGTGTAAGATACCTCCTAGTCGAGGGTTGTTTTCATAACACCAACACATCCATTTTAGACAAACCATTGGTAAATAATTTTCATGTTCTAGAATTCTCTATTTAATTAGTAGGTAGTTATCCCTCTTGTCCAATTGCACACAAAATAGACAATCATGCAATCTGGATACATCACTCAACTTTATAGCCCTTTGTCATGATATTTAAGGAAATTACAATAAAAATGCTAATGTAACTTTGCAATTGATATAAGTGGCATGGATTAATCTGTGAAGACACATATTTATGCTTTCTTTACAATTTCTTGGATATAGAAGAATTTAGTTTAAAACAAAAAAGAAGAAGAGACAATCTGTAAAAATGAAACTACATCACACTCCATATAATGTATGCATGGAATTTAGTTAAATTGCATTTGTCACATGTTCAAATTTATAATAAATACATTGTATCTTAATGCCTTGCAATATTATTACGCATTTGTTAAATATAATAAAAAATGTACTAGTTAAAATTATATTTGAAAAGGACAGGTTGTAACTACTGCATCCGTTCCTAAATATAAGGATTTTTAGATATTTCAATATGGACTGCATACAACGAAAAATTAGTGAATATACAATCTAAAATATGTCTACATACATATGTATGTATTTTGTATTAGAAACTCTAAAAGGGCTTACAAGGTAACTAAAAAAGTTTAGTCTAAATAAATGATACTCGTATATTTAGTTAAGTTCAATGCCATAGAAATTTCCATTCATTACCAAAACCTAATGCATATATTTATCTTGATGGAATTCATCCTTGAATGCAACCAATACAGAGCAAAACTAATTTAGCGGGAATTGTAAATGGTGAAAGTTCGCTAGTTAGGGAAATTGCCGGCGCGTGGAATGCGTACAGGCGGGTTTGCCTCGTTTATTTATTATTTGATAAAGGAGAGCTTGCCTCTCTGATTTCCATCACTAGAAATTACCAGGTTTTACAGAATGTAACAGGAAATGACAAACATCTTAACCCTGCATCTAAGAAGCTAAAAGGGAGCCAGGAGTAGGAGCCATCCCTCCCACCCTCACATCTACTATCTAGCCACTCAGATCTAAGAACTGGGCTTAAATATAGGTCCAGAACCAGCTAACATAAAACCCAAACAAGAGCAGAGGTTAACATATTACATCATAACATATATAAGATAACATCATAAGAGCTCCAGGGAAAGAAGGCAAAATAGCCCCAGATGTGTCCTTCTGGCCAAGTCGTCGTCCTAGAAAGCGAAAAATCGGTCGATTTTTATATGGCTGTGATCCTCATTGCACATAGACGCCACCCATGAGCCACCATGAACATCTCCTCTTCGACTTCCCCAACATGTCTCTTTCCTGCTACTTCTTCTGGGGGTTTTCTACAAAATCATCCAACCAAGAAGCCATTTCATAAAAAGGTTAACTAGCATACAAGAATCATCTACCTTGCTATTATCAAATACCACTCAATTTCTTAATTTCCAGAGAGTCCATCATATGGCAGAAACTCCTACCATTACCAGAGCTCTCACATCTCTACTAAACTTCTTAACCCAGGATATCTAGATTTTTAGGAATGTCTGAAAAATTGAAAGCACACTTTAGGACATTCCACAACATACGAGCTACTGAACATGTAAAGAAAAGATGATTAAGAGTTTCATTTTGCCCACAGAAAGGACATTTTTTGTCCCCTTTCCATCCTTTGTGGAGCAAATTATCTTTGGTAAGTATACTATTTCTGAGAGCTAACCACCTAAAACATCAACTCTAGGAGGCATTTTAGCCTTCCACATAAAGAAGTGTGGATACTTAATACCATTTTCAATCAAATGCCTATATAGAGATTTGACAGAGTAAATACCATTTTTATTCAAGGTCCATTTAACTTTATCCTTTTCACCAGTCAATATATAAGAAGCACGCCCTCTTTTTATGTGTTCCCACAACTCCAATGACTCACCAGTTAAGGTCCTTCTAAATTGCACTGTATCTAACCCTTTTCCCAAAACTTCTTTAACAATTTTGTTTTATCAAAGCAAATGCTATATAATCGAGGGAAGCTCTTTTTGAAAGCTATTGGCTCAATCCACCAATATTCCCAGAACTCACAGTTTTTCCATTTCCCATAGTAAATCTACAAAGGGATAGGAAAAGATCTTTATTTTTTCAAATCTCACGCCAGAACTGCGAATCACCCTGTCTGGGACTCACTACATTTAAATTGTTGTTTTTCTAATACTTACTACAAATAATATCCTCCCAAAGTCCTTCAGAAGTAAATAGCTTCCACCACCATTTACAAAGTAGTGCTATATTCATGATATAGAGGTTTTGAATCCCTAAAACCCCCATTGGGTCTACGTACCTCTGACCATTTAACCAAATGATAGTTTTTCTTGTCTTTTTTCTCTTGCCATAATAGTCTAGCTCTAAATAAATCTATTCTTTTGCACACCCCTACTGGCTCTCCATAAAAGGACATCATGAAGTATGGGAACCCCAGTCAGTGAGGATTGTATTAAAGTAACCCTACCAGCACTTGCCCGCAACCTCCCCTACTAGTTTTCACATTTCCCTTCCATCCTCTCTTTAGGAGTTTTCCAGTGTTTATTTCTAATCCCTTTTTCATGCATAGGTTGCCCCAAATACTTCATGGGTAAGGTACCAACATGGCATGTGAAAATTCTGGAGTATTCATTTGATTTATCAATAGCATCACCAAATAAAACAAGTTCACTTTTGTGAAAGTTAATTTTCAGACCTGACATCTGTTCAAACAGGAAAAGCACATATTTTAAATTATGTGCACTTTCATAATCATCTTGCATCAAGAAAATTGTGTCATCAGCATACTAGAGCATTTTAATCCATTTGCAATTTTATCAGTGAGTACACCTTTTATTAATCCATTTTTTCTAGCATTGTCTAGCATTATAACCAAGGCATCTGCCACTAGGTCAAAATTTAGTCGAGACAGGGAGTCACCCTGCCTCAGCCCTTTGTGAGTGGAAAAATGGTCCCTAGATTATCATTCACCTTCACACTAACTTTACCCCCTCTAATGGTTTCCATACCTAGTCTATCAATTTATCTGGGAAACTTGCATTTTGAACATTTGATAAACAAATGACCATTTAATTTTGTCATGGGCTTTTTCAAAATCCACCTTAAGGAGCAAAGCACTCTATCTTTTTTGTGAATTGTATTTAGGGCTTCATGAAGTATCAACACTCCCTCCATAATATATCTGCCTTTTATAAATGAAGTTTCTATTTGGGAGATGACTTCAGCAGCTACCCAGTTGAGTCTATTCATCAAAACTTTAGTAATAATTTTAAAACTTACATTTAATAGAAAAAATCGTTTGAACTGCTGAATCTTATTGGCACTTTTGCTCTTAGGCACCAGGGTAATTGTGCCATGATTCACTCTACTAATATCAATTTTCCTACGTAAAAAATCATCTATTAAGCTTTCAAATCATATTTAATCAGGTCCTAGAAATGCTGATATAATTCAGCAGTAAAGCCATAAGAACCAGGAGATTTATTATGCGCCGTATTGAAAACCACAGTTTTAATTTCTTCCAAGGAGATTTTTCCAACCATCTTTTCAGTGTGGTCTTGATAACCCACAAGTATAGGGGATCGTTTGTAGCCTTTGTCGATAAGTAAGAGTGTCGAACCCAACGAGGAGCTAAAGGCAGAACAAATATTCCCTCAAGTTCTATCGACCACCGATACAACTCTACGCACACTTGACGTTTGCTTTATCGAAAACAAGTATGAAACTATTTTGTAGATGTGATGCTAGAACTACTTTGCAAGAATAAAACTAGAAGTACTTTGCAAGATAATAAAAGTGGATAGCTTTTGTCAACAAGAAAGTTATTTGTCCCTAGGTAATCGATAACAAGTACCGGTAATCATTCTTGCAATTTTATATGAGGGAGAGGCATGAGCTAACATACTTTCTCTACTTGGATCATATGCACTTATGATTGGACCCCTAGCAAGCATACACAACCACTAAAGATCATTAAGGTCGTCAAACCTGTTGGGGATATAAGTATTTCATATGACCCGCCCAGGAGGGGCCGGGTTACCCAACGGTGGTTCATAAGACCAGCCCAGAAGTACATTAAAGACATCGGTTTAGTTAAGGGCCCAAGGCCCGCGGCGGCTTAAGGCCTGTAAGTATCAACCGCCATATATGTGACTTGTATTGTAAGGCATGTAATAAGAGTCACCGAGTCGGACACGATTGTATGAGCCGGCCGGGACTCCGTAGGCCGCAGGGCGTCAACCCGTGTATATAAGGGGACGACCCGGCAATGGCTTAGGGCAAGAAACAACAGATCGAGGGCTAGGCAAGCGCATCCGCACCCTAGCAATCGACACCCGAGCAATTTCACGCCAAACTAGATTAGGTTTTACCCTCACCGCAGGGGCCGAACCAGTATAAACTCCCTGTGTCCTTTGTCTTGTTCTTAACCCCTTTAAGCTAACCACGTCGCTATGGCTCCGCAATCAAGTCCTTACCTTAGGACATCTAACGTGACACTTCCACGACAGTTGGCACCCACCGTGGGGCCCGCGGCCGGTGGTTTCGAGTTCTTGAAGGGCAACTTCGAAGGGCTTGAGGGATACGCCGTGGGCCGGATGACTAAGAGTCATCGCAGCAAGCTTTACATCGATGAAGAAGGTTGTGGTCCCGAGGCCGGCTCAATTGAGTACGGGTACCGGGTCCCCTTCGGCGGAATTCACGTCTTCATCGGCAAGATCGGCGAACCGGGCCCTGAGCGGACACCTGCACCGACATTGTCGAGCCGGCTCAGCGTGCGCTACCTGCCCGGGTTCGGCCCGCGAAGAAGCGTGCTTTTGTCGGACACATCCAGGGCACTAGAAACTCCGGATCTTATGAAGGAACAGTTGTTCTCTCCGACGGCGAGTCATCCACAGGTGAGACGAATTCCTTGTATCGGATGCAGAGCGGATGGCTTGGGGGCTCGTCCGACGTTAACAGTATTCGGACTTCAGCAAACCGCCGAATACGGTGGCGATTTTCATGGCCGGCACCCAGTCGGCTCTCAGATCAACAGTCGTCGGGACCATAACACCCGGCGCGACAGCAGCTGGGCAGGCGCGGATGGCTCAGCACACCCGCCGACTCAAGCTTTGTCAGATCTATTGGAGAATGTGGCGACTCTGATGGGAACGGAGGTCACTCTAGAAAATCAAGATCAGCACAGGACGGTTGTGGATAAGTTGCGGCAAGAGATAGGGCAAGTTAGGGAGGACATGGCAGCCGAGAACACCAGGATGGCTGAAGAACAGACTATTCTGGATGCCCGAGCCGCGGATTCAAGCGAAAGCTTTCCGGCTCTCGGTAGGTCAGAACGCTGCTAATGAAGCCATGATGAAGAGAAAGCAACAGAGTCGTCTCCCCTTTGTTTATGAGCCAGGGAATCTTTTCCCGGATGGGGCAGGGGGCAGTGGTCCGCCGGTATTAAACCGGACGACAGAGGCACCCAGGACCGGCGGTCCGGTTCATCAGCATACAACCAGATCTCTGTATGCAGATCAAAACCACCCGGCCCCTCGCTACCCTCCGGCACCGGCGGGTCACTATTCCAACCCTCTGGATAACATGATAGCAGCAGCGTCAAGGCTGGCGGCTTTGCCAGTTGAGGGCGAAACTCCGGTGGCAGTGGAAACCCGGAGAGCTCAGGAGCTGCTTCAGACAGCACTACAGCAGCAGCAGGCTTATTCTTATAGTCGAGACCGGATTCACTCAACCCCCCGTCCAAGTGCCAGCTACAGCAGACACGTTGACTCACCAGAGGTTTCAAGCGCAGAACGACGTCGTAACTCACCTCGGGGACATAACCCGGCGCGGCATGACGCCAGGGTACAGGACGCGCCGGTGCTGGCGGTCGATCATCAGCCGGCACCACATTACCCGACAACATTAGTGGAAACAGGTAGAACTTCCTGGGCGTGGGGCGTGCCATGTCTAACGGCGGCTATAAGGAACGAGCGGTTGCCTAAGGATTTTAAGGGCCCTCGCAAGGTGCCGAAATACACAGCAAATCAGCCCCCTGAGGCTTGGGTAGAGAGCTACGAGATGGCGATGGAGATGCTGGATGTTAGCGAAGTTGCATGCGCTAAGTACTTCACCATGATGCTAGAAGGCACGGCTCGCAACTGGTTAAAGGGGTTACATGTCAACTCCATCGGCTCATGGGCAGAGTTGAAGGCCAGGTTCATCAAGCACTTCAAGGACACGTGCACGCATCCCATGTCGATCGTGGATCTAGACTCTTGTGTTTAGAACGAGGGTGAATCAACAACTAGCTGGGTACGCTGGGTTTCAACCATCATGCACTCCTCAGATAAGATCAACGCCGAATCAATAATAATAATGTTGGAGAAGAATTGCCATTTCCCTCCACTCAAGCTAAAGCTAGGGCGGCTTAAGCGCCATTGTAATGATGTGGGGGAGCTCATGGCGGCTCTCGTCAAGTATGCCGACTCTGATAGTACCAAGGACCCCGAGTCTGAAGTAGACAGGCCGTGAAAGGGAAAAAGGGGCAATGACCCAGGAGGACAGCAGTATAACCTGGCCAATCAGCACAATGGTAATAAGTGTAAGGCTGATGCTTTCGTAGATAATACAGGGGCACGGAATTTTAACCAACATCGCAAGGGGAGGCCACCTCCAAGGTACAATATCGATGAGGTGATGAATCAGCCGTGTCCGAAGCACGGGTCGGATGAAAAGCCGGCCACCCATGCGTGGAAGGATTGCAGCATCATGCGATCTTACAGAGAGTTTATCCAGAACGGTCAGGGACCGAACGGCGGCTCAGGATCCGGTTTTCAGGGTCCGGGTCATGGTGGCGGCGGCTCTAGCTCCGGCTTTCAGGGACAAGGCAGTCAAGGGAGTAACAATCAGTAGAACAGCCAATGGAACCAACAACAGTCTGTTCACCAGAGTAACCCGAAGTAGTTGAGCAATGGGCAATACCACGTGTTCACCACGAGTCTGTGCAAACGAGACCAAAAGCTCCATAAGAGGGCAGTGAATGCCATTGAGCCGGCGGTGCCCCGTTACTTAAGATGGTTTGAGCAGCCCATTATGTGGAGCCGCGAAGATCACCCGCCCCGAGTTGATAATCCGGGTCAGCTGGCCCTAGTGGTGGCCCCTCAGGTCGGAGGGTATAAGTTCGCCAAGGCACTCATGGATGGAGGGAGCAGCATCAACATTCTGTATTACAATACCTTCCGTCGTATGGGGTTAACTGATAAGAAGCTTAAGCCATCAAATACCGTCTTTCATGGAATTGTGCCTAGTAAGTCGGTGTATCCGGTCGGTAAGATCGATTTGGAAGTAACCTTTGGAGATGAGCATGATGCCAGGACAGAAACTTTGACGTTTGAAGTTGTGAGGATCCACAGCCAGTACCATGCTTTATTTGGCAGACCGGCTTATACTAAGTTTTTGGCAAGGCCATGCTATGTTTATTTACAGCTCAAGATGTCGGGTCACAAGGGGAATATCACGGTGCATGGGAGTCACACCATAGCTTTGGAATGTGAAGAAGGCGATGCAGCTTATGCAGAGTCGGTTTGTGCTACAGAGGAGCTCAAGTTTTACAAAGATAATGTTGACCCGGCAGATATGACATCTTTAAAGAAGCCAACTACAGAGCATGACCCGTTGCTGAAGTTTAAGTCGGCAGATGAAACCAAGATGGTTGATTTTGTTCCTGGCGACTCATCTAAGCAGTTCAGTATCAGTGCCAATCTAGATCCCAAATAGGAAAGTGCGCTCATCGAGTTCATCCGTGAGAACTGGGACATCTTTGCATGGAAACCTTTAGACATGCCGGGTGTACCGAGAGAACTCGATGAGCACACTCTTAATATTGATCCGAAGTATAAGCCGGTCAGACATTTTCTTCGCCGTTTTAATGAAGAGAGACAGAAGGCCATTGGTGAAGAGGTGGCCCGGCTCTTGGCGGTTGGGTTCATTGTAGAAGTTTTTCATCCTGAGTGGTTGGCTAACCCGGTTTTGGTGCTTAAAAAGAATGGCACATGGCGTATGTGTGTGGATTACACAGACTTAAACAAGGCTTGTCTAGCTGACCCGTTTGCCCTCCCTCGTATTGATCAAATCATTGATGCTACGGCGAGTTGTGAGCGCTTGAGTTTCTTGGATGCATATTCTGGATATCACCAGATCAAAATGGCGGTTAAGGACCATGAGAAGACGGCTTTCATCACTCCGTTCGGAGCCTTCTGCTATGTATCTATGCCTTTAGGGCTTAAGAGTGCCCAGGCGACTTACCAGAGGTGTGTACAGAACTGCCTACACGGTCAGATTGGGTGCAATGTTCATGCTTATGTGGACGATATCGTGGTCAAATCCAGGAAGAAGGAGACTCTAATTTATGCCTTGAAGGAAACATTTGACAATCTCTAGGTGTATAAGATGATGCTTAACCCGGCCAAGTGTGTTTTTGGTGTCCCAGCAGGCAAGCTTTTGGGTTTTCTGGTCTCTGAGCGAGGCATCGAGGCTAACCGGGAAAAGATCAAGGCCATCACTTCCTTGGCAAGGCCAAAATGTATCAATGATGTCCAGCGTGTGGCAGGACGTAGCACGTTGAGCCGGTTTATAAGACGTTTAGGTGAGAAGGCTATTCCTCTATACCAGATGATGAAGAAGACAAATGATTTTGGCTGGAGTGAAGCTGCTGATGCGTTCGAGGCACTCAAAAAGCAATTGGCTGAGCCGCCGGTTCTTGCGGCCCCCATTGATAAAGAGCCTTTGTTGTTATATGTTGCTGCAAACAGTAGGGCTGTCAGTGTGGCCATTGTGGTGGAAAGAAAGGAGGCTGGTAAAGAGCACCTAGTTCAAAGGCCGGTTTACTACATCAGTGAGGTCCTTATCGAGTCTAAACAGAGATATCCACATTGGCAGAAGCTGGTTTACGGGGTCTTTATGGCAAGCCGGAGGCTCAAGCAGTATTTCCTGGGTCATCCCATTACGGTCGTGAGCTCTGCTCCGTTGGGAGACATTATCCAGAATAGGGAAGCTACAGGACGAGTGGACAAGTGGGCCATTGGGCTTGGGCCTCATGATTCGAATTATATGCCTCGAACAGCCATCAAATCACAAGCACTGGTGGATTTTATCAACGACTGGACAAAACTGCAGATGCCTGAAGAAAAGCCGGATAATATATATTTGATGATTCACTTTGACGGGTCCAGGCAATTGGAGGGCTCGGGGGCTGGAGTTGTTTTAACTTCCCCACGAGGTGATAAACTTTCTTATGTCCTTCGGCTCATGTTTCCATGTACTAATAATGCAGCTGAGTACGAGGCCTTGCTCCATGGCCTTCGGATGGCTAAAGAGATGAATTTAAGCTGGGTCAGATGTTTCGGCGACTCAGATTTGGTAGCTCACCAGTTTTCTGGCACCTGGGACTCCAAGGATCCGCTCATGGCGGCTTATCGCCGAGAGGTTGATGCTATTGCAGGTCACTTCAAGGGTTACCAAGTTGAGCACATCGATCGAAGGAAGAATGAGGCAGCTGACGCCTTGAGCCGGTTAGGATCTCAGCGTAAGCCGGTGCCCCCAATACCTTTTTAGACGTTTTGCTTAACCCGTCTGCCAAGTTGCCTACAGAGGAGGACCTCGCTATCCCTGACCCGGAGGCACAATTGGTAGCGGCTCTTCATGTCATACCAGATTGGACAGTTCCTTATTTGGCTTATATGACCCGGGGTGAGTTACCTGAGGATGAAATATTAGCCAGGTAGATAACCCGGCGGTCTAAGTCAATGACGATCGTCAATGGAGAATTGCACCACCGCAGTGTTACAGGCGCATTTCAACGCCGTGTCTCGCCTCAGGAAGGCCGCGAGATTCTACGAGAGATTCATGAGGGAGATTGTGGTCATCATGCCGGTTCTAAATCTTTAGTAGCCAAAGCTTTTCGTCATGGATTTTATTGGTTAACGGCTCATGCTGATGCTGAAGACTTGGTCAGTAGATGTGACGGTTGTCAGAAATTTTCGCGGCGTGCTCATGTTCCGGCTTAAGAGTTGAGGATGATTCACATAACCTGGTCGTTTGCAACTTGGGGGCTTGATATGGTAGGACCTTTTAAAAGATCCAAGGGTAAGAAAACCCACCTGTTGGTGGCAGTGGACAAATTCACCAAGTGGATCGAGGCAGAGCCAGTCAGCAAATGTGATGCGGAAACAGCAGTGCAATTCATCAAGAAGGTGATTTTACGGTTTGGTTTCCCCCATAGTATCATAACAGACAATGGCACTAATTTGTCTAAGGGTGCTATGAAGGAGTTTTTTCAGCGTGAGCATATCCGGCTTGATGTATCTTCTGTGGCTCATCCCCAGTCCAATGGTCAAGCAGAGCGGGCCAATCAAGAGATCTTACGAGGGATCAAGCCCCGGCTCATGGTTCCTCTAAAGAGAACGCCGAGTTGTTGGGTGGAAGAGTTACCTTCTGTGTTATGGAGCATTAATACAACACCCAACAGGTCTACAGGATACACACCTTTCTTCATGGTCTACGGAGCAGAGGCGGTTCTTCCCAGCGATATCTGTCATGACTCGCACCGAGTGGCAGCTTACGTGGAAGCTGATAATGAGATGGCATGTCAGGATGCGTTGGATCGATTGGATGAAGAACGTGATCTCGTGGTGGCTCGATCGGCGATTTTTCAACAAGATTTACGACGATATCACAGCCCGCGGGTCAAGACCAGAACCTTTCAAGAAGGCGACTTAGTTCTCCGGCTCATCCAAGATCAGACTGACATGCATAAACATTCGCCACCTTGGGAAGGACCTTTTGTCGTCAGCAAGAATTTGCACAACGGGTCATACTACTTGATCGATATCCGAGAGCACAAGGACTCACGCACATCAGAGGAGGAGACTAATCGGCCATGGAATATCGCTCACCTCCGGCCTTACTATACTTAAGCCTCCGGCTCTCATGATGTAATTCGATGATGTAAATATCAGTAAAATATAATACAGCCGGCATCCCCGCCAATTCGGGGCCCCTGCCATTTTTTCAAAGTTGAGTCTTTATTATCATCATACATATCTTCTCAAGAAGCTTAGTACCCAAATCAAAGGAATCATGAAGAGTTGGATGCATAGCACAGCTCCAACATAAGCTCTTGATGAGAATAATCATCAAGTATGACACTTGGGGGCTTCTTGTTCAAACATAGGTGTATTCGACCAAATAGAACACAACGTTACTACCCATTTGACCTGGTTATGTTCAAACATAGGCGTATCCGACCAAAGAGGAAATAACCTGTGGGTCATCCTACCTGTGCCCAGCTGCTTCAACTCCATCAGGTCATCTTGATTGACCCGGCGATCTCTTGGCAATCAGTCTTCATGGCGTATTCGACCAAGACCTGAGCTTGCTCAGGTTCAAACGCCGGCTGCCACTGCGAGAGCACGGTGCTACAGATAGTCAGGATAGATCCAGGCTCAAAATACCTCCTTCCTTGAAACTTGGATAACTCGGCCTATGATGCAAGATGCAACTCTGACCCCGCATACTCTAGGCAAGTCTATCTTTCAAAAACAAAGACCTGCATTTGTCTAGGTTCAAATGTCGATTGGGTATTGTGAGAGCTGGCTCATAGCATGCACGTACCTTCCAGGGGCCACCAAGGCTAGTTTCATTGAAGAAGAACCTTTGGCTTGGCGGCCCGCAAAAGCCTTGAAATATTCTTTGCTTGTTTGTTTCTGTTTTCTCTTTGCTTTCTTGTAAGTTTTCGTTTTGAGTTGTGTTCTTTGCAAGATCGGCCTAGTTGCCTCCCTTCATGGCTCATATTTGAAGCCTCTTCGGGTCTCTACAACCCAATCTACTGACCGGCTCTAAGCCACCGGAGAATAACAACTTTATGGAATTATACCTCTACAGGGTTATGAACATATGGAGGCCGATTAAGCCGGTAGTTAAAATCATGTCTTCAGGTATGACTATGTTTATAACAATTAAACCGGCCCTGGTTCTGGACGCCTGTCCCCAGTGGCACTGGTTGGACACAGTGACCTGCCCGGCGGTAAACCGCCAGGGCACTTGTTTTCTGTTTATATGCAGGATGACGTTTATATTGATCTGCGCGCACTAAAACCGTCACAAGGATAAAGTAAGGATTTCCACATTCAAAGATTCATAATGTCATCAAAAGACAAGCAGTGTGCATGACGGCGCGACAGTTGGTACAATAAACCGACAGGAAAAGTGTTTCGCTATCCTATTACAAAATACCATGAGCAAGATAAAGGTTCAAATGTTTTTATCATAGGCACATCAGCCGCCCGACGGATCATTCTCCTTGGCCTTGCTGCTTTGGTGATTCTGGGTCACCCGTCGCCGGTTCTACGTCCTCCACTGTTTGAAAATTTGCACCAACCAATCCAAGCCAGCCAGAGCTTCAAATTTAGCCGCCCCATCAATAAGGTCAGTGGGATCAATTTCACGGGCAAAGGTATGCTTACTAATTGGAGGAATCAGATCCATCACTTTATAAGAAGGAGTGGACATCTTTTGGTTCTCCGCATCATAAGCCGGCTGATATTTCGACAAGTCCGTTTCATTTGCAATCAAGCTGGCCAATGGGCGGATGTCCTTGACACAAGCAGCGAAGTCTTTATGGTCAAAGACTGAGCCGTCTTCTTTCAAACTTGGATACCCAGTAGCCAAGTCAGATGTTTTCAGCTCTGGAAGCCATGCCTTAGTCCGGCTCAAGGCCATGACAACGCCGGCTCTTGCAGATGACTGCTTGATTTCGTCTATCCTGGCAGGCAGAACGGAGAGTCTTTGCAAGATATCTACAAAGAATGTTGGTGCTTGACTGGACAGAGAGATAACAGCCAGGGCACGCTGCGCCCCAGTGTACAATTGTTCCACGAGGGTGTAGACGTCTTTCAGTTTTACAAGTGGATCTCTGCCAAGGATACTGCTTCTCTTACCTACATGACCACTAAGTTGATCAGTAACGGGTTAAGTTACCACAAAATTTTATTTAAAAAATTATAACACGGCAGCTTACCAAAGATGGCTGCGGTCATTTCTGAGACACGGTGTTTTAAGCCCGAGAGCTCAGTTGTCACCGCTTCAAGAGATGTTTCGGCTTTTTCAGCCCATTGCACTAAGGCAGCCCTTTCTTTAGCCCATGCAGATTCCTCAGACTTAAGTTTAGCCTTCAAATCATTCGCTTCAGACAAGCTAAATTGAAACTTGGATTCAACTTTCTGAGTTTCTGATTCTTGGTGCTTAAGCCGTTCCCTAGCATCCTTTAGTTGTGTTTGTAATTCAGCAGTGGCTTCATGAACAGGTAAAGTAAGCATGAGACGGATTAATTGCCGGTTTAACAAAGATTTAAGTCCCAAGCCTTTTGCAAGCAACAACACTTGGCACTTGGGGGCTAATGGAGGCTGAAGTTGTTCTTTCTGAGTCGGGTTCATGTTATTAGGTCTCAAGCACTTTGCAAGCAAGAGCACTTGACCCTTGGGGGCTAATGGAGACGGAAATTTTTCTGAAGTTAATAAGTTCATGAGCTTAAAAGTCCCAAGCACTTTGCAAGCAACATCACTTGGCACTTGGGGGCTAATGTACATCACTTTTATATGACAAGTTAATTATGTTAGCCGACAGCAACATGGTTATTACCACTGGTTTAAGGATGGTGTGCAGGTGATACTTCCATTTTACATCATGCTTATAAGTTGATATTTATTGCATTATGGGCTGTTCATTCATGTTTTGTCACAATACTTATGCCTTTTCATTCTTATTTTCCAAGGTTTACATGAAGAGGGGGAATGCCGGCAGCTGGAATTCTGGGCTGGAAAAGGAGCAAACTCTGGAAACCTATTCTGCACAACTCCAAAAGCCCTGAAACTCCACAGAACATTGTTTCGGAAAATATAAAAAATATCTGGCGGAAGAAACCCACAAGAGGGGCCACTGGCTGGCCTCGAGGGTGGGGGCGTGCCCCCCTTCCCAGGGCGCGCCCCCTGCCTCGAGGGCCAGCCTGTGGGCCCCCGGTGCCCATCTTCTCCTATATGAAGCGTTTTGACCTAGAAAAAAAATTAGGAGGAGGCTTTCGGGACCAGACGCCGCAGTCTCGAGGCGGAACCGCGGCGGAAACCAATCTAGGGCTCCGGTAGAGCTGTTCTGCCAGGGATACTTCCCTCCGGGAGGGGGAAATCGTCACCGCCGTCATCACCAACAACTCTCCCATCTTGGGGAGGGCTATTTTCATCAACATCTTCACCAGAACCATCTCCTCTCAAACCCTAGTTCATCGCTTGTATCCAATCTTTGTATCCAAACCTCAGATTGGTACTTGTGGGTTGCTAGTAGTGTTGATTACTCCTTGTAGTTGATGCTAGTTGGTTTATTTGGTGGAAGATCATATGTTCAGATCCATTATGCATATTAATACCCCTCTGATCATGAACAATATTATGTCTTGTGAGTAGTTACTTTTGTTCCTGAGGACATGGGAGAAGTCTTTCTATTAGTAGTCATGTGAATTTGGTCTTCGTTCGATATTTTGATGAGATGTATGTTGTCTCTCCTCTAGTGGTGTCATGTGAATGTCTACTACATGACACTTCACCATTATTTGGGCCTAGAGGAAGTCATTGGGAAGTAATAAGTAGATGATGGGTTGCTAGAGTGATATAAGCTTAAACCCTAGTTTATGCGTTGCTTCGTAAGGGGCTGATTTGGACCCATATGCTTCAGGCTATGGTTAGGTTTACCTTAATACTTCTTTTGTAGTTGCGGATTCTTGCATTAGAGGTTAATCATAAGTGGGAGGATTGTCCAAGTAAGGGCAGCACCCAAGCACTGGTCCACCCACATACCAAATTATCAAAGTACCAAACGCGAATCAGATGATCGTGATGAAAACTAGCTTGACGATAATTCCCATATGTCCTCGGGACCGCTTTATCTTGCATAAGAGTTTGTACAGGCTTGTCCTTTGCTACAAAAAGGATTGGGCCAACTTGCTGCACCTTATTTACTTTTACCTTTTGTCACTTGCTACCAATTATCTTATCACAAAACTATCCGTTACCTATAATTTCAGTGCTTGCAGAAAATACCTTACCGAAAACTGCCTATCATTTCCTTTTGCTCCTCGTTGGGTTCGACACTCTTACTTATCAAAAGGACTACGATAGATCCCCTACACTTGTGGGTCATCAAGACTCTTTTCTGGCGCCCTTGCCGGGGAGTGAAGCGCCTTTGGTAAGGAAAAATTTATATAATGTGCTGAAATTTATTGTCACTTGTTACTATGGCTCAAAATCCTTTGAGGGGCTTGTTCGGGGTATCTTCACCCCGAGCAGAAGAGCAAAGAGTTGCTCCTCAACCTACTGCGATCGCTATACAGGAGACGGAACACTCCACCCCGATTTACATCTAATCTATGTGGATGAAGTTTGTGGATTATTTAAGCTTGCAGGTATGCTCGAGGATGTTATCAAGAAGAAGGTCTTCCCTTTATCTTTGAAGGGAGAGGCATTGACATGGTTTAGGCTATGCGGTGATATGGGACCTTGGAACTATAATCGGCTGAAGTTGGAATTTCATGAGAAGTTCTAACCTATGCACCAGGTTCATCGTGATCGCAATTATATTTATAATTTCTGGCCTCGCTAAGGAGAAAGCATCGCTCAAGCTTGGGGGAGGCTTAAGTAAATGTTATATTCATGCCTCAATCATGAGCTTTCAAGAAAAATGATCATCAAAAATTTTTATGCTCGGCTTTCTCTCAATAATCGCACCATGCTCGATAATTCTTGTTCTGGCTCTTTTATGATGAAGACTATTGAATTCAAATGGGATTTATTGGAAAGAATTAAACGCAAGTCTGAAGATTGGGATCTCGACGAAGGTAAGGAATCAGGTATGACCCCTAAGTTTGATTGTCTTAAAGCTTTTATGGATACCGATGTTTTCCGTGAGTTTAGCACTAAATATGGACTTGACTCTGAGATAGTAGCCTCTTTCTGTGAATCTTTTGCTACTCATGTTGTTCTCCCTAAGGAGAAGTGGTTTAAATATCATCCCCCTATTGAAGTAAAATTAGTTGAACCTAATAAAGTTGAAGAAAGACCATCACTTATAATGTTGATCCTGTCATTCCTACCGCTTATATCGAGAAACCAGCTTCACCTGTTAGGATAAAGGATCATGCTCAAGCTTCAACTGTAGTTCGTAAGAGTAATACTAGAACACCTACACCCTCTGAGCAAATTAAAGTTGAACCTAGTGTTTCTATGGTTAAAGATCTCTTGGTAGAAGATTTAGATGGACATTTATTTACCTCCAAGAAGAGTCTGCTAGAATAGCCAAACCCAATGTTAGGAATAGACATAAACCTGCTGTAGGCTTGCCTGTTATCTCCGTTAAGATAGGGGATCATTGCTATCATGGTTTATGCAACGTAGGTGCTAGTGCGAGTATTATCCCCCTTGATTTGTATAACGAAATTATGCATGATATTGCACCTGTTGAGCTAGAAGGGATTGCTGTTACTATTAAGCTTGCTAATAGAGATACTATTTCACCAGTTGGGATTGTTAGAGATATTGAAGTCTTGTGTGGGAAGGTTAAATACCCTGCTGATTTTCTTGTTCTTATTTCCCCATAAGATGCTTTCTATCCCATTATATTTGGTAGACCGTTCTTGAATACCGTTAATGCCAAGATAGACTGCGTGAAAGACATTGTCACTGTCGGATTAGGGGATATGTCTCATGATTTTAACTTTGCTAAATTCCGTAGACAACCCCTTGAAAAGGCACCACCCAGTAAAGATGAACTTATTGGTCTTGCTTCTATTGCCATGCCACCTAATGATCCTTTAGAACAATATTGCTATACCATGAAAATGATATGCATATGAATGAGAGAAGGGAGATAGATGAAATATTCCTTACACAGGGACCCGTATTGAAAAACAACTTGCCTGTTGAAATCCTAGGGGATCCCCCTCCACCCAAGGGTGATCCCGTGTTTGAACTTAAACCTTTGCCTGATAATCTTAAGTATGTTTATCTTGATGAAAAGAATATATATTCTGTTATTATTAGTGCTAACCTTTCAGAGCATGAAGAAGAAAGATTATTGAAAACTCTGAAGAAGCACCGAGCTACTATTGGATATACTCTGGATGATCTTAAGGGCATTAGTCCCACTATATGCCAACACAAGATAAAATTGGAAGAAAATGCTAAACCAGTTATCGATCTTCAGCGACGGTTAAATCCTAAGATGAAAGAAGTGGTAAGGAAGGAAATTCTAAATCTTCTAGAGGTAGGTATTATCTATCCCATTGCTGATAGCCAGTGGGTAAGTCCTGTCCATTGTGTTCCTAAGAAAGGAGGTATGACTGTCGCACCTAATGATAAAGATGAATTGATCCCGCAAAGAATAGTTACAGGTTATAGGATGGTAATTGATTTCCGTAAGTTAAATAAAGCTACTAAGAAAGATCATTACCCCTTGCCATTTATTGATCAAATGATAGAAAGGTTATCCAAACATACTCATTTATGCTTTTCTAGATGGTTATTCTGGTTTCTCTCAAATACCTGTATCAAAGGGGGATCAAGAAAAAACCACCTTTACTTGTCCTTTCGGTACCTTTGCTTATAGACGTATGCCTTTTGGTTTACGTAATGCACCTGCTACCTTTTAAAGATGCATGATGGTTATATTCTGTGACTTTTGTGAAAAGATTGTTGAGGTATTCATGGATGATTTATCCGTTTACGAAACTTCTTTTGATGATTGCTTAAGCAACCTTGATCGAGTTTTGCAGAGATATGAAGACACTAATCTGGTCTTGAATTGGGAGAAGTGCCACTTTATGGTTAATGAAGGCATTGTCTTGGGACATAAAATTTCTGAAAGAGGTATTGAAGTTGACAAGGCTAAAGTGGATGCTATTGAAAAGATGCCATGCCCTAAGGATATCAAAGGTATATGAAGTTTCCTTGGTCATGCCGTGTTTTATAGGAGGTTCATTAAGGACTTCTCCAAAATCTCCAAGCCTCTGACTAATCTCTTACAAAAAGATATTCCTTTTGTCTTTGATGATGATTGTCTAGAAGCATTTGAAATATTTAAGAAAGCATTGATCTCTGCACCTATTATCCAGCCTCCTGACTGGAATTTACCCTTTGAGATTATGTGTGATGCTAGTGATTATGCTGTAGGAGCTGTTCTAGGGCGAAGAGTTGATAAGAAATTGAATGTTATCCAGTATGCTAGTAAAACTCTAGATAGTGCCCAAAGAAATTATGCTACCACTGAGAAAGAATTTTTAGCAGTTGTGTTTGCTTGTGATAAGTTTAGACCCTATATCGCTGATTCTAAAGTAACTATTCACACAGATCATGCTGCTATCAAATACCTTATGGAAAATAAAGATGCTAAACCTAGACTTATTAGATGGGTCCTCTTGCTGCAAGAATTTGACTTGCACATTATTGATAGAAAGGGAGCTGAGAACCCCATAGCAGATAACTTGTCTAGGTTAGAGAATATACTTGATGACCCACAACCTATTGATGATAGCTTTCCTGATGAACAACTAGCTGTCATAAATACTTCTCGTACTGCTCCTTGGTATGCTGGTTATGCTAATTATATTGTTGCTAAGTTTATACCACCTAGCTTCACGTACCAGCAAAAGAAAAAGTTCTTCGATGATTTGAGACATTACTTTTGGGATGACCCACATCTTTATAAAGAAGAAGTAGATGGTATTATTATATGTTGTGTACCTGAGCATGAACAGGAACAGATCCTACGCAAGTGCCACTCCAAAGCTTACGGAGGACACCATGCAGGAGATAGAACCGCACACAAGGTATTGCAATCCAGTTTTTATTGGCCTACTCTCTTCAAGGATGCCGATAAGTTTGTCTTATCATGTGATGAATGTCAAAGGATTGGTAATATTAGTAGATGTCGA
Organism: Secale cereale; assembly: GCA_902687465.1. Classification (NCBI taxonomy): domain Eukaryota; kingdom Viridiplantae; phylum Streptophyta; class Magnoliopsida; order Poales; family Poaceae; genus Secale; species Secale cereale. The sequence continues at coordinate 630,831,969 of LR738714.1, forward strand.
GAAATGCCTATGAATTATTCACTTGTTATTGAACCATTTGATGTTTGGGGCTTTGATTATATGTGACCTTTTCCTGCCTCTAATGGGTACACACATATCCTAGTTGCTGTTGATTACGTTACTAAGTGGGTAGAAGCTATTCCAACTAGTAGTGTTGATCATAACACCTCTATTAAGATGCTTAAAGAAGTGATATTTCCGAGGTTTGGAGTCCCTAGATATCTAATGACTGATGGTGGTTCACAATTTATTCATGGTGCTTTCCGTAAGATGCTTGCTGAGTATGATGTCAACCATAGAATTGCATCACCTTATCACTCACATACTAGTGGTCAAGTAGAGCTAAGTAATAGGGAGTTGAAATTAATCTTGCAAAAGACAGTTAATAGGTCTAGAAAGAATTGGTCCAAGAAACTAGATGATGCATTATGGGCCTATAGAACTGCATACAAAAATCCTATGGGTATGTCTCCATGTAATATGGTATATGGAAAAGCTTTTCACTTACCTCTTGAGCTAGAACATAAGGCATATTGGGCTATCAAAGAGCTCAATTATGATTTCAAACTTACCGGTGAAAAGAGGCTATTTGATATTAGCTGTCTCGATAAATGGAGAACCCAGGCCTACGAGAACGCCAAGTTATTCAAAGAAAAAGTTAAAAGATGGCATGACAAAAGGATACAAAAGCGTGAGTTTAACGTAGGTGACTATGTTTTGCTATTCAACTCTCGTCTAAGATTTTTTGCAGGAAAACTTCTCCCCAAGTGGGAAGGACCTTACGTTATCGAGGAGGTCTATCGTTCCGGTGCCATAAAAATTAACAACTTCGAAGGCACAAATCCGAAGGTGGTGAATGGTCAACGGATCAAACATTATATTTCAAGTAATCCTATAAATGTTGAATCTAATATTATTGAAACCATAACCCCGGAGGAATACATAAGGGACACCTTCCAAAATGATTCAGCCTCCGAAAAGGAAGAGGTATGTGATACGGTAAGTAAACCGACTCCAAAACAGTTCTAAAGGAATTTTTTCCCGTTTTGGAATATTTAGAAAAATAGAAAAATAAACCGTAGTCCGGAGGAGACACGGGGTCTCCTCAAGGGTAGGTGGCGCGCCCCCTTCCCACGGCGCCCCCTACCTCGAGGGCACCCCGTGTGTCCCCTGGACTCCGTTTTCTTGTGGGTTACTCCTTTCGTTCGAGAAAAAATCATTCTATATACTCCTGAAGGTTTTGACCTCTGTATCACGCAGAAATCCTCTGTTTTCGTTTCAAGCCGTTCCTATCACAGATAAAGGCAACATGTCGCCCCAGGACTCGGAGGGAGAAAGCTATGTGGCTGATTCCCTTGCTGACCCTAAGGTCTATGGTGATTTGGAGCATTATGGTTGGACCACGGAAGAAGAAGAGGACCAGGATTCAAAGAGGAAAGATTGGACTAGCTCAGACAAAGACGAAGTCCCACTACCTCAACCTGGAGACATGCACGTGGAGTTCAAAAAGTCAAGCCTCCCGAACAGAGTAAAGAAACCTAAGATCGAATTTATCCCTTTTAACCTCTTGCAGGAAAACAAGCAGGCATTATGCAAGAGGATATTAAATCTTGAGCAAGAGATCAATGATCTAAAGGAGCAAAATTCTGTCCTTAAGCGTGAGGTGAGGAAGAAGCCATCATCACCAACCCCGAAGAAGGAGGCATACTCATATGGGTATGGGCACTCCCCTTGGCAACTGCCAATCTTGGGGGAGTGACCCCGGTATCATATCACCATCACTCCTATATTTACCGTTTTACTTAGTTCGATCCTTTTGGTAGTATCTTGATCTATTAGAATAAAGTTAGCATGATCTAGTTGTGAACTTTTGCTTTGTGAGCTTTATCCTTTGTAATCGAGTCCGTGAGCTATATAATAAAGATTAGTGTTGAGTCAAGGGCTTGATTTCCTCACTTGGGTCATGATAAAAAGAAAGAAAACAAAAAGAGTCTCAAAGAGATCATATCGATCTTACGGGAATTAATGACCTCACATGTGAGAGTATGATAAATAAAAGTTGTTGGGAGGTGACAAACATAGTTTTGGTCATCGTTGCAATTAATAGGAAGTAATAAAAGAAGAGAGGCTTCACATACAAATATACTATCTTGGACATCTTTTATGATTGTGAGATCTCATTAAAGTATGACATGCTAAAGAGTTGATGTTAGACAAGGAAGACAACATAATGGGTTATGTCTTCTTATATCCGAAATAAAGTATATTGTCATGGATCTTCCAACATGTTGAGCTTGCCTTTCTCCCTCATGCTAGCCAAAAATTCCTCGCACTAAGTAGAGATACTACTTGTGCTTCCATATATCCTTAAAGCCAGTTTTGCCATGAGAGTCCACCATACCTACCTATGGATTGAGAAAGATCCTTCCAAGTAAGTTGTCATGTTGCAAACCCGCTAAATATGTATGATTTATTAGTGTGGGGGCAAATTAGCTTTATACAATCCTGTGATATGGAAGTAATAAAAGCGACAGACTGCATAATAAAGGTCCTTATCACAAGTGGCAATATAAAGCGAAGTTCCTCTATGCTAAGACTTTGTGCATCCAACCATAAAAACACATGACAACCTCTGCTTCCCTCAGTGAAGGGCCTATCTTTTATTCTTGTCCTATAAGTGTCAAGGTGAAATCCACCTTTATTTTTTACATTTTATCCTTTTGCAAGCACAATGTGTTGGAAAGATCCTGACATATATACCCACTTGGATGTAAGTTTTCATGTTCTATTACTGTTGACATTACCCTTGAGGTAAAAGGTTGGGAGGCAACACCATAAGCCCCTATCTTTCTCTGTGCCCGATTAAAACTCCATAAACATAACTATTGCATGAGTGTGAGCAATTGTGAAAGACTATATGATAGTTGAGTATGTAGGCTTGCCGAAAAGCTCTTATATTGACTCTTTCCGATGTTACGATAAATTGCAATTGCTTCAATGACTGAGACCAAAGTTTGTTAGTTTCCAATGAAGTTTATGATGCATACTTGATATTGTGGATGAATTGTTACTTTAGCATAAGAATCATATGACTATATTAATATAAGTTGCTATTATAAGAATGATCATGATGCCCTCATGTCCGTACTCTATTTTTATCGACACCTCTATCTCTAAACATGTGGACATATTTTTCGATATCGGCTTTCGCTTGAGGACAAGCGAGGTCTAAGCTTGGGGGAGTTGATACGTCCATTTTGCATCATGCTTATAAGTTGATATTTATTGCATTATGGGCTGTTCATTCATGTTTTGTCACAATACTTATGCCTTTTCTCTCTTATTTTGCAAGGTTTACATGAAGAGGGAGGATGCCGGCAGCTGGAATTCTGGGCTGAAAAAGGAGCAAACTCTGGAAACCTATTCTGCGCAACTCCAAAAGCCCTAAAACTCCACAGAACATTGTTTCGGAAAATATAAAAAATATCTGGCGGAAGAAACCCACGAGAGGGGCCACTGGCTGGCCTCGAGGGTGGGGGGCGCGCCCCTTTCCCAGGGGCGCCCCCCTGCCTCGAGGGCCAGCCGGTGGGCCCCCGGTGCCCATCTTCTCCTATATGAAGCGTTTTGACCTGGAAAAAATTAGGAGGAGGCTTTCGGGACCAGACGCCGCCGTCTCGAGGCGGAACCGCGGCGGAAACCAATCTAGGGCTCCGGTAGAGCTGTTCTGCCGGGGATACTTCCCTCCGGGAGGGGGAAATTGTCACCGCCGTCATCACCAACAACTCTCCCATCTTGGGGAGGGCTATCTTCATCAACATCTTCACCAGAACCATCTCCTCTCAAACCCTAGTTCATCTCTTGTATCCAATCTTTGTATCCAAACCTCAGATTGGTACTTGTGGGTTGCTAGTAGTGTTGATTACTCCTTGTAGTTGATGCTAGTTGGTTTATTTGGTGGAAGATCATATGTTCAGATCCATTATGCATATTAATACCCCTCTGATCATGAACAATATTATGTCTTGTGAGTAGTTACTTTTGTTCCTGAGGACATGGGAGAAGTCTTGCTATTAGTAGTCATGTGAATTTGGTCTTCGTTCGATATTTTGATGAGATGTATGTTGTCTCTCCTCTAGTGGTGTCATGTGAACGTCGACTACATGACACTTCACCATTATTTGGGCCTAGAGGAAGGCATTGGGAAGTAATAAGTAGATGATGGGTTGTTAGAGTGACAGAAGCTTAAACCCCAGTTTATGCGTTCCTTCGTAAGGGGCTGATTTGGACCCATATGTTTCAGGCTATGGTTAGGTTTACCTTAATACTTCTTTTGTAGTTGCGGATGCTCGCATTAGAGGTTAATCATAAGTGGGAGGCTTGTCCAAGTAAGGGCAGCACCCAAGCACCGGTCCACCCACATACCAAATTATCAAAGTACCGAACGCGAATTAGATGATCGTGATGAAAACTAGCTTGACGATAATTCCCATATGTCCTCAGGAGCGCTTTGCCTTGCATAAGAGTTTGTCCAGGCTTGTCCTTTTCTACAAAAAGGATTGGTCCACCTTGCTGCACCTTATTTACTTTTACCTTTTGTCACTTGCTACCAATTATCTTATCACAAAACTATCTGTTACCTATAATTTCAGTGCTTGCAGAAAATACCTTACTGAAAACTGCCTATCATTTCCTTCTGCTCCTCATTGGGTTCGACACTCTTACTTATCGAAAGGACTACGATAGACCCCCTACACTTGTGGGTCATCAGCAGGCAAGTTATATGCAGTATTAATAAGGACCGGCTCATTCAACCTGATTAAGCCGGCCCTTGGGGGCTAGACATGCAATGTTCCTCAAGGATGGATTTTTTGTTAAGTGATATGCCGGCCTAAAGTCTACAGAATATTCAGTTTTATCATATCCACTAGACTTGGGGGCTGGAAGGACAGTTAAAAATTGGTCAAGAACGTTACCTCTAACTTTTGGTGCATCTACTTCACCATATCGATTTCAAGATCACGATTGCTATGAACCTGATTGAGAAAATCGGACAAGACTTTGCCAGTACTCAGCTGTGCATACTGTGACATGTCAAACCTCACGCGCCGGTTTTCAACAAGTTCTTGCTTGGCGGTGTGTTTGGCTAACACTGTTGGGTGGCCCGGCTCTCTGAAACTAGTGCCAATAAATGTAACATCTTCAGCCCGGTCTTCTGCCGGCTCAGATGGGGCAGACGGTTTAGCAGGTGCAGAATCAACCTTGGCAGGAGCAGTGGCGACATTGGGCACCTCAGGAGGAGCGTCATGAGTAATCTCTTCAGTTGGCCTTTGATCATCTATTGCCGACACCTGCAGCGCCTGCTCAGTAACCTTGGGGTCAGCCACCGGTTTAGTCGCCCTGGCCCTCTTAACATGTTTTGCTTGACCTCTGCATCAATTACAGTAAGTCGCTGCAAGGTTATAAAGATTTAAAGATAAGCTGAACAAGGGACAAGTCATTTACCCAGGAGCGGTCTTGAAAGCCGGAAGTTGACTCTGAGATGAATCGCCGGAGGATGAACGAGAAGTTTCCTGTTAATTTGAATCGGACGAGTTCAAGGGTTGCTGTATAAGACCCGTTAGCGGATAATGAGAGTTTATGAATGGAAATACCTCATTCCGGCGTTTCCGAGGAGGCGGATTATTGACTAAACCGGAGGATAATTCCTCTTCTCCGGAGTAGCGAGTCTGACGCCGACTCTCGTGTTGCTGTTGCTTCAAAAGAAAGTGAGGATCTAAATGAGCAGAAGGGTGGGAAAATCGTACTTTCCGGATAACCCGTCGAACTTTTTGTCTTGGCAAGGACTCTGAGCCGGGGGAAATAGTAATTACCTCTTCATCTGCGGCCTGACTGGCCTCCGTGTCATCCTGGCAATAATCACTGTCAATAAGATAGTTGAAGTAAGAACCAAGAGAGTCAAGGACTACCTCCGAATCAGTGCCGTAGTTTAGTTCAAACAGTTTGGAAGCACTGGTTTTCTTCTTGGTCTTCTTAACAACTTTTTTGGTGGCTCTGGCTCTCTTGGCAGCTTCATGGTCATAAGGTTTCTTCCAGAAGGCCGACTTAGCCTGTGAGAAGTGGCGAATTCAAGATTGGAACGGAACTGTAATTATAAAATGGCAACAATTAAGGTTAAGATTTACCTCCGGTGCCGGGTTAGCTTTGCAGAAAGGCAACATGCCCACTTTGCTGCAGTCAGACAATGATTCATTTAAAATAGTTTTTGTCATATCTGCGATGACATTCTCCTCTAGGTCCATAGAACTATGGCGCAAAGGGTCATTCTTCTCTCCAGTATATTCACACATTAAACCGGAGTTGCGGCTTAAAGGAATAATTCGCCAAGCGAGCCAGCACCGGGCTAAGTCAATTCCAGTTAAACCGTTTCCTAGAAGGCCTTCACCTTTGAAAGAGTGGGGGCAATTGACTTGCGTTCTGCAGCGGTGAGCTTTTCAGCAAGAGGGTGATTGGTGTCTAAACGTTGAGCACGGAGACCCGGCAAAGGATGCTCGTCAGCCGGAGAAGTATCTTTACAATAAAACCAAGTTTTGTTCCAATCATTCGGATGACTCGACAGACAGGCGTAAGGAAAAATAGAGTATCTCCTTCTTTGGATAGAGACAGCCACAAGCTCCAAGCTAGGGCCATTGGTAAATCCATTCTGGCGGTTTAAGTAAAAGAACTCTCTAAATAGCAAGATGCTGGGCTCCTCTTGAAGATATACTTCACAAAAAACCTAAAAGTTGCAGATATTTGACACGGAATTGGGTCCGATGTCTTGGGGATGGAGCCGAAAGAAGTGTTGAACATCTCTGAAGAATTTAGAACCGGGTGGTGAGAAACCCCGGTTCATGTGATCAGTAAAAACAATTACTTCATCATCTGTGGGTGCAGGTCTTTCTTTGCCTGGGTTAGGAGCACGATAAGGCATAACTGGAGCATTTGGCAGATATTCGACTTTGACAAAATCGGCCAGTGTGGCTTCAGTAACAATTGAAGGGACCCAATTGCATGTGGTGACTGTCTTTGGTGGCATTGTCAACAAGCAGACCTAACGAAAGAAGGATTATTGCCGGTTCAGAATCAGTTCATTAAAGGCAGAAACAAATTAGTACTACCAGTTAAGCGTGGCGGCTTAAATGGGGCCTAATGGCATAAGAATAATCATAAGTCGAAAAATGAAGCCGCCATGAAAGATGTGAGTGTTCAGAAAAGCAAATTTCACTAAGTCTGGGAAAAACAGTTTTCACAGGTTGCGGCGGTAATTTTGGATCTACAACTACTCGAAAATCAAGATCAAAAGACAAACATGTAAAACCTAAGATCAATATGATGCAGTTCTAGGAGATGAATCTATTTATTTGCAAAGATGAGATATTACAGTATTGACTAAAGAGATACTATCAACATCAGCATATGAAGAGACATCAAGTTCAGAAGAAAAAACCATAGTTGCAGAGGAAGAAGAAGATGAACTCTAAAGAACTTCACGGGAACCCTAATGGATCTAGGAGGAGAAGGACAAGAATGCACCTGAGCAAGTAAGACGACGGCGGCGGCGCGCGGAAGAGACCTGGTCGCGTTGGGTTGACGCGGCGACTATTGGTGAAGACGAAGTAGAGGGCGACAACGCCGGCGGAGCTCGGTTGCAGGGACGTCGCGAGGAAGGAGACGAAGAGAAAGAGGCGAAGGAGAGAATGGAAGGGGACCTTGGGCCCTATTTATAAGCTAAGTGGATAAAGGTCAGGCGCGGAAATCGAGGAGGTGGAAAAATAGGTAAGTAACTGTGCTGGCGGCTTGATTCTCGGAAATACCAATAAATGCGGAAGATTTGTTAAGATCAGGACCGTTTTCAAGTAAGTAACGTCATGGTGGGTTAACGTTATTTCAAAATTTGACGTCATGGAGGATCAATATCGTTTCAAAAGTGAAGATAACGGCGGTTTACAGTCTCTCACAAAAAGATGAAGAAAGATTTATATGAATAAGTTCAAGATCAACCTGGGCCTAATGTTGGGGATATAAGTATTTCATATGACCCGCCCAGGAGTGGCCGGGTTACCCAACGGTGGTTCATAAGACCAGCCCAGAAATACATTAAAGACAGCGGTTTAGTTAAGGGCCCAAGGCCCGTGGCAGCTTAAGGCCTGTAAGTATGAACAACCATATATGTGACTTGTATTGTAAGGCAGGTAATAAGAGTCACCGAGCCGGACACGATTGTATGAGCCGGACGGGACTCCGTAGGCCACAGGGCGTCAACCCGTGTATATAAGAGGACGACCCGGCAGCGGTTTAGGGCAAGAAACAACAGATCGAGGGCTAGGCAAGCGCATCCGCACCCTAGCAATCGACACCCCAGCAATTCCACCCCAAACTGGATTAGGTTTTACCCTCATCGCAGGGGCCGAACCAGTATAAACTCCCTGTGTCCTTTGTCTTGTTCTTAACCCCTTTAAGCTAACCACGTCGCTATGGCTCCGCAATCAAGTCCTTACCTTAGGACATCTGCCATGACACTTCCACGACAAAACCAAACCATAGCATTAAGTATCAAGTCCTATTTACTCCAATACGTCATACTCCCCTTACTCGGGTTTAAGTTTCCGTCACTCTCGCAACCCACCATATGCGGACCATGAACACATTGCAACACCATACAGCGGGGGCCCCTCACGTTTGCGCGAGAATGGAGGGCATAGGACAGCACCATAAATAAAATATACAATCATACCAACCAAGATCACGATTAACCCATAGGACAAAACAGATCTACTCAAACATCATAGGATAACCATAGATCATTGGGAAATAATATATGGAGTTGAGAACCATATTTAAGTAGAGATTACAGCGAGGGGAAAGAGGTGTTACAACGCTGCAATGAGGAAGAGACAGTTGGTGTGGACGGTGGCAAGATTGTTGATGTAGATCGCCATCCCGATCGTTGCCCCGGTGGCACTCCGGCGCTACCGGAAGCGAGAGGGAGAGAGCCCCCTCATTCTTCTTCTTCCTTGGCCTCCTCCCTACGTTGGGAGAAGGGTTCCTCCTCAGGTCCTTGGTCTCCATGGAATGGGAGGGGCGAGAGCCCCTCCGAGATTGGATCTGTCTCTCTGCCTCTCTATGTTTCTTGTTCCCCGGATCTGGCCCTTCACCGTTTCATAAATTCCCGGAGATCCTTAACTCCGATTGCGCTGAGATTTTAACACGATTTTTAACCATAAATTAGCTTTCTTGCGACAGAAGAAGGGCCCCAACCGATGTTCGAGGAGGGCACAAGACACCAGGGCGTGCCTGAGCCCTGTGGTGTGCCCTGGTGGGTTGCAGGCACTACGGGCCTTTGTTTGCGTTGCTTCCACCTCCTAAAAATCACATATATTCCAAAATAATTCTCCGTAAATTTTTATGGCGTTTGGACTTCGTTTGATATGGATTTTCTGCGATACAAAAACATGCAAAAAACAGGAATTGGCTCTAGGCACTGGATCAGTAAGTTAGTCTAAATAAATCATATAAATTGTTGCCAAAAGTAAGTAAAAGCTGTATAATATTGGCATGAAACAATAAAAAATTATAGATATTACAGAGACGTATCAGCATCCCCAAGCTTAATTCTTGCTCGTCCTCGAGTAGGTAAATGATTAAAAAGATAATTTTTTATGTGGAATGCTACCTAGCATAAACTTGATCATATATCTAGTCATGGCATGAATATTAAGACATGAGTGACTCAAAGCAATAGTATATAATTTGACATAAAGACATCAATACGCGGGCATCCCAACAAACAATCATGTCTTTCAGAATATCAAATGTTAAAGAACGTTATCCCTACAAAATCATATATTCTTGTCATGCTTTGTCTTCCCAGCTCAAAGTATAAATCATGTACTATCCCAGTGTCTGCCAAGCAATTGGTTCATACTTTTTAATGTGCTTCAGCATTTCCAACTCTTACACAATACATGAGCGCAAGCCATGGATATAGCAATATAGGTGGAATGCAGTGGTAGTAGACAAAAGAAAGAAAGAAAGTCTCACATCAACTAGGCAAACTAATGGACTATGGAGATGTCCATCAATTGATATCAATGTGAGGAGCAGGGATTGCCATGCAACAGATGCACTAAGAGCTATAACTGTATGAAAGCTCAATATGAAACTAAGTGGGTATGCATTAAACTACTAATTCCCACTAGTATATGAAAGTGAAAGCATAGGAGAGTCTCTACATGAAAAACATGGTGCTACTTTGACGCACAAGTGTGGTATTTGCATGCCCCTTCTATTTGTTTTTCTGTTTTTTTCATTCATCATTTTTTTACTTTTTTTTCTTTCCTTTTTTTAGTCCGGAGACGCATCCCGACTTGTGAGGGAATCATGGTCTCCATCATCCTGTCATCATGGGGGGAATGCTCTTAAAATGAATAATGATGATCATCACACTTCTATGTACTTATAACTCAGAAGAAATAAAAATTACAACTCGATACCTATAACATAGTATCACTCTATATGATGAAAACTAATGCTCAAGTCAAATATATGATGGAAGTGCCTGGCAATATATCACGGAATGGCTATGGAAATGCCATAATAGGTAGGTATGGTGGCTGTTTAGAGGAAGGTATAATAAAGTTTATGCACCGACGAAAGTTGCTCGGCACAAGAGAAGCTAGCAATTATGAAAGGGTGAGAGTGCGTATAATCCATGGACTCACATTAGTCATAAAGAACTCACATACTTATTGCAAAAGTTTATTAGCCCTCGAAGCAAAGTAATACTATGCATCCTCCTAGGGGGGAGGTTGGTAGGAGTTAACCATCGCCCGCCCCCGACCTTCAAACAAAGATAGGACAATCAAGGATAAATTGTGCTCCAACTTCCAGGCATAACGAGAGACTATACGTGCATGCTTCGGGAATCACAAACCTTAACATCAATATCTTACAAAAAAAATCATCCACTAGTACCTCCCACATATTATCATCTCTATATCGCAAAACTATTGGAAGGAATCAAACATATCATATTCAGTGATCCATAAGTTTTATGTAGGATTTCATTTCTAACCATGCAATTGAACAATTCCTATTGACTCTCTAAATAGATATAAGTGAAGCATGAGAGTTTAATTCTCTCTACAAAAGATCATGCTCTAACAAATATAAGTGAAGCATGAGAGCATTCTACGAACATCGGTTTTCTATATGAAGAGAAACAGGCAATCCAAACTTCAAATGATGTAAGTGAAGAACATGAAGCGTTCTATAAAGCCATACTCAAAAGATATAAGTGAAGTGCAATGAGCATTCTACAAATCAACCAAGGACTATCTCATACCAGCATGGTGCATTATTAAAAGAAAAATAAAAAGCACACGACGCTCCAAGAATTTACGCATATCATGTGAAAGAAATGAATTTGAAAACATAGCGATACTTGTTGAAGAAAGATGGGATGCCTTCCAGGGCATCCCCAAGCTTAGACGCTTTAGTATCCTTGAATATTTACTTGGGGTGCATTGGGCATCCCCAAGATTGAGCTCTTGCCTCTCCTCCTTCTCCTCACATCGAGACCTCCTCGATCTTCGAACACTTCATCGACACAAAACCTAATCCAACTTTTAGCGGCGGGGTTAGTGCATATGATCAATAAAATCTCGTCATGTACTACTCTAATATTATTGTATAATCATAAACAAACATTACCCACTGTATGCTATCACAATTCTATGGCCCCAAGTCAAGGATGCTTGAACAAGAATTCAAACATAAGGAAATAATGAAGCTGTAACAGCAATCTGGGAAAACAGGACAGTGTGTAAAGATTTGAACATTCCCCATACTTCTGTAACTCTAAAAATTCTGAAAAATTAGGAAAAAAAATAAACAAATTGTTTATAAAGACTGTGCAAAAAGTTTCAGAACCGTTTGACGTTCCAGTAAAAAAAAAATCTAAAATCACGCACTACAGCCAAAGTTTCTGTTTTAGAACCCCACAAACCAACAAGCAATCTAATCATCCTAAAGGAAACTCTTGGCACATTATTTTTATAATACAATGGAATTTTACAAGGGGATAATTATTTTTGCAAAAAACTTCCATGAAAAATTCTACATTGTTTCCATAAGCATGAACACAAGTGTTCAAGGTCGACCCTCATTTCTGCAATGCATCACCTTTCAATCGCTTCTCTTTTTGGAAAAGTTTTAGGTTCCCCTCTATATATTTTTGTTTTTAAACTATATAAAAGCACTCAACAGAAATAAATTACTCCTTTTTAAAAAAACTCCCGGGTTGTCTCCCTGGCAGCGCTTTCCTTAAGGCCATTAAGCTAGGCATAAAGTGCTCAAGTAATGAATCCACCCGGATCCCAAGGTATATCAAAGCCAATTTTAACTAGCAATGATTTGGCATTTAGTAGTGAGCACAAAGTGACATTTTTCATGCAACAACGAAGTCTAGCTCTCTTCCTATGCATAGGCATGCCATAAAAGAACAATTCATGCACATCAAGTAAAGACCAATGCATAGTATAAGCAGTTTCTTGCAATTCTATCGCGTTGGAAACATAGAGAGGCGGAGATGTAGTTCCTCTCTCATAATAATGGCAAGTAGGAGCAGCAAGCACATGCATATCATATTCATCCAAATCATCATGTGCAACGGTAAAAGGCAACCAATCAATATAATCCTTTATAAGTGCAAATTTCTCCGATATAGTGTAGTTTGGAGAATTCAAAAAGATAATAGGACTATCATGTGTGGGTGCAATAGCAACAATTTAATTCTTAATATAAGGAACTATAGCAAGTTCATCTCCATAAGCATAATTCATATTGACATCTTGGCCACAAGCATAGCAAGCATCAAGTTCATCAAAAAGGGATATTTCAAGTGAATCAACGGGATGATAGCAATTATCGTAGCATTCATCCTTCGGTAAGCACGAAGGGAAATTAAACAATGTATTAGTTGAGGGGTTACTCTCATCAAAGGGGTGGGCAAGGGTAGCTAATCCGTTCTTCCTCCTTTTGTTCTTCGCTCTCCTCCTCATCTCTTTCATCCAATGAGCTCACAATGACATCAATTTCTTCTTCCATAGATTCCTGCAAAATATTAGTCTCTTCTTGGACAGCGGAGACTTTCTCAATAAACGCATCTATATGGGCATTGTATTTATAATTCAAATAGCAATATTTAAGTATAGCAATATTTTCAGATCTGTAAACATTATCATCATAATTTTCATACTCTTCAAACAAGCATTTAATTTCACAAGCATCCTTAAAAGCAACAAATTCTTCTATTTGTTCCACATCGTAATAATCATATATACCATTAGCATAAGAAACCAATGTTTTATTATCATTGAAGTCACATGAAAAGGTAAGATGTGGAGCATTCATCCTAGAGCAACCAGTATAATCATATCTCAAGCATAAATTATCAGCATACCAATGCAACATATGAATTTGATCACATAACAATTTCTCTTTATGAGTCAAGATATAACCCCTAAAGTATTCACGTTGATCCAACATTACTCCCATTATATAGTTCAATGGGGTTTTCTCAGGATTATCAAAGTAGTGCATAATATCTTTCATATAACGAGCATCGAGGGTTTTAGGAGGTTCCCCAGCTCCATGAGCAGCAAGTACCACTAATTTTTTTGGTGTTTCGTGTTCCATATCCATAACTAAAGATAAAGAACAACTTAGAACAGAAAATAAAAACTACTTAGCGATAAAGCAAACAAGCACACACGAAATATTCACCCCACGCTATAACTCCCAGGCAACGGCGCCAGAAAAAGGTCTTGATAACCCACAAGTATAGGGGATCGTTTGTAGCCTTTTTCGATAAGTAAGAGTGTCGAACCCAACGAGGAGCTAAAGGCAGAACAAATATTCCCTCAAGTTCTATCAACGACCGATACAACTCTACGCACACTTGACGTTTGCTTTACCGAAAACAAGTATGAAACTATTTTGTAGATGTGGTGCTAGAACTACTTTGCAAGAATAAAACTAGAAGTACTTTGCAAGATAATAAAAGTGGATAGCTTTTGTCAACAAGAAAGTTATTTTTCCCCTTTGTAATCGATAACAAGTACCCGTAATCATTCTTGCAATTTTATATGAGGGCGAGGCATGAGCTAACATACTTTCTCTACTTGGATCATATGCCCTTATGATTGGACCCCTAGCAAGCATCCGCAACTACTAAAGATCATTAAGGTCGTGAAACCAAACCATAGTATTAAGTATCAAGTCCTCTTTACTCCCATACGTCATACCCCCTTACTTGGGTTTAAGTTTCTGTCACTCTCGCAACCCACCATAAGCAGACCATGAACATATTGCAACACCCTACAACGTGGCCCCCTCACGTTTGCCCGAGAACGGAGGGCACCGTAGGACAGCACCATAAATAAAATATTCAATCATACCAAACAAGATCATGATTAACACACATGACAAAACGGATCTACTCAAACATCATAGGATAACCATAGATCATTGGGAAATAATACATGAAGTTGAGCACCATGTTTAAGTAGAGATTACTGTGGGGGAAAACAGGTGTTACACCGCTGCAATGAGGGAGAGGGAGTTGGTGTAGACGGTAGCAAGATTGTTGATGTAGATCGCCGCCCCGATCGTTGCCCCGGTGGCACTCCGGCGCCACCGAAAGCGAGGGGAGAGAGCCCCCTCCTTATTCTTCTTCCTTGTCCTCCTCCCTAGGTGGGAGAAGGGTTCCCCTCTGGTCCTTGGTCTCCATAGCATGGGAGGGGCGAGAGCCCCTCCGAGATTGGATATGTCTCTCTGTTTCTCTCTATTTAGCGTTCCCCAGATCTGGCCTTTCACCGTTTCTGAAATTCCTGGAGATCCGTAACTCCGATTGCGCTGAGATTTTAACACGATTTTTATCCGTAAATTAGCTTTCTCGTGCCAGAAGAAGGGCCCCAACTGACGTTCGAGGAGGGCACAAGACACTAGGGCATGCCCAGGCCCTGTGGCACGCCCTGGTGGATTGTGGGCACTACGAGCCCCCGTTTGTGTTGCTTCCACCTCCTAAAAATTACATATATTACAAAATAATTCTCCGTAAAATTATATCGCGTTTGGACTTCGTTTGATATGGATTTTCTGCGATACAAAAACTTGCAAAACAACAGGAACTGGCACTTGGCACTGGATCAGTAAGTTAGTCCAAATAAATCATATAAATTGTTGCCAAAAGTATGTAAAAGTTGTATAATATTGGCATGAAACAATCAAAGATTATAGATACGACAGAGACATATCAGCATCCCCAAGCTTAATTCCTGCTCGTCCTCGAGTAGGTAAATGATAAAAAAAGATAATTTTTGATGTGGAATGCTACCTAGCATAAACTTGATCATATATCTAGTCATGACATGAGTGATTCAAAGCAATAATCTATAATGTGACATAAAGACATCAATACTCGGGCATTCCAACAAACAATCATGTCTTTAAGAATATCAAATGCTAAAGAACGTTATCCCTACAAAATCATATAGTCTTGTCATGCTCTATCTTCCCACCTCAAAGTATAAATCATGTACTACCCCAGTGTCAGCCAAGCAATTGGTTCATACTTTTTAACACGCTTCAGCATTTTCAACTCTTACGCAATACATGAGTGCAAGCCATGGATATAGCAATATATGTGGAATATAATGCGATGGTATTAGACAAAATAAAGAAAGAAAGTCTCACATCAACTAGGCAAACTAATGGACTATGGAGATGTCCATCAATCGATGTCAATGTGAAGTGTAGGGATTGCCATGCAACATATGCACTAAGCGCTATAAGTGTATGAAAGCTCAATATGAAACTAAGTGGGTATGCATTAAACTACTAATTCCCACTAGTATATGAAAGTGAAAGCATAGGAGACTCTCTACATGAAAAACATGGTGCTACTTTGAAGCACAAGTGTGGTATTTGCATGCCCCTTCTAATTTTTCTATTTTTTTCATTCATCATTTTTTTCCTTTTTCTTTTTTCTTTTTCTTTTCTTGTTTTTCTTTCCTTTTTTTAGTCCGGAGTCGCATCACGACTTGTGGGGGAATCATGGTATCCATCATCCTATCATTATGGGGGCAATGCTCTAAATATGAATAATGATGATCATCACACTTCTGTGTACTTATAACTAAGAAGAAATAAAAATTACAACTCGATGCCTATAACATAGTATGACTCTATATGATGAAAACGAATGCTCAAGTCAACTGTATGATGGAAGTGCCTAGGAATATATCACGTAATGGCTATGGAAATGCCCTAATAGGTAGGTATGGTGGTTGTTTAGAGGAAGGTATAATAAAGTTTATGCACTGGCGAAAGTTGCGCGGCATGAGAGAAGCTAGCAATTATGAAAGGGTGAGAGTGCATATAATCCATGGACTCACATTAGTCATAAAGAACTCACATACTTATCGCAAAAGTCTATTAGCCCTCGAAGCAAAGTAATACTACGCATGCTCCTAGGGGGAGGTTGGTAGGAGTTCACCATAGCGCGCCCCCGACCTTCACACAAAGATAGGACAATCAGGGATAAATTGTGCTCCAACTTCCAGGCATAACGAGAGACTATACGTGCATGCTTCGGGAATCACAAACCTTAACATCAATATCTTACTAAACACAATCATCCACTAGTACCTCCCACATATTATCATCTCTATATCACAAAACTATTGCAAGGAATCAAACATATCATATTCAGTGATCCATAAGTTTTATGTAGGATTTTATGACCAACCATGCAATTGAACAATTCCTGTTGACTCTCTAAATAGATATAAGTGAAGCATGAGAGTTTAATTCTGTCTACAAATGATCATGCTCTAACAAATATAAGTGAAGCACGAGAGCATCCTACGAACATCGGTTTTCTATGTGAAGAGAAACAGGCAATCCAAACTTCAAATGATATAAGTGAAGAACATGAAGCATTCTATAAAGCCATACTCAAAAGATATAAGTGAAGTGCAACGAGCATTCTACAAATCAACTAAGGGCTATCTTATACCAGCATGGAACATTATTAAAAGAAAAATAAAAGGCACACGACACTCCAAGAATTTACGCATATCATGTTAACGAAACAAATTCGAAAACATACCAATACTTGTTGAAGAAAGATGGGATGCCTTCGAGGGCATCCCCAAGCTTAGACACTTGCTCCTTGAATATTTACTTGGGGTGCCTTGGGCATCCCCAAGCTTGAGCTCCTGCCTCTCCTCCTTCTCCTCACATCGAGACCTCCTCGATCTTCGAACACTTCATCCACACAAAACTTAATCCAACTTTTAGCGGCGGGGTTAGTGCATATGATCAATGAAATCTCATCATTTACTGCTCTAACATTATTGTTTAATTATAAACAAACATTACCCACTATATTCTATCACAAATTCTATGGCCCCAAGTCAAGGAGGCTTCAACAAGAATTCAAACATAAGCAAATAATGAAGCTATAACAGCTATCTGTGAAAAAATGACAGTCTGTAAAGATTTGAACATTCACCATACTTCTGTAACTCTAAAAATTCTGAACAATTAGGACAAAATAAAAAAATTGAATAGAAAGATTGTGCAAAAAGTTTCAGAACCGTTTGACGTTCCAATAAAAAATGTAAAATTGCGCACTACAACCAAAGTTTCTGTTTTTGCACCGCACAAACCAACAAGCAATCTAATCACCCTAAAGGAAACTCTTGGCACATTATTTTTATAATACAATGGAATTGTACAAGTGGATAATTATTTTTGCAAGAAACATCCATGAAAAATTCTACATTGTTTCCATAAGCATGAACACAAGCGTTGAAGGTCGACCCTCAGTTCCGCAATGCATCACCTTTCAATCGCTTCTCTTTTTGGAAAAGTTTTAAGTTTCGCTCTATATTTTTTTGTTTTTAAACTATATAAAAGCACACAACAGAAATAAATGACTCCTTTTTTTTAAACTTCCAGGTTGTCTCCCTGGCAGCGCTTTCTTTAAAACCATTATGCTATGCATAAAGTGCTCAAGTAATGAATCCACCCGGATCCCAAGGTATATCAAAGCCAATTTTAACTAGCAATGATTTGGCATTTAGTAGTGAGCACAAAGTGATATTTGTCATGCAACAAGGAAGTCTAACTCTCTTCCTATGCATAGGCATGTCATAAAAAAACAATTAATGCACATCAAGTAAAGACCAATGCATAGTATAATCAGTTTCTTGCAATTCTATTGTGTTGGAAACATAGAGAGGCAGAGATGTAGTTTCTCTCTCATAATAATTGCAAGTAGGAGCAGCAAGCACATGCATATTATATTCATCCGAATCATCATGTGCAACGGTAAAAGGCAACACATCAATATAATCCTTTATAAGTGCAAATTTCTCCGATATAGTGTAGTTTAGAGAATTCAAAAAGAAAATAGGACTATCGTGTGGGTGCAATAGCAACAATTTCATTCTTAACATAAGGAACTATAGCAAGTTCATCTCCATAATCATAATTCATATTGGCATCTTGGCCACAAGCATAGAGCATCAAGTTCATAAAAAATGGATATTTCAAGTGAATCAATGGGATCATAGGAATTATCATAGCATTCATCCTTCGGTAAGCACGAAGGGAAATTAAACAATGTATTAGTTTAGGGGATACTCTCATCAAAAGGTGGGCACGGGTAGCTAATCCGTTCTTCCTCCTTTTGTTTTTCGCTCTCCTCCTCATCTTTTTCATCCAATGAGCTCACAATGTCATCAATTTCTTCTTCCATAGATTCCTGCAAAATATTAATCTCTTCTTGGACAACGGAGACTTTCTCAATAAACACATCAATATGGGCATTGTATTTACAATTCAAATATCAATATTTAAGTATAGCAAGATTTCAGATATGTAACCAACATCATCATAATTTTCATACTCTTCAAACAAGCATTTAATTTCACAAGCACCCTTAAAAGAAACAAATTCTTCTATTTGTTCCACATCATAATAATCATATATACCATTAGCATAAGAAGCCAAGGTTTTATTATCATCGAAGTCACATGAAAAGGGAAGATGTGGAGCATTCATCCTAGAGCAACAAGTATAATCATATCTCAAGCATAAATTATAAGCATACCAATGCAACATAAGAATTTGATCCCATAACAATTTCCCTTTATGAGTCAAGTGATAATCCCTAAAGTAGTCACGTTAATCCAATGCTACACTCATTATATAGTTCAATGGGGTTTTCTCAGGATTACCAAAGTAGTGCATAATTTCTTTCACATAACGAGCATCGAGGGTTTTAGGAGGTTCCCCAGCTCCATGAGCAGCAAGTACCACTAAATTTTTTTTTGGTCTTTTGTGTTCCATATCCATAACTAAAGATAGAGAACAACTTAGAACAAAAAATAAAAACTACTTAGTGATAAAGCAAACAAGCACACACGAGAATATTCACCCCATGCTATAACTCCCCGGCAGTGGCGCTAGAAAAATGTCTTGATAACCCACAAGTATAGGGGATCGTTTGTAGCCTTTTCCGATAACTAAGAGTGTCGAACGCAACGAGGAGCTAAAGGTAGAACAAATATTCCCTCAAGTTCTATCGACCATCGATACAACTCTACGCACACTTGACGTCTGCTTTACCGAAAACAAGTATGAAACTGTTTTGTACATGTGATGCTAGAACTACTTTGCAAGAATAAAACTAGAAGTACTTTGCAAGATAATAAAAGTGTATAGCTTTTGTCAACAAGAAAGTTATTTGTCCCTAGGTAATCGATAACAAGTACCGGTAATCATTCTTGCAATTTTATATGAGGGAGAGGCATGAGCTAACATACTTTCTCTACTTGGATCATATGCACGTATGATTGGACCCCTAGCAAGCATCCGCAACTACTAAAGATCATTAAGGTCATGAAACCCAACCATAGCATTAAGTATCAAGTCCTCTATACTCCCATACGTCATACCCCTTACTCGGGTTTAAGTTTCTGTCAGTCTCGGAACCCACCATAAGCGAACCATGAACACATTGCAACACCCTACAACGGGGGACCCTCACGTTTGCGCGAGAATGGAGGGCGTAGGATAGCACCATAAATAAAATATACAATCATACCAACCAAGATCACGATTAACCCATAGGACAAAACATATCTACTCAAACATCATAGGATAACCATAGATCATTGGGAAATAATATATGGAGTTGAGCACCATGTTTAAGTAGAGATTACAACGGTGGTAAAGAGGTGTTACACCACTGCAATGAGGGAGAGAGAGTTGGTGTGGACGGTAGCAAGATTGTTGATGTAGATCGCCGTCCCGATTAGTGCCCCGGTGGCACTCCGGCGCCACCGGAAGCGATGGGGAGAGAGCCCCCCCTCCTTATTCTTCTTCCTTGGCCTCCTCCCTAGGTGGGAGAAGGGTTCCCCCTCAGGTCCTTGGTCTCCGTGGCATGGGAGGGGCGAGAGCCCCTCCGAGATTGGATCTGTCTCTCCGCTTCTCTCTGTTTCACGTTCCCCAGATCTGGCCCTTCACCGTTTCTTAAATTTCTGGAGATCCGTCACTCCGATTGCGCTGATATTTTAACATGATTTTTATCCATAAATTAGTTTTCTTGCGCCAGAAGAAGGGACCCAACCGACGTTCAAGGAGGGCACAAGACACCAGTGCGCGCCTGGGCCCTGTGGCACCCCCTGGTGGGTTGTGGGCACTACGGGGCCCCATTTTCGTTGCTTCCACCTCCTAAAAATCACATGTATTCCAAAATAATTCTCCGTAAATTTTTATTGCGTTTGCACTTTGTTTGATATGGATTTTCTTCGATACAAAAACATGCAAAAAACAGGAACTGGCACTGGGCACTGGATCAGTAAGTTAGTCCAAATAAATCATATAAATTGTTGCCAAAAGTATGTAAAAGTTGTATAATATTGGCCTGAAACAATCAAAAATTATAGATACGACAGAGACGTATCAGTTCTCTAGATATTTTCTTTGCATTTCGAAAATTTAAAGAAACTGAAGAATTATCAAGGGGGCAAAAAAAATTATTATAAAAAAGAGTAATATATTCCATCAAGTTTTTATCACCTTCAATATTGCCCTCTTCCTCATCTAAGCTATTAATCTTGTTTCCTCTACCCCGCCATTAGCTTTGGCATGAAAAAAATTGTATTACAATCTCCTTCCAATATCTCATGCACCTTAGCCCTTTGTTTTCATTTCCCCTCCTCCTGTTGTAGGAGTCTGTCTAACTGAGCCGTGAGCTCCAGCTGTTCTTTTTCTATCTTCACCTGTAAGGCCAAAAATCTCACAGTGCCTATCAATTATATCAAGTCTAGAAAGATTATCTTTGTTCAATTCCGTGTACCATCCGTTCATGTTTCTGTTCCACCCTTTCAATTTTGGTCTAAGCGGCCTAAACTTCCCCGCCACCTGTCTATTCTACCACCGGTGATTTTTGGATTGTTCCATACATCACTCACTATTTTATGAATCCCCTCTCTCAAGAGCCTAGCATTTTCAAATCTGAAAATAGGCTGAAATTTCTTCATATCACCACTATCTAAAAAAAAGGAGTATGGTCGGATTTTTTTTCTAATAAGAGCAGAAACCGATGTTACAGGATAGGTTTCCTCCCATTCCACACTACACAAAATCCTATCTAGCTTCTCAAAAGTGGGCACTGGGAGATTGTTCCCCCAAGTGAACTGTCTCCCATGCATATCTAATTCTCTGACTCCCGCCTATTCCAAGATAGCATTAAACAAAAGCTCCAATGTACAGGAGATCCTGGTTTGTTTTTTTAGAAGCTTTTCTAATGATATTAAAATCTGCTCCTATTGGGATAGGGTTGACACATCTTGGAAAATTCTAGATAATTGTACAAGGAAAATAACTTTTTTATCTCGCTGGGCATCACCATAAACCACAACCAAGTCCCAAATCAACTTGGTTTTCAAGTTTTGAACAATTATTTTAATGTGTTGGACACTCTCATCTTGTGAGATTACATGCATCAAGAGTAGGATAATTTACCGCCAACAACAACCTTCCTGATTTCCTCCTAGCAGGAGTAAACTGCCAGTGAATGTCCCTACTGGCTCATAGAGCTTGTAGTCATGGGAACTTTTTGTCTCATAGTCTCCTGTAAACCTAGGAAATCTACCTTCATATCCATAATCATTTCAATTGGAAATCTTCTCTTAATATCACCCCCAAAACCCCTCATGTTCCAAAAGACACCTCTCATTTTTTGGCTGATTGTTCAAGAGTCTTCATAGTACCAACAATTTTACAACCAGAACCACTGGTGTTTTTGCTTTGATTTTTCTCCTTTTTGGTGGAAAACCCCCCCTCAAAATTTCCCAATCATCGTTAGTCTCTACCCCACTATCACCATCATCAATTTCTATCAATTAATTCTTATAAACCATGATCTCCAGTCTAAATAATGTCAGGTCTTTCAGGTACTGTAACATCTTTTTCATTCTTACTATTGTTAGCAATCCATATATCTACCCTAGCTTGTTCCACAGCTTTAGTAAGCTTAATATTGTGTTCAGTCACACCAATATTTTTACCTAGACTAACATCAACCTCACCAGCAACTTTCTGAAGGTAACTATGAGGAGCAAATAAAAGACCACAAGAGGTATGCTCACCATAGTTGTCTCTTTTTTTTGCAGCTCTCTCCTTTGCCGGATCTGTAACATTGCAGTCTTCTTTACCTGTAAGTCTCTCACATCTTACGATGTCCATATGATGGAGGATCAGGGCCGAGCCGGCAAAATCGGAGGCCCTGTGCAAAACTCTAAAATGGACCCTATTTCACTAAAAATACACTATATAAACAGATTCATGCTTTCTAAATGCAAACATGACTTGGATCTTGAAATACTAGACACCTAATAGATGAAAAGAGTGTTAAAATTTTGAAGTAACTATAAGATTTTAGAAGAACTAAATAGCTGGCAGAAATCGAAATTCAAAGTAAAGGCCTCACAGGATCAGTAGGTATTGACGCGACGATCGACGCTTAAAACGGAGATCGGGAGATTGTCCTGAACTTTCCTTGCCTTTCAGGTGATCAAGTTCAAGTCCTCCTGCCGGCTGCTGTCCGGCCGTTCCTGCTGCTCTAATCCTCTTGAATCCTGAAAAGGACCTACAGCGTTGGAAGTTGGAACAGAATCAGGAGATTTCTGAATTATGAGGAAGGAAAGGAAGGAGGATCGGAGCAACCCTAACCTGCCGCCCAGCGCCAGTCTGCCAGACGAACAGACGAAGAGATTAGAGACCCCTCGTCGATTCGCTCGTCTCGATGACGACCGATCGTTGTTTTTATTTTTATTTTTCATCAGAACGATCCCATCGCTGGATGGGGCGTAGACTAGTCGGGGCTGCTCCAGCCAGGACACCAGGCCAAGCGTTTTAGAGGCCCAAAAGGTTAGATTTTTTAGCTTAGTATATAACTATTAACTAGTGTTGCATATAAATTTGGAGGCCCCTGAAACGGGGGGCCCTGTGCAAGCGCACAGGTAGCACCCCCTTGGGCTCGGGCCTGTGGAGGATGCATCTGATGACGAGCCCGCGCTCGCTCTACTTACACTTCACCATGGCACAGACGGAGTAGGAGGAGCAGGAGCAGGCGACGCTGCCGGTCTCCGCATTCTGGATGCTGCAGGAGGAGCATCGATATAATATGTAGCTTCTTGAGCAGCACTGGCTCGCGGAGTGTCAATTCTTCGGCGAGTAGGCGAGTGAGCAGGCCGTCACAGCCATGTTTGCGGATGATCTGAGCTTCGTCGATGAGCAGCTATCGCTCTACGAGTCTGTGTGCAACACTCGCACCATCCGCCATGGGCAATGGCAGCTCCATGTTAACGAGGCAGCGTGTGACCTCCTTTTCGAGCTGATCACGGCAGAGGTGGAAGCGAAGGCGGCGCGGACAATGCCAGACGGCAATGCTGCCAACGTTAGCTCCATGTTGTTTACACCGGGCTGCAGCAATCATGAGACCAAACCGTCCATGTATGCTGTCGACCTCACCTCAATTGGGGACGTACACTGATAGGTGGCAGACTCCGGCGAGGAAGAGTAGGACGTGGAACACAGACGTGTCCACGAGCGGTGAAGAGCAAGACGTGGGACACTCGGACGATAGCTGACGAAGAGTGGAATAAGATCGGTCACTTCTGCTATGTAACAAAATCCTACTGTTGATAAAAATGATGTATCCTCTTTATTTGATGTACTGGATTTGATAACCGGCTCCGCTAGCGCTATTCGTGGACACGTCTGGACATGTCCGTGGATGTTTTGCCTGTTTTGATGGACAGGGTTGGAGATGCGCTCAATGAGTAAATCTTGTAATAGGTACTCCCTTTGTCCCAAAATATAATGTGTATTATTATTTTTAGAGTCAAACAATGTAAACTTGGACCAAATTCGTAGAAAAATTATCGACATCTAGAATAACAATCAATAAAGTAGATTTATCATGAAATATATTTTCATACGATATAAATTTGGTTATATAGATATAGATCATTTTTCTATAAACTTGTTCAAAATTTGTGAAGCTTGGCTTTCACAAAAATCATTGTGCCCTATGTTATATGGGGACGGGGAGTAACTTAACACGAGAAGAGAAGGGTCTGTATTGCAAAACCGGTACGTATATAAAAGTCAGTGTGGAAAAAGTTGCACACCTTGATTTCTTGGTAGGTAAAGATTGTTGGAATAAATGGGCCTTACCCATCAAACTTTCACAAAATTTGGAGAGAAGCTCCCAGCGACGACAAGCTCTCTTGTGAGTCAAGCACGATTCAGTGAAGCTAGCTAGGCCATCATTCTTCTTCATCGTCGCTGACTAACTGAGCTACCGGCCGGCTGCATTACTCGTGCCTGATTATAATCCCAAGAAACAGAAAAGTTCAGATCAAGCAGCGCCGGCCTTACCGGTGCATCAAATCCATCCATGGTTCCGCCGAGCAATCTGATCACCGGTGCGGCGCCGGAGGGCGACGAACTCCGGTCGTCGACGGGGCGAGAAGCCATGCTGGAGAAGGAGCGCACGTGCTGCAACCGCTTTGGGTCCATGGATCGAGCACGTGCCCTGCTTCTCCAGCACGGTTCGCTGGCCCCCTCCTCCTCCTCTGCTACATACTCCGACGAGCAACCGGAGAACGGTGGAAGCCTGGAGCGAGCAAGGAGAGGAACGAATGCATGGCCACTGAGAGAGATGTGCTATCTACTAGCAACTGCTACTACAGTGCCGCGGCAGCAGCAGGTATATATAGGCGCGCGCGGCGCGACGCGTGCCAGTGTATTGCGATCCATGGTGGATCTATCTGTCCATCCATCCAGAAAAGGTTGCAGCTCTCCTGGAAACTTTGGCGAAAGGGGGAGGTGAGCTGAGCTGGGCTGACCCGCGGCACCTGCCCTCGCCGCCTCTGGACCGATGGGCAAATGGCAGACCACCAAACCCGGCGCCCATATCGCTCCAGCCCGCAGCCCGGAGCTTTTAGTTGGTCGCTGTCCCGATCCGATCAGCAACAGCAACCCGGTCTTGCAGAGACATGACGGCAGCGCGCGGACGGCGATGCTTGTTTATGCGTTTTTCACCGGCCGTCGGCCCGGCCCTCGGACGGCGACCAAAGGAGTCCCGTATGTTAATGGTGGCGAGACAGCACGTTTAACCTAGTTAATTTACCCCGGTGACTCACCGGGTTACACTCGTCCTCGGCTCTTATCTTGCTACAGCACCTAGACGCTACTGTATCAGATGGCGCCGGGAGATGAGATGACGGACGGCGACGGGTTCAGTCCGGACAAACCCGAAGTCCATAGAGTAAAGAACAGCGGCTATCTGCTACCGTCGCCGATTAGACAATTGCACGCGCGACACCGACGGCGCCATGGGAGGGAGGTTGGGAAGAGGGTGCCCGCCATGATGGCGTAAACATTAATAATCTATCGCCTGGCGATGCGATGCGCCAACGTCTAACCACGCGCACGAGATGACATAGAGCTTCCAGAAAGAAAGCCAAATGCAGGCCCGCCCTGGCCGGTTGTTGTCAGTGGAGGGGCGCCATGCGCGCGCCGCGCGTCCGTCAGGTTGATGTCAATCCAAAAGGTGACAGGGAAGATGAGGAGACGATGGTCGGGCGTGCTGTTTCTTTCCCTGGCTG
Source organism: Secale cereale (assembly GCA_902687465.1). NCBI lineage: Eukaryota > Viridiplantae > Streptophyta > Magnoliopsida > Poales > Poaceae > Secale > Secale cereale. The sequence continues at coordinate 630,858,266 of LR738714.1, forward strand.
TCTGGATGGATGGATCGCCAACCCATCGCACAACCGAGTTGGCCCTCCTTGACTCTTTTAAGCAACTCCACCCATGCTCAATTCTGGCCTCCCCTGGGCTATTTCAGGGCCCTCTGTACTTTAATGAATGGTCCTCTTTTTTGAGGGGCACTCCGAGCATCTTTAGATTCTTTTTCCATCTGTTCTTTCATTAAAAAAAGACCTGAAAAAATAGAGGTGGTGGCATGTGACTTGTGACTTGTGACTACAGATTTCATATGTATAGTTTCAACAAAAAAGATGGAATAAATACATGGATCAAAGGGTTTGCAGCCAGAAATTAATCTTTTTATATGTATAGCATATAAGTCATCATATTATTTAACGAAATTTTACAGATAGGTATAGAACATCAATATATGTGTATCCAAAATAAAAAGTTTAAAACTTTAAATAATATTTTCCTTGCAATTTTGGCAAATTGACTCACCCCCGAGGTGGTGCAATATGGAACTCCCTACCTACTTTCGGGCGTAAGTTGTTTTAGTCAAAACCCATAAAGTTGAGTATATTAAGGAGGGGAATATTGAGGGGGGGGGGGGGGGGAGTGTGTAGCATGGTGCCCCGGGCTAGGACGTCATGCCAAATAGCATGGCGGCCTAGCCCCGGGCGTCATGCAAAAGGGCCAGTTTCGGAAACATTTTCAGATTAGGGTCATTCTGTCTTGAAGTTTCAAAAAAGGGCTAGTTTCATCCATTTTCACGTGTTAGGGCATGTACATCAGTTTAGATACCCTTCGTCTATAGCAGTCTCCCACGCCAATTGTAGATGGCCTTAAAAATAACATGTACAATCGGCTGTCTCTTTGCCTATCTGTAGCACCCAAAAAAATAGGAAATATTGATGATAAAAAAAACACAACAGTTAGGCGAAGGGCACTACTCGCTACAGATGCTTGGACGTACAACGGGAATGGGCTATCGATAGCTAGCGTTTTTTCTAGGCTATCGACCATCTGCCAAATTGCAAACAACCTCCTTCTCTCTCCTCCCTCTCTCCTCTCCATGTAGAAAAATATCCAACGTGACAGGTCTCTTACAGATAGCTGAGTGGATGCCGTTGTACATGCCCTTAGAGTTCCTCCGAAATGGTTGATCAAGTAGTTGTGTCTTCTCTACACTAATGAAATGCCTGCGGAAACTTTGCTCAGTTCAAGATAGCATAATTTGGTATAGAAAAATACACATGCTTTGTTGTAAATGGTACTTCTCTATAAGTGTCATTGTTGTCGTTCTACTCATGTTTTTATTAAGAGTGTGCAGTCTAATTAGGAGTACTTATCTATTTTTAAATTACCTACCCATTGCTTTTTCAGCCAATTAGATCTTCATTCACTGAACCAAATTTTATCAAAGTCAGTTATATACCCATACTTTTGTGAAGGATGTGGACATGGAATTGAAAACTAGAATCATGGCTACATTTCAATTTTTCTTTAGATGCGATGGAATTCATGAAATTCCACTCTGATTCCACATATGTCATTATTAGAAACTAATCCTTCTAAATTAATCCCTATTAGGAACCCATACACTCGAGGCCACTGGCCACTTTTTGACGAACCCTGGGGTGGCTCCTCTGACTTGCACAAGCAAAGGCGTAGAGCTACAGTGGCCCATTGTGTAAAATAGGGGAGGAAAGTTATAGAGTAAAGCAGGCATGGTAGATAAAAAGTATGCATGTGATTACTGTAGCGAATTACGGTACATAAGAGCGTGTTCGATTCACTGTTCATGCGTGTGTGGTGAAGCAATGTCAGGGAGGTGTAGCTCTCTCTGACTTCCC
>LR738714.1:630860199-630871419 GCA_902687465.1 Secale cereale
GGGGGGGGGGCATATACATCAGTTTAGATACCCTTCGTCTATAGCAGTCTCCCACGTCAGTTGCAGATAGCCTTAAAAACAACCTGTACAATAGGCCGTCTCTTTGCCAATCTGTAGCACCCAAAAAATAGGAAATATTGACGATAAAAAATATGGCAGTTAGGCGAAGGGAACTACTCGGTACAGACGCCTGGACGTACAACGGGAATAGGCTATCGATAGCTAGCGATTTCTGGGCTATCGACCATCTGCCAAATTGCATACAACCTCCTTCTCTCTCCTTCCTCTCTCCTCTCCGTGTAGAAAAATATCCAACGTGATAGGTCTTACAGACAGCTGAGTGGACGCCGTTGTATATGCCCTTAGAGTTCCTCCGAAAAGGTTGGTCGAGTAGTTGTGTCTTCTCTGAATTAATGAAATGCATGCGAAGACTTTGGTCAGTTCAAGATAACATAATTTGGTATAGAAAAATACACACGCTTTCTTGTAAATGGTACTTCTGTGTAAGTGTCATTGTTGTCGTTCTACTCACGTTTTTATTAAGAGTGTCCAGTCTAATTAGGAGTACTCATCTATTTTTAAATTAGCTACCAATTGCTTTTTCAGCCAATTAGATCTTCATTCACTGAACCAAATTGTATCAAAGTCAGTTATACCCATACTTTTGTGAAGGATGTGGACATGGAATTGAAAAATAGAATCATGGTTCCATTTCAATTTTTCTTTAGATGCTTTGGAATTCATGAAATTCCACTCTAATTCCACATATGTCATTATTATAAACTAATCCCTCTAAATTAATCCCTATTAGGATCCCATACACTCGAGGTCACTGGCCACTTTTTGACGAACCCAACTACTCTTGTCGATGACCCGAGAGCGAGCTCATGTTGACAAGCTCTTGCCGAAGATCGATGTTTCTTAGAAGAAAGATGCAAGAAACGTCTGAATTTAAATTAATGAAGCCATCGCGACAATAGTTAAGCAAGCTCAATGTTGTCACAAACTCTCTTAGAATTTTATTCTGTCAAACACCAAGTAAAATGTTGAAGCACACATGCACGAAACACCGCGTAAGATGTTGAAGCAGACATGCACGCGGACCGTCACACAACCACTATTGGGGACGGAGATGTCGGATCAAAGATTGGCAGAATCCCCACTTGTACCTCGCTATCTACAGAGAAATCGTCTCCTACTAAAATCTAATTCCATCTTGATAAAACACAAAGGTTTGACCCTACCACATTGAAGGCACACTCATCTTCCTAACAATCCAAACAAATATTCATTCTCAAGAATCAAAAGAGTTTATATTAGTCGCGCAATAAAAAAATAAAGCGCGTGCTTAGCAGTTAGCAGTAGGATGCTGGATGCTAAAAATGCAAGTAGTTGTGCTACGAGGCGATTTATTTACCCACCGGCCACCAAATAGCCCATACAAAATTTCCCAAACTACCCATTCCAACTGCACCCCATCGGTCTTTCAAAAAAAAAAAAAAAACTGCACCCCATCTCACCAAAAAGGCCCACACACAGTCGCGTCCAACGAAACAAAATGAGCAAGCCCGTCTCCCCAATCTCCCCGAAACAATAATATTTGCTTTGGTAGGTGTCAAGAAGCATGTAGAAAGGACGCCGGGCAGGCATTTGGGGATGTACAAGCTCGCTTTGCCATTGTCCGTGGGTAGACCTGGCCAAACCTCGGGCCGGGCCGGGCTTTGGGCCGGGCCTACCAAAGCCCGGTGCAAAAAACCCAGGCCCGAGCCCGGCCCAGCCCGGCCGTCGGGCCTGTTTTTTGGGCCCGTGCCCGGCCCGGACACGCAAAAGCCCGACGGGCCTCGGGCCTCGGGCCGGGCCCCTTTAGAAAAACGCAAATGTGACGGGCCCGGGCCCGGCCCGGCCCGGCAAGCGGGCTGAATATCTAGGCCCGAGCCCGGCCCGGGAGCAGTGTCGGGCCTGGCCGGGTCGGGCTTTTTCGGGCCGGGTGGGTCCGGGCCGGGCTGCCCATGGCCAGGTCTAAACGTGGGCTTGTACGATTCTAGCATCAAAATGATTTGTGACGCATCATGATTGTGTGTGTGATATTGCATAACATGATCTTAGAGAGTGAGGGGGACCAACCACCAGAATATCGATGTGTGAATGAGGGGAACAAAATTCTATACACCAGTTAAGCCATAGAGAGATGAACGGCGAGTGCAGAAATTTCTTCAAACACAATGATGGATTGAAAACCATGCGGGTCATGAACAACTTGGTGACAATCTCACTGAGCATTTGTGATTGCTTCATGGTCAATAAACTTCTTCGTATTATGTTATATTTCGAATTATTTGCATCATTGTTATGTTTGAATTTCAATTTCAATTTCAAACCAAATTTCGTAAATTAGGTATTTAAAATTATTATCACATATGTGTGCCCGATATAACAGTGTTCAGATTATTATGGTGATACTATAGATATGAATTTGTCATTTGTATGCTTGTTTAAGGCGAAATGTATGTCATTTGTATGCTAGTCTAATGGGGAATATATAAAAACATATTTCAGGGGAAGATGTTTATAAAAACTAAGAAAAGACCTCACTAGACAACTTCCGTAAATTATATGGATGTTGTCACCCCATAAAACAACTTTTATGGGGAGTTTTTTTTACATAAGTTGTTGGACATCTCTTCACTAGTAGAAAACAGGGCATTGGACCAGCCCATTAGCCCCGGTTCAATCTAGAACCGGGTCCAATGGGGGCACTGGACCCGGTTCGTGAGCCCAGGGGGCCGGCCGGGCCACGTGGGCCATTGGCCCCGGTTCGTTTGGACCTTTTGGTCCCGGTTGGAGCGACAAACCGGGACCAATGGCTCTTGGTCCTGGCCCACCACCATTGGTCCCGATTAGTGTTATGAACCGGGACCAAAGGCTCCCCTTTAGCCCCGGTTCATAGCACCAACCGGGACCAATGAGGTGCCTATATATAACCCCTCACTCAAGAGCAGAGCTCACTGCTCTGCTTTTTTTTTCTGGCCGAGGAGGAGAGGGGTTAGTGGTGCTCTAGCTCACCTCCTATGCACACAACGTGTTCGGTGGAATGCCCGAGCCACACTAGTTAAGCTTTTCTCCTCTCGAAGCTCTATTTTTTCCGAGATTTGTCTAGGTTTAGCGGTCCGTCACGTCCCGTCCCCGTCTTCGCCGCCGTCGATTGCCCCCGCCGATCTCGTCACCGGCACCACCATGGTGAGCCTCTTGTTATGTCCATGCTTTTCTTACTTTTATTATTGCTTGTTATTATTGCTTTAGATAGATATTTGTCTAATTTTCTGACATTTATTATTGCTTGTTATTATATAGTGCGATGGTTTTGATATCCGCCCACGTGGGCCCTCGTCCTGTCTACGATTCGGATGTGGTATATTATCTTTAATTTATAACTAATTGTTTTAGTGTTTATGATAGTTATGCCGACCAACCTGACATGCATAGATGTTTTATTATGTCTAGGAGGTAGTTGAACCAGAAATTCCAACCGACCCTCTTGTGGAGAGGTTAAATTTAGTTGAAGAGGAAAACATTTCCTTAAAGAAAAAATTGGAAAAAAATGGAGGAGGAGAAGATGGAATTGGAGTTGCATGTTGCGGAAGTCATCGATGATCACAAGATCAAGATGGACCCTATTGTCGAGAGGTTAAATTTAGTTGAAGAAGAAAACAAATTCTTGAAGGAAAAAATAAAAAAAATTGTGGACGAGAAGATGATATTGGAGTTGCATGTTGCGGATGTCGTCGATGATCACAAGATCAAGATGGATGCAATGCGGTTGAAGATTAAAATGATTAGAAAATATGCCATTCATACCGAGGCTTGGTATCATTATGCCGTTGGATCAATTGTTACCTTGGTTGCGATTATGATCGCATTTGTTTTCGCATTGAAAAGTTTTACATAGTTTCGATGTGTATGGAGAGCTATATGTTGTTAGATGAGAACTATATATGTATGTACTTTGGTTTTAATGTGATGATGAACTTTTATCCATTTGGTCACTTAATTATCTATTTATGATGTTCTGTAATGGTTTTTGACACACTTAATTATATATAATGCACGCAGATGAACCGGCAATGGATGTACGGTGACAGACACACCTCCGAGTACATTAAGGGCGTGCATGAGTTTCTAAATGCGGCTGAGGCAAACAAGCAGAATGGTTTTATGTGTTGTCCATGCACTAAATGTGTGAATACGATGTCTTACTCTAACCGGAAAATCCTTCACTCCCACCTGCTTTACAAGGGTTTCATGCCACACTATAATGTTTGGACGAGGCACGGAGAAATAGGGGTTATGATGGAAGACGGCGAAGAAGAAGAGTACGATGACAACTGTGTGCCCGCTGAATACGGTGATGCTGCAATGGGGGGAGCTGGTGAAGATCAAGAGGAACCAGACGATGTGCCCAATGATGCTGCAACGGGTGAAGCTGCTGAAGATCAAGAGGAACCAAATGATGATCTCCGCCGGGTCATTGTCGATGCAAGGACACAATGCGAAAGTCAAAAGGAGAAGCTGAAGTTCGATCGCATGTTAGAGGATCACAAAAAAGGGTTGTACCCCAATTGCGAAGATGGCAACACAAAGCTCGGTACCGTACTGGAATTGCTGCAGTGGAAGGCAGAGAATGTTGTGGCTGACAAAGGATTTGAGAAGCTACTGAAAATATTGAAGAAGAAGCTTCCGAAGGATAACGAATTGCCCGACAGTACATTGATACGTCCAAAATGCATCACTACTTTGTATCATAATTTATCCTTATTCATTGATATATTTCACGTTACGGTGATGTTCTTATGTTGTTTTGGTCTATTTTACACAGTTTGCAAACTTTCCGATGCCGAAGCAGCAGACGCAGGATTCAGCAGTAAAAAGTGGACGCTGAGTTGCTGAAGAAGAATACCTCCAAATTACCTGAAAATTGACGGGAGATATTTTTCAGACGGATCACGAAGGCACGCGAAAGGGCAACCAGAGGGGGGCCACAGGGTGCCCAGGCGCCCTGGGGGCGCCCCCCTGGCCGCGCCGGGGGGGGCGCCTGGAGCCCCTGGCCCACCTCTGGCCGCCCCCTTTTGCATATATTCTCTCCGTTATCCAAAAACCCTAAGGACGGGATTTTTTACGGAGTTCCGCCGCCGCTCCGTGGCGGAAACCTACAGAGAAGAAAAAGCCATCTCCGGCGGGCAGATTCCGCCGGGGAGATCACCTCCCGGAAAGGGAGATCGTCGCCATTGTCATCACCATCGTCACGGGCATCATCGAGATCATCATCAACATCATCCCCAACACCAGCACCATCTCCATCTTCATCCAAATCTCATCTTACAATCGCAACTTGTGTTGTAACTCGTACTACCTATCCTCTCTACTCCATCGGTGTTGATTACTACTTTGTGGTGAATGCTATTGAGTTTTGTTGGAGAAATATTATTATGTCCAGATTGTTTATCACCTATTTATCCCCACTGATCATGATCTCCTTTATGTCTCGTGAGTAGTTACCTTAGTTCTTGAGGACATGGGGAAAGTCTTGTTGTTAGTAGTCATATGCTGCTGAAGTAATATGTGTTGTTTGATACTTAAGTTGCGTTGTCATTCTACTAGTGGTGTTGTGTGAGTCGAACACCCAACACTTCGCCTTATTAAGGACCTAGGAGAATACATTGTGTATAAGGAATGCTTATGGTGGGTTGCCGGAGTGACAGAAACCTGAACCCCAGTTCGCACGCTTTTGCATAAGGGAATAATGGATCCTCGATCATATTGCTATGGTTAGGCTTTTGCCTTAAATTCTATCTTGTATTTGCGGATGCTTGCAAGGTGTTTAATCATAAGAGTGCACTCATCTTAGTCTAGAGAGTGTACTAGCATAGATCCACCCACTCAACACTTATCAACACATAACATAGTATCGATACGGAATATGGTGAAAGCACATGACTACCTCTCCCGTGTGTCCTCAGGAACGCTTTAGTCTTTATAAGTTCAGCTGCTAGGCCTCTCCTTTGCTAAGAAAGGATTGGGCCACTTACTACTCTCAGTGCCTTTTACATTGCTCGCTTTTACTTTCCTGTTACTTATATCGAGAAACCCCTAAAAAGTTATCTTTCAGTGCTTGCAGTGATTTCTTGCTCAGAATCGCTTATCAATACCTTCTGCTCCTCGTTGGGTTCGACACTCTTACTTATCGAAAACGCTGCAATAGATCCCTTACGGTTGAGGGTCATCAAGTACCGTTTTCTAGCGCCGTTGCCGGGGAGCGTAGCGCTATTGGTAAAGTGAAACTGGTAAGGAAGTTTTTATAATTCTGTTTTTGTTTTTGCTATTGCTGCTCTTTGTCCTTATGGATAACCCTGTTATTGGAGCGTTGCTTGCGGGAAGGCGCCCCACACCTGTGGTGGTTGATCCTCCTCCTACTGAAATTATGCCTTATAAAATACCAGCTGGCATTATCGATTATGTTTTGGCTAATCGTTATGCAGGAGACAGACATCCCGGTGAACACTTGCTATATCTGTCACAACTAAGTTCATTATTTAAGCTTGCAGGTGTATCGAGGGAGTTTGTCATGAGAAAATTGTTTGCCGTATCACTTATAGATAAAGCTTCGGATTGGTATAGGCTTCTCGATAACTCACACTTGCTTGACTGGCAGGAGCTTATGTCTCTCTTTTATACTAAGTTTTATCCTCTTCATGAAATTCATCGAGACAGGAACTATATCTATAACTTTAGGTCTCGTGACGGAGAAAGCATTGCTCAAGCTTGGGGGGAGATTGAAGTCCCTAACGCTCAAATGCCCTATTCATAAGCTTCCCAAGGAAATTATACTTACAAATTTTTATGCCAGGCTTTCTCGTCAGGATAAGGAGATGCTAGATGCCTCCTCTAGTGGGGTATTTCAGAAGAAGAGTGTTGAAGAAAGGTGGGATCTCATTGAAAGGATCCAGAGGAATACCAAAGATTGGGAAATTGATAAAGGTATTGAACCCGCTATAAATTATGAACATGATTATATTGAGAGCTATGTGAAAACTGATTACTTCAATACTTTTTGCTCTAAGATTGGTCTTGATTCCCATCTAGTGATTGATTTGTGTAAGAATTTTGCCTCTCACGTTGATTCTTTTAAAAAGAAGAGAGACCAGCACCATGATCCTTTTAAAGAGCCACCTATTGATATTTATGTTGCTGACCCTATTTTGCCTGCAGTTATATATGCACAGCCTCCTTTTCCCACAAGGATAAGGGGGCACTCTCTTGTGACAGGCATAATAAATAAAAGTGAGAGAAGAGTTGATGAGCCTGAGGACCAGATCAGGGTCGATCCTCAAGTTGCATTGATTAAAGACCTTGCTACTAATGATGTTTTGGATTCCAATATAAATTTTTGTGCTGTTTCCACTAACCTTGTCACAGCCAAGAATAAAGGCCCAATTTCAGGTACTCCAGTGGTATCTGTTAAAATAGGAGATCACAATTATTATGGGCTATGCGATTTGGGATCGAGTGCAAGCGCTATCCCCTATTCACTTTATGAAGAAATCATCGGTGAGATTTCCCCTTGTGAACTTGAAGAAGTTGATGTTACCATTCATCTTGCAAACAGAACAACTATCTCTCCTATCGGGATTGTGAGGGACGTTGAAGTCCTATGTGGAAAGGTAAAATACCCTACCGACTTTCTAGTACTTGGTTCAGAGAGGGACAATTTTTGTCCAATTATTTTTGGTAGACCTTTTCTTAGAACTTGTGGAGCTATAATAGATTGCAAGAAAGGTAAAGTTTCTGTTGAATTCGATGGTGAGCCATATGAATTTAATTTTTCTAAGTTCTCTAAGCAGCCTCGTGGTACTGATTTACCTAGTGATGATAAAATTATTGAAAGTATTGCCTCTATTGCTATTCCCCCTAAGGATCCTTTGCAGCAATACATGGAGGACCACGAGAATGATTTGCATATGCAAGAAAGAAATGAACTAGATGAAATATTCTTGAGGCAGCCTGCTATCCTGAAGCACAACCTTCCGGTTGAACCTTTGGGAATTTTATCAAAACCGAAAGAAGACCCGGTGTTCGATCTTAAACCTCTGCCCGATACGCTCAAGTATGCTTATTTAGATGAAAAGAAAGTATATCCTGTTATTATCAATTCTAACCTTTCAGGATATGAAGAAGAGCGATTATTGGAAGTACTTCGTAAACACCGAGGCGCAATTGGCTATACCCTTGATGACCTTAAGGGGATTAGTCCATCTATCTGTCAACATACTATCAACCTTGAGCCTGATGCTAAACCGGTTGTTGATCATCAACGACGGTTGAACCCGAAGATGATGGATGTCGTGAGAACTGAGATTCTCAAGCTTCTAGCCGCAGGTATTATCTACCCTATAGCTGATAGTAAGTGGGTAAGTCCGGTACATTGTGTTCCTAAGAAAGGAGGTACAACTATGGTTCCTAATGATAAAAATGAATTAATACCTCAGAGAATTATTATTGGATATAGAATGTGTATTGATTACAGGAAGTTGAACAAAGCAACCAGGAAGGATCACTACCCGTTGCCGTTCATCGACCAAATGCTTGAAAGGTTATCCAAAAATACCCACTTTTGTTATCTCGATGGTTATTCTGGCTTCTCTCAAATTCATGTTAACACTGCCGATCAAGAAAAGACCACTTTTACTTGTCCCTTTGGTACTTATGCTTACAGGTGTATGCCTTTTGGTTTATGTAATGCCCCTGCTACTTTTCAAAGGTGTATGTCTGCTATCTTTCATGGTTTCTGCGGGGATATTATGGAAGTCTTCATGGACGATTTCCCCGTCTATGGAACTTCTTTTGACCATTGTCTTCACAACCTTAATAAAGTTTTGCAGAGATGCGAGGAGACAAATTTGGTACTCAACTGGGAAAAGTGCCACTTCATGGTTAATGAAGGAATTGTTCTTGGTCACAAGATTTCCGAAAGGGGAATTGAAGTGGACAAAGCCAAGATCGAAGCTATTGAGAGGATGCCCTATCCAAGGGACATCAAAGGTATTCGCAGTTTCCTCGGTCATGCAGGTTTTTATAGAAGATTTATTAAAGACTTTTCTAAAACCTCAAGACCCCTCACTAATCTTCTCCAGAAGGACGTTCCTTTTGTATTTGATGAAAATTGTAAGGAAGCTTTTGAAGTCCTTAAGAAAGCTTTAATAACCGCTCCTATAGTACAACCACCTGACTGGAATTTACCTTTTGAGATTATGTGTGATGCAAGTGATTTTGCTGTTGGAGCTGTTTTAGGACAAAGAGTTGATAAGAAATTAAATGTTATACATTATGCTAGCAAAACCCTTGATAGTGCTCAAAGGAATTATGCTACTACTGAGAAGGAATTCTTAGCTGTAGTATTTGCTTGTGATAAGTTTAGGCAGTATATTGTTGATTCCAAAGTTATTATTCATACTGATCATGCTGCCATTAAGTACCTTATGACAAAGAAGGATGCCAAGCCAAGGCTTATCAGATGGGTACTCCTTCTTCAAGAATTTGATTTGCAGATTGTTGATAGGAAAGGAGAAGACAATCCGGTAGCGGACAATCTTTCAAGGATGGAAGATATACCGCATGATCCCATCCCAGTCAACGATAGTTTTCCAGACGAGCAACTTGCCGTTGTAAAAGTACAATCTCTTTCTGACCCTTGGTATGCAGATTATGCTAATTTTATTGTTGCAAAGTATTTGCCTCCAGGTTTAACACTTCAGCAAAGGAAGAAGTTCTTTCATGATTTGAGGCACTACTTCTGGGATGACCCACATCTTTTCAAAGAAGGTCCCGACGGGATCGTGAGGAGATGCATTCCGTAACATGAGCAGAAGGACATTCTCAGACGGTGTCATGATAGTCCCTATGGAGGACATCATGCCGGTGAGAGGACTGCACATGAGGTTCTTCAATCAGGTTTTTATTGGCCTACTCTCTTTAAAGATGCTAGAAATTATGTTTTAGCCTGTGATAAATGCCAGAGAGTTGGTAACATTAGTAGAAGGAATGAGATGCCTATGAATTACTCACTAGTGATTGAACCTTTCGATTGTTGGGGTTTTGATTTTATGGGTCCTTTTCCTTCTTCGCACAAGTACACTCACATTTTAGTAGCTATTGATTATGTGACCAAGTGGGTTGAAGCAATCCCCACTGAAAGTGCTGATCACAAGACATCTTTGAAAATGCTTAAAGATGTAATTTTTCCTAGGTTTGGTGTACCAAGGTATCTCATGACCGATGGAGGATCACACTTCACGCACGGAGCTTTTAGAAAAGCTTTGGCCAGATACGATGTTAATCATAGAATTGCTTCACCATATCATCCTCAAACTAGTGGGCAAGTTGAGCTCACCAATAGAGAGATTAAGTTGATCTTGCAGAAGACAGTAAACGGAAATAGAAAGGACTGGTCAAATAAGTTAGGAGATGCTTTGTGGGCATATAGAACTGCTTACAAAAACCCCATGGGCATGTCCCCCTATAAGATGGTGTATGGCAAGGCTTGCCATTTGCCATTAGAGTTAGAGCACAAAGCTTTCTGGGCTGTTAGAGAGCTTAATGCTGACCCAAAATTAGCTAGTGAGAAGCATCTCATGAACTTGACTTCTCTAGATGAATGGAGAAGTGAAGCTTGCGAGAGCGCTAAAATGTTCAAGGAAAAGGTAAAAAAGTGGCATGATAGGAAGATTCTTAAACGTGAATTTAATGTTGGTGATAAAGTTTTGTTGTTTAGATCATGTTTCAGGTTTTCTCCAGGTAAACTACTTTCCAGGTGGGAAGGACCATTTCATATTGAAGAAGTTTATCGGTCTGGAGCAATTAAGATTAATAATTTTGAAGGCACCAAACCTCAAGTTGTGAATGGGCAAAGACTTAAACATTACATAGCAGGAGACCCTGTCAATGTTGATGTGAATGTAATATACACAACAACCCACGAAGAACATGTTGCAGCCCTGTTTCAGACGCCAGTAGAAGCAGAATAAAGAAAAGGTATGTAGTACGGTAAGGAAACATCGCGAACCGCTATAAAAGTTCCGTATTACGAGTTTCTGCAAAATTAGTAAAATTTCGAGCCTAAGTGGAGCCGGGGACGACCTCCAGGGAGTCCAGGCGCCCCCCTGCCCCCCC
>LR738714.1:630885683-630927441 GCA_902687465.1 Secale cereale
AAACCTCCAACCCCCCCTCCCCTTTCAAAAAAAACAAAAACCACAGCCACAGAAATGCTGACGCGTGGATGCCTTTTGGTCCCGGTTGGTACCATCAACCGGGACCAAAGCCCCTCCTGTCTGGGCTCGGCGCACAGGCCACGTGGACACCCATCTGCCTTGGTTTTGGATTGAACCGGGACTAAAGGGTCAGAGCATTAGTACCGACACTCTTGTCCCGGTTCAGGAACCGGGGCTAAAGGCCCAAATGAACCGGGTCTGATGACCCTTTATCTACTAGTGCTTAGATTTGTTTCCATGTGTGTATTATGGACACAAAATTCTTTTGCAGTGACTGATGATGCATGGGTCCATAGCGAAGTGCTGACTATGGTCAGTTCAAGATCACATTTATTGAAAAAATACACATGATTTGTTGTATGCTACTTGTGTGTAAGTATTGTTGTTGTCACTTTACTCACATTTTTATTCAGTCAGTTCTACCCATGTGTTTTTGTGAACGATATGAGTTCCATTTAAAACTTTCTTTATATGCTTAGGAATTCATGAAATTCCACATATGCCCTTACAACTAGTCCCTTAAAAAAATTGTCCCAATCAGGAACCTATACACCCGAGCTCCCAGGTCACTTTTTGATGAACCGAACGGTTCTTGTCGATGACCCACGAGCGAGCTCCTATTTGTGAGCTCTTGTCGAAGTTCGATGTTGTTTTAGGAAAAGGGGTAAGAAGCGCCCAACTTTAGTAAGTTAATAAAGCCATAAAGTTAAACATGATTTTTGGTGTCATACCCTCTCTTAGAGTTTTTTTCTACAAAGGCCGAGTAAAATGCGGTACCACACATGCACACAAACACACCACACAACCTCTATTGTGGATGGATCAAATATTGGCAGAGTCATCACTTGTACCTCGCTATCTACATGAACATCGTCTCATATTAAAAGATAACAATGTCTTAATAAAACAAACAGAGGTTTGACCATACCTTGTTGAAGGTACACTAATCGTCTAATCATTGATACGTCTTCGTCGTATCTACTTTTCCTAACGTTTTTACTTTTGTTTTGGACTCTAATTTGCATAATTTGAATGAATCTAACCCGGACTGACGTTGTTTTTAGTAGAACTACCGTGGTGTTGTTTTGTGCAGAAATGAAAATTTTCGGAATGGAACGAAACTTTTTGGAGAATTGTGTTACAATAAAAGAAAAATATTAGAGCGATGAACCACCGGAGGGGGGTCTGGTTGAGCACAACCCACCAGGGCGCCCCCCTCCAGGCGTGCCCAGGTGGGTTGTGCCCACCTGGTGGCCCCGCTGACCCTATCTCTGACTCCTTAAATACCCATACTTGGAGAGAGAAATCTGAGAGGAAGAATTATCGCATTTCACGATACGGAGCCGCCGCCACCTCTTGTTCTTCGTCGGGAGGCCAGAACTGGAGTCTGTTTGGGTTCCAGAGAGGGGGATCTTCGATCTTCGTCGTCACCAACCCTCCTTCATTACAAACTAGATCGGCAACGCGCCTTGGCGCGAGGGTGCCGGTCCCAACCTTTTGTCAAGCACGTAATGCTAAATCAGTAAGAAGCACACCCTGAAGTATGTAATCAATGCACGGTTCAACACCAGAAGCAACCCAAATCTTTAACCTCATGAATTTTCCAGTCAAAGTACATATCACAGAGTACAATTGGGGCACATCAAGCTCGGCACAAAGGAATAGACCAAGTAATGCAGCCATATATCACTCAGAAGTACTTGAAACTGACCACCTAGAGGTCATCATCTCTGCTGTCACCCATAGAGCATAAATACGAATATGAGTTGAATTATTTAAACACGCAATCATGATTACCGAAAAGAAGCAGACCAACAACATACTTTTATACCTAGTGGACCCATCATACCACTGACTCACTACATGCCTTTAAGCACCCATATATCAAACAAAAGAATGAAAACATCCTCTGCACCTATGTTGTTGTAGAGAATACCCCTGTCCTTTACCACGAGTAAATCTCTGTATGATAATCCCTCAAAAGTACCTGAAACTAAAATTACAGAAGAACATTTATTCCCTGAGAGCATTACCTACCAACATGGTAACGAAAATGTCGCGTAACCACATGCTAAACTATTGAGCAACAGAAGCAGACAAAGCGGCAGTGAGATCAATATTGAGCAAGCCAACTGCATACAGGGCTAATAGGGAATGCCATTTTTCACACAAAGCAACATTTTGATGCAACATAATATCCAGAGGTAGGCATTGCTGAAAAAGGTGAGCCCTCGAATAGAAGTTCGCTAAAACAGCGTGGTAGCATCAACAGCGGCGAAGAAAATGGTTCTTGGCATTGGCTGATCATCACTGGCGAACCACCTGTGTAAGGAAGGTTTCATTGTTTATCAGTAAAAAAACAATTTGCAAAGCTTAATCAGACACACAAAGTTAAATTGCAGAGCAAAAAAAATTAAGGAACTAAATGGCACATGCTAGGAAAATAGGAAGGCACATCAAGGAGGTATATATCATAATTAACAGGAAGGGTATTTTTTTTTCAAAGTGGAGAGAGGGGTCCTTCATTACAATTGTTCATTCAATTCTTGGATCGTTTGAGCAAACAAATTTGATGAAACAATATAATAATATTAACATGTATACTCACATTCTATCATCTTATGAACATTTACTCGGACATAAACTCTCATGATTATTTCAGTAAACATATATAATAGCAGCGACCAAAGAGACGTGCACCTTATAGAATGCATGTCATGTAGGCAAACAACCCAAACACACACATTACTTATAATTAGGACAGTAAATGTGTGTGCTTTGGTCATACATACAAATCAAAAAAGGAATAATGCCACTGTTTGACTTTTAGTGGGAAACGTGAGCAAGGAAGCATTCTAGTCAGGTAACCGGTGGTCTGACTGAACAATTTTACGAAGTGAGGAATTGAGGAACCGATCCTTTGGTTCAGAACCCTCTCTTACTATTTTCATCAAGGCACATAGAGAACTAAAATGCATCTATTATTAAATTCCCCACCAGCCACAATGGCAACTACGGTTGGTTGTCTATATGAACCAGTTATAGTCACTAAAATATCATGTATCCACAACAAACCAAGAAAGAGATACCTCCAAATGGAGGAGGCAATCTCAACAAGACAATTCAAAGGAAATAACACATCAATACTACTAAGAAAATGAAGATTGGTAACTGTAGTGCATGTATTGCAGTAGTACATTGAGCACCTGAGACAGTAGCCAAATCCGAAGGAGCAGTAGCCACGCACCTAGCAACGACCCTGGCACCAAACTCTGACCTGACAGTACTATAAAACACGTTGACACTCAATTCACAGCACATAAATAATTAATGCATAGTCATAAGTCAAAGATATATTTCACACTTGTAATTGGCATAATTTGTAGGACTGTTGTAATCACACATCACTTTCTAACTTAATTACATGGGAACTTAGAAATTTATGTGTGATTACAAAAGAATACTTGGAAATAAAAGCATTTTGGTAACTGGTTAATAAAAGCATTTCTCGTTTTGTCTACAATCTACCTGGGTCAAAAAATACAATAGAAGTTTCAGAGTGCTAATTAATGTTTCCTCTGATTGAGTAGTCCTTAAGAAAGTGGAATGGAGAGATAATACGGAAGTATTTTTTCATCCTTAGAGGGGAGTTCATACCTGCAGAGGCGGATCATAGGACGGCGTGGGTGGCACGAATCGGTCCGGTGAGCTGCGCGCTGCTCAGGGGTGGCGCATGATCCAGCGAGCCGCATGGTGCTCAGGGGCGGCGAACGGCAAGGGAGAAGAGGGGCGGCTGGAAAAGCAGTGTGCCGCCGATGGGCAGGTTGGAGGGGCGGTGGCTCAAATCATAAATTAGAGACCAGTATCAACTATACCACTCCTCCAAATAGGAGTCCAGTTACACACTACTAACTATAGAGAATAAACCAGCGAGAGAGAGGGTAGTGGGAGATGACGCAAAAAAAACCAGACAAAAATAAACAGGACGAAAATAAATCGTGGAACAGACTATCAATTTCTTCATTAGGAGTAGAAATATGTTTTTAAATTAGCTACCAATTGCTTTTTCAAAGTCAGTTATACCCATGTTTTCGTGAAGGATATGGACATGGAACCGAAAACTAGAATCATGGTTTCATTTCAAAAAAAAATAGATGCTTTGGAATTCATGAAATTGCACTGTATTTCATATATGTCATTATT
Source organism: Secale cereale (assembly GCA_902687465.1). NCBI lineage: Eukaryota > Viridiplantae > Streptophyta > Magnoliopsida > Poales > Poaceae > Secale > Secale cereale. Next base: position 630,889,947 of record LR738714.1, read on the forward strand.
ATAAACTAATCCCTTTAAGAGCATCTCCAACAGACGCGCAACGTGCGGCATGCTAAGAAAACGTTTACAGCACCGGAATAGCCAGTTTTTACGTGCCGCGGAGCGCCGACTCCAGCGACCGCTACAAAAAAATACGCACGCGCCGCTCCAGCATACGCGCTAAATTACAGCGCATGCGAGCAGCCAGCGCTTGCCATATGTTCATTTTGGAGACAATATGGTGATATTTCAAACATCAAAACAAGACATAGCATAGTTTAAAATCACTCAACCAAGTTTATGCCAGAAAAGTTCAAAATCATGCCACATCACATCATCATCCAACCAAGTTCAAAATCACCCAACCAAGTTAATGACATAAAAGTTCACGCAAATAAATGGCACATCAACAATCATGCTACATCCTCATCTTCGTCCTCCTCTTCCTCCGGTTCTTCATCCTCATCTGAAGACGATTCTTCCTCCTCCTCTTCATTGTGTCGTGCCGCACCATCATGGGGAGCTCGAAAGGTGTTGCACACCAGACATGGAAGCTCCGATATGTGAGGCACACCAGAAGACATGCGTCCACCCATGTCACCCGGAGGTGCTCCCATGCCTCCCATGAGAGAAGCAAAGCTCATGCCTCCCATGGTAGCTCCGAAGACACCCATGCCTCCCATGCTCCCCATGGTAGCTCCAAAGCCACCCATGTCGTCCATGTTAGCTCCGAAGCCACCCATGCCTCCCATATGTATCCAATAAAAAAAAGTGGGCGAAATTTTACCTTGTGGGCATTTCATCGAACACCATGTGCGCATCGGCCGTCGGTGCAACAAGTGAGCTCGCCGGCGCTTCGGTCGCCGCCGCATCCGTCGCACGGCCTGCAAGTCTCTTCTTCGGATGCCTAGAGGAGCCGTCCGCCGCCTTGTTCTTCTTCCCGGACACCTTGCCCGAATTCGCCATCATAGCATTTGGGAGCTTCGAGACGGGGCACGTGGCTTCAAGGCGGGCGCCGGTGCGACGCCACCCGTCGCTGAGGTCGTCTACGGCGCCATGAAAAGGACACATGCGAGACTGGTGCATGGAGGAGCACCGACGGAGGCGAAGCCAAAGCTTCCCGCGCTAGGGTTTGCGCTGTTGGGGAACGCAGTATTTCAAAAGAATTCCTACGATCACGCAAGATCTATCTACTAGATGCATAGCAACGAGAGGGGAGAGTGTGTCTACGTACCCTCGTAGACCAAAAGCGGAAGTGTCTAGTGACGCGGTTGATGTAGTCGAACTTCTTCGCAATCCAACCGATCAAGCACCAAACGTACGGCACCTTCGCGTTCAGCACATGTTTAGCTTGATGACGTCCCACGAGCTCTTGATCCAGTTGAGCTTCATGGGAGAGTTTCGTCAGCACGACGGCGTGGTGACGGAGATGATGAAGCTACCGGCGCAGGGCTTCGCCTAAGCACTGCGACGGTATGACCGACACCACACACAGCTAGAACAATGTTTCGTCTGTGTCTTTGGGTGCCCCCTGTCCCCGTATATAAAGGAGCAAGGGGGAGGTGTGGCTAGGCCATAGGGCGCGCCAAGGGAGTAGGATTCCTACTCCTAGTAGGAATAGGAATCCCCCCTTTCCTATTCCTAGTAGGAGTAGGAAAGGAAGGGGAGGAGAGGAGAAGGAAATGAGAGGTGGCGCCTCCCCCCCTTTTCCTAGTCCAACTAGGAACCCTAGGGGGTGCGGCCAGCCCTATGGGCTGCCCCTCTCTTTCCCTCATAGGCCCACTATGGCCCATACTCCCTTGGGCAGGTTCCGGTAACCCCCTCCGGCACTCCGGTTATACCCGATAACACCCAGAACACTTCTGGTGTCCGAATATAGTCGTCCAATATATTAATCTTTATGTCTCAGACATTCCGAGACTCCTCGTCATGTCCGTGATCTCATCCAGGACTCTGAACTACCTTCAGTACATCAAAACTCATAAACTCATAATACCGATCGTCATCAAACGTTAAGCGTGCGGACCCTACGGGTTCGAGAACTATGTAGACATGACCGAGACTCATCTCCGGCCAATAACCAATAGCGGAACCTGGATGCTCATATTGGCTTCTACATATTGTACGAAGATCCTTATCGGTCAAACCACATAACAACATATGTTGTTCCCTTTGTCATCGGTATGTTACTTGCCCGAGATTCGATCGTCGGTATCTCAATACCTAGTTCAATCTCGTTACCGGTAAGTCTCTTTACTCGTTCCGTAATACATCATCTCGTGACTAACTCATTAGTCATTTGCTTGCAAGGCTTATTATGATGTGTATTACCGAGAGGGCCTAGAGATACCTCTCCGACACTCGGAGTGACAAATCCTATTCTTGATCTATGCCAACACCACGAACACCTTCGGAGACACCTGTAGAGTATCTTTATAATCACCCAGTTACGTTGTGACGTTTGATAGCACACAAGGTGTTCCTCCGGTATTCGGGAGTTGCATAATCTCATAGTCATAGGAACATGTATAAGTCATGAAGAAAGCAATAGCAGTAAAACTAAACGATCATAGTGCTAAGCTAACAGATGGGTCTTGTCCATCACATCATTCTCCTAATGATGTGATCTCGTTAATCAAATGACAACTCATGTCTATGGTTAGGAAACATAACCATCTTTGATCAATGAGCTAGTCTAGTAGAGGCATACTAGGGACATATTGTTTTGTCTATGTATTCACACATGTACTGAGTTTCCGGTCAATACAATTCTAGCATGAATAAAAGACATTTATCATGATATAAGGAAATACAAATAACATCTTTATTATTGCCTCTAGGGCATATTTCCTTCAGTCTCCCACTTGAACTAGAGTCAATAATCTAGATTACAAAGTAATGATTCTAACACCCATGGAGTCTTGGTGTTGATCATGTTTTGCCCGTGGAAGAGGCTCAGTCAACGGGTCTGCGACAGTCAGATTCGTATGTATCTTGCAAATTTCTATGTCTCCCTCCTTGACTTGACCGCGGATGGAATTGAAGCATCTTTTGATGTGCTTTCTTCTCTCTTGAAACCTGGATTCCTTCGCCAAGGCTATTGCTCCAGTGTTGTCACAAAAGATTTTCATTGGACCCGATGCACTAGGTATTACACCTAGATCGGATATGAACTCCTTCATTTGTTGCTTCTGAAGTAGCTATGTATTCCGCTTCACATGTAGATCCCACCACGACGCTCTGCTTGGAACTGCACCAACTGACAGCTCCACCGTTCAATAAAAATACATATCCGGTTTGTGACTTAGAGTCATCCTGATCAGTGTCAAAGCTTTGAATCGACGTAACTGTTTACGACGAGCTCTTTGTCACCTCCATAAATGAGAAACATATTCTATGTCCTTTTCAGGTACTTCAGGATGTTCTTGACCGATGTCCAGTGATCCACTCCTGGATTACTTTAGTACCTCCCTGCTAATCTTATAGCAAGGCACATGATATGTCCATTTTGCATCATGCTTTTATGTTGATATTTATTGCACTATGGGCTGTTATTACACATTATGTCACAATACTTATGCCTTTTCTCTCTTACTTTACAAGGTCTACATGAATAGGGAGAATGCCGGCAGCTGAAATTCTGGGCTGGAAAAGAAGCAAACTCTGGAAATCTATTATGCACAACTCAAAAAGCTCCGAAACTTCACAGGACACCGTTTTAGAAAATATAAAAAATATCTGGCGAAAGAAGATCACCAGGGGGCCACCACCTGTCCACGAGGGTGGGGCCCCCCTCTCTGGGCGCGCCCCCTGCCTCGTGGGCCCCCCGATGCCCATCTTCTCCTATATGAGGTGTTTTGACCTAAAAAAATCAGAAGGAGGCTTTCGGGACCAGACGCCGCCGTCTCGAGGCGGAACCTTGGAGGAAACCAATCTAGGGCTCCGGCGGAGCTGTTCTGCCAGGGATACTTCCCTCCGGGAGGGGGAAATCGTCACCGCCGTCATCACCAACAACTCTCCTATCTTGGGGAGGGCTATCTTCATCAACATCTTCACCAGCACCATCTCCTCTCAAACCCTAGTTCATCTCTTGTATCCAATCTTTGTACCCCAAACCTCAGATTGGTACCTGTGGGTTGCTAGTAGTGTTGATTACTCCTTGTAGTTGATGCTAGTTGGTTTATTTGGTGGAAGATCATATGTTCAAATCCATTATGCATATTAATACCCCTCTGATCATGAACAATACTATGTCTTCTGAGTAGTTACTTTTGTTCCTGAGGACATGGGAGAAGTCTTGCTATTAGTAGTCATGTGAATTTGGTATTCATTCGATATTTTGATGAGATGTATGTTGTCTCTCCTATAGTGGTGTCATGTGAACGTCGACTACATGACACTTCACCATTATTTGGGCCTAGAGGAATGCATTGGGGAGTAATAAGTAGATGATGGGTTGCTAGAGTGACAGAAGCTTTAACCCTAGTTTATGCGTTGCTTCGTAAGGGGATGATTTGGATCCACTTGTTTCATGCTATGGTTAGGTTTACCTTAATACTTCTTTTGTAGTTGTGGATGCTTGCATTAGAGGTTAATCATAAGTGGGAGGCTTGTCCAAGTAAGGACATGACCCAAGCACCGGTCCACCCACATACCAAATTATCAAAGTACCGAACGCGAATCAGATGATTGTGATGAAAACTAGCTTGACAATAATTCCCATGTGTCCTCGGGAGCGCTTTCCTTTATATAAGAGTTTGTCCAGGCTTGTCCTTTGTTACAAAAAGGATTGAGCCATCTTGCTGCACCTTATTTACTTTTACCTTTTGTCACTTGCTACCAATTATCTTATCACAAAACTATCTGTTACCTATAATTTCAGTGCTTGCAGAAAATACCTTACTGAAAACTGCCTATCAATTCCTTCTGCTCCTCGTTGGGTTCGACACTCTTACTTATCGAAAGGACTACGATAGATCCCCTGCACTTGTGGGTCATGAAGACTCTTTTCTGGCGCCATTGCCGGGGAGTGAAACACCTTTGGTAAGGAAAAATTTATATAGTGTGCTGAAATTTACTGTCACTTGTTACTATGGCCCATAATCCTTTGAGGGGCTTGTTCGAGGTATCTTCACCCCAACCAGAAGAGCAAAGAGGTGCTCCTCAACCTACTGCACCTACTGAAAATGTTTGCTTTGAAATTCCTTCGGGTATGACAAAGAAACTGCTAGATAATCCCTTTACAGGAGACGGGACACTGCATCCCGATTTACACCTAATCTATGTGGATGAAGTTTGTAGATTATTTAAGCTTGCAAGTATGCCTGAGAATGTTATCAAGAAGAAGATCTTCCCTTTATCTTTGAAGGGAGATGCATTGAAATGGTTTAGGCTATGTGATGACATTGGATCATGGAACTATAATCGTCTGAAGTTGGAATTTCATCAGAAGTTCTACCCTATGCACCAGGTTCATCGTGATCATAATTATATCTATAATTTTTGGCCTCGCGAAGGAGGAAGCATCGCTCAAGCTTGGGGGAGGCTTAAGTCAATGTTATATTCATGCCCCAATCATGAGCTCTCAAGATAAATGATCATTCAAAAAAATTATGCTCGGCTTTCTCTCAATAATCGCTCCATGCTCGATACTTCTTGTTCTGGTTTTTTTATGATGAAGACTATTGAATTCAAATGGGATTTATTGGAAAGAATTAAACACAACTCTGAAGATTGGGATCTCGACGAAGGTAAGGAGTCAGGTATGACCCCTAAGTTTGATTGTGTTAAAGCTTTTATGGATACCGATGTACTCATGTTGATCTTCCCAAGGAAAAGTGGTTTAAATACCATCCTCCCATTGAAGTAAAAGTAGTTGAACCTGTTAAAGTTGATGAAAAGACTATCACTTATAATGTTGATCCTATTGTTCCTACTACTTATATTGAGAAACCACCTTTCCCTGTTAGGATAAAGGATCATGCTAAAGCTTCAACTGTAGTTCGTAAGAGTAATACTAGAACACTTACACCCTCTGAGCAAATTAAAATTGAACCTAGTGTTGCTATGGTTAAAGATCTCCTGGTAGAAAATTTAGATGGACATGTTATTTACCTCTAAGAGGAAGCTGCTAGAATAGCCAAACCCGATGCTAGGAACAAACATAGACATGTCATAGGCTTGCCTGTTATCTCTGTTAAAATAGGAGATCATTGCTATCATGGTTTGTGTGTCGTAGGTGCTAGTGCAAGTATAATCCGTCACTCCCTATATCAAGATATTATGCAGGATATTGCACCGGTTGAGTTGGAAGGGATTGATGTTACTATTAAGCTTGCTAATAGAGACACTATTTCACCAGTTGGGATTGTTAGAGATGTTGAAGTTTTGTGCGGGAAAGTTAAATACCCTGCTGATTTTCTTATTCTTAGTTCCCCACAAGATGATTTTTGTCCCATTATATTTGGTAGACCCTTCTTGAATACTGTTAATGCTAAGATAGACTGTGTGAAAAATATTGGTACTATTGGTTTAGGGGATATGTCTTATGATTTTAACTTTGCTAAATTTCGTAGACAACCCCTTGATAAAAAATTACCTAGTAAGGATGAAATTATTGGTCTTGCCTATATTGATGTGCCTCCTAATGATCCTTTAGAACAATATTTGCTAGATCATGAAAATGATATGCATATGCATGAGAGAAGGGAAATAGATGAAATATTCTTTAATCAGGGACCCGTATTGAAAAATAACTTGCCTGTTGAAATCCTAGGGGATCCTCCTCCACCCAAGGGTGATCCCGTGTTTGAACTTAAACCTTTACCTGATAATCTTAAGTATGCTTATCTTAATGAAAAGAAGATATATCATGTTATTATTAGTGCTAACCTTTCAGATCAGGAAGAAGAAAAATTATTGAAAACTCTGAAGAAGCATTGTGCTGCTATTGGATATACTTTGGATGATCTTAAGGGCATTAGTCCCACTTTATGCCAACACAAGATAAAATTGGAAGAAAACGCTAAACCGGTTATTGATCATCAACGACGGTTAAATCCTAAGATGAAAGAAGTGGTAAGGAAGGAAATATTAAAGCTTCTAGAGGCAGGTATTATTTATCCAGTTGTTGATAGCCAGTGGGTAAGTCCTATCCATTGTGTCCCTAAGAAGGGAGGTATGACTGTTGTTCCTAATGATAAAGATGAATTGATCCCACAAAGAATTGTTACAGGTTATAGGATGGCAATTGATTTCCACAAATTAAACAAAGCTACTAAGAAATATCATTACCCCTTGCCTTTTATTGATCAAATGCTAGAAAGGTTATCCAAACATACTCATTTTTGCTTTCTAGATGGTTATTCTGGTTTCTCTCAAATACCTGTGTCAAAAGGGGATCAAGAAAATACCACTTTTACTTGTCCTTTCGGTACCTTTGCTTATAGACGTATGCCTTTTGGTTTATGTAATGCACCTGCTACCTTTCAAAGATGCGTGATGGCTATATTCTCTAATTTTTGTGAAAAGATTGTTGAGGTTTTCATGGATGATTTCTCTATTTACGGAACTTCTTTTGATGATTGCTTAAGCAACCTTGATCGAGATTTGCAGAGATGTGAAGACACTAATATTGTCTTAAATTGAGAGAAGTGCCACTTTATGGTTAATGAAGGCATTGTCTTGGGACATAAAATTTCTGAAAGAGGTATTGAAGTTGACAAGGCTAAAGTTGATACTATTGAAAAGATGCCATGCCCCAAGGACATCAAAGGTATACAAAGTTTCCTTGGTTATGTCAGGTTTTATAGGAGGTTCATAAAGGACTTCTCCAAAATCTCCAGGCCTCTGACTAATCTCTTACAAAAAGATATTCCTTTTATCTTTGATGATGATTGTCTAGAAGCATTTGAAATACTTAAGAAAGCATTGATCTCTGCACCTATTGTCCAGCCTCCTGACTGGAATTTACCTTTTGAGATTATGTGCAATGCTAGCGATTATGCTATAGGTGCTGTTTTAGGGCAAATAATTGATAAGAAATTGAATGTTATCCAATATGCTAGTAAAACTCTAGACAGTGCCCAGAGAAATTATGCTACTACTGAGAAAGATTTTTTAGCAGTTGTTTTGCTTGTGATAAGTTTAGGCCTTATATTGCTGATTCTAAAGTAACTATTCACACTGATCATCCTGCTATCAAATACCTTATGGAAAAGAAAGATGCTAAACCTAGACTTATTAGATGGGTTCTCTTGCTGCAAGAATTTGATTTGCATATTATTGATAGAAAGGGAGCTAAGAACCCCATAGCAGACAACTTGTCTAGGCTAGAGAATATACTTGATGATCCACAACCTATTGATGATAACGTTCCTGATGAACAATTAGCTGCCATAAATAATTCTCGTACTGCTCCATGGTATGCTGATTATGCTAATTATATTGTTGCTAAGTTTATACCTCCTAGCTTCACATACCAGCAAAATAAAAAAGTTCTTCTATGATTTGAGACATTACCTTTGGGATGACCCACATCTTTATAAAGAAGGAGTAGATGGTATTATTAGACGTTGTGTACCTGAGCATGAACAGGAACAGATCCTACACAAGTGCCACTCCGAAGCTTTTGGAGGACACCATCCTGGAGATAGAACTGCACATAAGGTATTGCAATCTGGTTTTTATTGGCCTACTCTCTTCAAGGATGCCCGTAAGTTTGTCTTATCTTGTGATGAATGTCAAAGAATTGGTAATATTAGTAGACGTCAAGAAATGCCTATGAATTATTCACTTGTTATTGAACCATTTGATGTATGGGGCTTTGATTATATGGGACCGTTCCCTTCTCTAATGGGTACACACATATTCTAGTTGTTGTTGATTACGTTACTAAGTGGGTAGAAGATATTCCAACTAGTAGTGTTGATCATAACACCTCTATTAAGATGCTTAAAGAAGTTATGTTTCCGAGGTTTAGAGTCCCTAGATACCTAATGACTGACGGTGGTTCACACTTTATTCATGGTGCTTTCCGTAAAATGCTTGCAAAGTATGATGTAAATCATAGAATTGAATCCCCTTATCACCCACAGACTAGTGGTCAAGTAGAACTAAGTAATAGAGAGTTGAAATTAATTTTGCAAAAGACAGTCAATAGGTCTAGAAAGAATTGGTCCAAGAAACTTGATGATGCATTATGGGCCTATAGAACTGCATACAAAAATCCTATGGGTATGTCTCTACATAAGATGGTTTATGGAAAAGCTTGTCACTTACCTCGTGAGTTAGAACATAAGGCATATTGGGCTATTAAAGAGCTCAATTATGATTTCAAACTTGCTGGTGAGAATTATTTGATATTAGCTCTCTTGATGAATGGAGAACCCAGGCCTATGAGAATGCCAAGCTGTTTAACGAAAAAGTTAAAAGATGGCATGACAAAAGGATACAAAAGCGTGAGTTTAACGTAGGTGATTATGTTTTGCTATACAACTCTCGTTTAAGGTTTTTTGCATGAAAACTTCTCTCTAAGTGGGAAGGACCTTACGTTATCGAGGAGGTTTATCGTTCCGGTGCTATAAAAATCAACAACTTCGAAGGCGCAAATCCGAAGGTGGTGAACGGTCAAAGAATCAAACATTATATCTCAGGTAACCCTATAAATGTTGAAACCAATGTCATCGAAACCGTAACCCCGGAGGAATACATAAGGGACACTTTCCAGAATGATTCAGACTCCGAAAAGGAAGAGGTACGTGGTACGGTAAGTAAACCGACTCCAAAACAGTTCTAAAGGCAATTTTTCACCGTTTTGGAATGTTTACAAAAATAGAAAAATAAGTGGCAGTCCGAAAGAGACACGAGGCATCCACGAGGGTGGAGGGCGCGCCCCCTTCCCCTGGGCGCGCCCCCTGCCTCGTGGGCACCTCGTGTGCCTCCCGGACTCCGATTTCTTGTATGTTACTCCTTTTGGTCGGTAAAAATTCATTATATATACCCCCGAAGGTTTTGACCTCTGTATCACGCAAAAATCTTCTGTTTTCGTTTAGAGCTGTTGTTTTTGACATATATTGATCATCATGGCATCTTCCAACACCCCCAAGGACAAATTCTTTGAGAAGGTCATCAACCCCTACCTTGCGGAGGTGCTACATCACCCTCAAACCATGGAGTTGCATGAGGGGGTGTTGCACATCCGCGTTGTTGAGGGGCCAAGGAGGACCGGAAGCATGGAAACAAGACTCGAAGCAATGGAGCAGCAAGTTTTCAAGTGCCAAGGTATGGTGGAACGAGGTCTCAACGCCAACCACATGATGATCATGGAGCTCGCCAACAACCTCAAGCTGGACTCAAGGATCTTCGAGGAAGCCATCTCCAACCTCCAAGAGAAAATCGAACACCTCCAAACCCAGATCTATGACCAGCAAAACCAAAACTGTGAGTATGAATATAGATTCCAGAAGATGAGTTTGGTTGCAGATTTGAGTATCCCGGAGACTCTATCATCCTTCTACGATGGTGAGCCCATGCCTTGGAAGGTGGACAACAAGCCTACACATCATCAACTCCATCATCACCACCTCCAAAGAAGGGGACATAATCATATGGGTATGGGCACTCCCCTTAGCAACTGCCAAGCTTGGGGGAGTTGCCCCGGTATCGTATCACCATCACGCTCCTATCTTTACCGTTTTTCTTAGTTCAATCCATTTGGTAGTATCTTGATCTAGTAGAATAAAGTTAGCATGATCTAGTTGTGAGCTTTTGCTTTATGATCTTTACCCTTTGTAATCGAGTCCGTGAGCTATATAATAAAGATTAATGTTGAGTCAAGGGCTTGATTTCCTCACTTTGGTCATGATAGAATAAAAGAAAACATAAAAAAAGATCATATTGATCTTATGGGAAGTAATGACTTCACATATAAAGAGTATGATGAATAAAAGTTGTTGGGAGTTGACAAACATAGTTTTGGTCATCGTTGCAATTAATAGGAAGTAATAAAGGAAGAGTGGCTACACATACAAATATACTATCTTGGACATATTTTATGATTGTGAGTGCTCATTAAAATATGACATGCTAAAGAGTTGATGTTGGACAAGGAAGACAACATAATGGGTTATGTTTTCTTATATCCGAAATAAAGTATACAGTCATGGATCATCCAACATGTTGAGCTTGAATTTCCCCCTCATGCTAGCCAAAACTCCTCGCACCAAGTAGAGATACTACTTGTGCTTTCATACATCCTTAAACCCAGTTTTGCCATGAGAGTCCACCATACCTGCCTTTGGATTGAGTAAGATCCATCCAAGTAAGTTGTCATGTTACAAGCTCGCTAAAATATGTATGATTTATTAGTGTGGAGGAAATAAGATTTATACGATCTTGTGATATGGAAGTAATGAAAGCGACGGACTGCATAATAAAGGTCCTTATCACAAGTGGCAATATAAAGTGACATTCTTTCGTGCTAAGACTTTGTGCATCCAACCATAAAAGCACATGACAACCTCTGCTTCCCTTTGCGAAGGGCCTATCTTTTATCTATGCTTTATAAGAGTCAAGGTGGAAATCACCTTTCCTTTTTAAATTTTATCCTTTGGCAAGCACATTGTGTTGGAAAGATCCTGACATATATGTACCCACTTGGATATAAGTTACCATGGTCTATTACTGTTGACATTACCCTTGAGGTAAAATGTTGGGAGGCAATACCATAAGCCCCTATCTTTCACTGTGTCCGATTAAAACTCCATAAACATAGGTATTGCGTGAGTGTGAGCAATTGTGAAAGACTATATGATAGTTGAGTATGTAGGCTTGCTGAAAAGCTCTTATATTGACTCTTTTTGATGTTACGATAAATTGCAATTGCTTCAATGACCGAGATCATAGTTTGTTGGTTTTCAATGAAGTTTCTGATTCATGCTTGATATTGTGAATGAACTGTTACTTTAGCATAAGAATCATATATATATATATATATATATATATATATATATATATATATATATATATATATATATATATATATATATATGTTGTTATTATGAGAAATGCCCTCATGTCCGTATTTTATTTTTATCGACACCTCTATCTCTAAACATGTGGACATATTTTTTCGATTTCGGCTTTCGATTGAGGACAAGCGAGGTCTAAGATTGGGGGAATTGATAAGCCCATTTTGCATCATGCCTTTATGTTGATATTTATTATAAGGTTTACATGAAGAGGGAGAATGCTGGCTGATACGCCTCCAACGTATCTATAATTTTTGATTGTTCCATGCTTTTATTTATAAAGTCTTGGATGTTTAATGGGCTTTATCATTCACTTTTATATCATTTTTGGGACTAACCCACTAACCCAAAGGCCCAGTCCAGATTGCTGTTTTTTTTGCCTATTTTAGGGTTTTGCAGAAAAGGAATATCAAACGGAGTCCAAACGGAATGAAACCTTCGCAGGAGATATTTTTGGAGAAAATCACACGAGATAGACTTCGGGGCCAAGCCAGAGGACAGGAGGCCCACCCTCGAGGGTGAGAGGCGTGCGCCCCTTCCCAGGGCGCGCCCCCCTGCCTCGTGGGGCCCCCGAGCACCCCCTCGGTGTCCTCCTTCTTCCTATATAAGTCTACGTACCCTGAAACCTTCGATAACAGAGAGAAACCCCTAATTCCACCGCCGTAACCTTCTGTTCCCATGAGATCCCATCATGGAGCCTGTTCCGGAGCTCCACCGGAGGGGGATCCATCATGGAGTTCTTCTTCATCATCATCATCGCCCTCACCATGAGTTGTGAGTAGTTTACCACACACCTTCGAGTCCATAGCTAGTATCTAGATGGCTTATTCTCTCTCTCCGGATCTCAATACAAAGTTCTCCTCGGTCTTCGAGGAGATCTATTCGATGTAATCTCTTTTTGCGGTGTGTTTGTCGAGATCCGATGAATTGTGAGTTTATGATCAAGGTTATCTATGACAGATATTTGGTTCTTCTCTGAACTTTTTATGTGTGCTCATAATATCCTTGCAAGTCTCTTCGATTTATTGGTTTGGTTTGGCCTACTAGATCTATAGTTCTTGCGATGGGAGAAGTGCTTGGCTTTGGGTTCAATATTGCGGTGTCCTTTCCCAGTGACAGTAGGGGCAGCAAGGCACGTATTGTATTGTTGCCATCGAGGATAAAAAGATGGGGTTTTCATCATATTGCTTGAGTTTATCCCTCTACATCATGTCATCTTGCTTAAGGCGTTACTATGTTCATATGAACTCAATACACTAGATGCATGCTGGATAGCGGTCGATGTGTGGAGTAATAGTAGTAGATGCAGGTAGGAGTCGGTCTACTTGTCTCGGACGTGATGCCTATATACAATGATCATGCCTAGATAGTCTCATAATTATTCGCTTTTCTATCAATTGCTCGACAATAATTTGTTTACCCGCCGTAGAATATCGCTATCATGAGAGAAGCCACTAGAGAAAACTATGGCCCCCGGGTCTATTCTCAACATATCAATCTACATCTACTTTACTTTTCTTGCTTTTATTTGCTGTTTTATTAAACCAAAAATACCAAAAATATAATTATCATCTCTATCAGATCTCACTATCGTAAGTGACCGTAAAGGGATTGACAACCCCTTATCGCGTTGGCTGCGAAGTTCTTATTTGTTTGTGCAGGTGCGAGGGACTGGCGCGTGGTCTCCTACTGGATTGATACCTTGGTTCTCAAAAACTGAGGGAAATACTTACGCTATTGTGCTGCATCTCCCTTTCCTCTTCGAGGGAATACAACGCAAGCTCAAGAGGTAGCAAGAAGAATTTCTGGCACCGTTGCCGGGGAGGCTTACGCAAAAGTCATATACCAAGTACCTATCACAACCCCTTATCCTTCGCATTGCATTTATTTGCCTCTCATTTTCCTCTCCCCCACTTCACCCTTGCCGTTTTATTTGCCCCTCTTCTGCCGTGTGTTTACCGTTTGCCTTTATGTTTGCTTGTGTTGCTATGTGCCCTCAATTAGCTTGCATCTTCGCTTGCTAAAGTATGGATCCGCATCCACTTGCTAATCTCTTTAAGAGATCCAATTATGTTGAACCTATTACTAGTGAGCTGCGTGCACTAGATTATCTTTATGGGGTTTTGCTTGAAATTTATGAATCTGAAAATTGTGAGGAATTGTTAAAAGAAAAAGTGATTCATGTTAGCTCCTTAAATAAAAAGCATGATTGCAATGATGTTACTATAAATTCTATTGATGTCAATTGTGCTAATAATATGCAAAACCCTAAGCTTGGGGATGCTAGTATTGCTATGTCCACTACTTGTTGCAACGATCATGATTGGGGTGATGCTTCTTATGATCTTGAAAATTTATTTAACCCCCATGATGAATCTGAGATTGATAATGTTTGCAATAATATTGAAAGTGGGTTTGGAAGAGTGTCAACTTTAGATCCCAAATATTTGGAGAATGTTCAATCTTATGAAATTTTTGATAAAAGTGGGTTCGGAGAGGTCATGACTTTAGTTAATGATCCCACTATTTTGGAAGAGTGTCAACTTCGTATGCATGTGGATCGTATTGAAAATATGTTTTGTGGCATCTATATTGTTGAATTTACTTATGATCCTACTTGCAATTATTATGAGAGAGGAAAATATAGTTGCAGAAATCTTCATGTTACTAAATTACCTCTCTTCATGTTGAGATTGATCTTGTTTCTTTCTTCTTCCTTGCATATGCTACAAATTGATTGCCTTGATAATTTGTTTGCGTATAAAATGCCTATGCATAGGAAGTATGTTATACTTAGATGTGATTTTCACATGCTTTTTGATGCTCCCTTTGTGCTTCAATTCTTATCTTTCTTGTGAGCATCATTGAATTCTCAAGCCTATCTTAATGGCTATGAAGAAAGAGCTTATTGGGAGGCAACCAATTTTATGTTTTTTGTTTTTGTTGCTGTTAGGGAATAAATATTGCATCTATCCTCTGATTAGATGTGTTTTCATGTTTTTTTAGTGTTTGTGCCAAGTAGAACCTTTGGTAAGACTTGTGTGAAGTTTATTTGATCTTGCTGTGAAAAACAGAATCGTTAGCACTAGCTAAAGTAGACTTCAGATTTTACTGGAGCGTGCTTTTTAGTTGATTCTTTTTGCTGCTGATTGGTAGACAAATTGCGCAAATTTACCAATTTAGTTTGATTTTTTTGGAGTTCCATAAGTACATGAACCCAGCAGATTACTACAGACTGTTCTGTTTTTGACAGATTCTGTTTTTACGTGTGTTGTTTGCTTATTCCGATGCATCTATTGTTGGGGAACGCAGTATTTTAAAATTTTCCGACGATTACGCAAGATCTATCTACCAGATGCATAGCAACGAGAGGGGAGAGTGTGTCTACGTACCCTTGTAGACCGAAAGAGGAAACGTCAAGTGACGCGGTTGATGTAGTCGAACTTCTTCGCGATCCAACCGATCAAGCACCGAACGTACGGCACCAACGCGTTCAGCACACGTTCAGCTTGAAGACGTCCCACAAGCTATTGATCCAGTTGAACTTCATGGGAGAGTTTCATTAGCATGACGGCGTGGTGACGGATATGATGAAGTTACCGGCGCAGGGCTTCGCCTAAGCACTGCAACGATATGACCGAGGTGTGTTTCTGTGGAGGGGGGCACCGCACACGGCTAAAACAATTCAACTTGTGAGTTCTAGGGTGCCCCCTGCCCTGTATATAAAGGAGCAAGGGGGAGGCCGGCCGGCCCTCCTATCGCGCGCCATGAGGTGCAATCCTACTAGGAATAGGATTGCAATCCTATTCCTAGTAGGAATCACCAAGAGGGGAAGGAAAGAGAGGGAGAGAAGGGGAAGGAAAGAGGGGGCTGCGCCCCCCTCCCCTAGTCCAATTTGGACTGCCTTGGGAGAGGGTGTGCCACCTCCTGCCTGCTGCCCTCTTTCTGAAGGAAATATGCCCTAGAGGCAATAATAAATTTATTATTTATTTCCTTATATCATGATAAATGTTTATTATTCATGCTAGAATTGTATTAACCGGAAACTAAGTACATGTGTGAATACATAGATAAAACAGAGTGTCCCTAGTATGCCTCTACTAGACTAGCTCATTGATCAACGATGGTTATGTTTCCTAGCCATAGACATGAGTTGTCATTTGATCAACAGGATCACATCATTAGGAGAATGATGTGATGGACAAGACCCATCCGTTAGCTTAGCACTATGATCGTTTAAGTTTTACTGCTATTGCTTTCTTCATGACTTATACATGTTCCTATGACTATGAGATTATGCAACTCCCGAATACCGGAGGAACACTTTGTGTGCTACCAAATGTCACAACGTAACTGGGTGATTATAAAGGTACTCTACAGGTGTCTCCGAAGGTACTTGTTGGGTTGGCGTATTTCGAGATTAGGATTTGTCACTCCGATTGTCGGAGAGGTATCTCTGGGCCCACTCGGTAATGCACATCACTATAAGCCTTGCAAGCATTGCAGCTAATGAGTTAGTTGCAGGATGATGTATTACGGAACGAGTAAAGAGACTTGCCGGTAACGAGATTGAACTAGGTATTGAGATACCGACGATCGAATCTCGGGCAAGTAACATACCGATGACAAAGGGAACAACGTATGTTGTTATGCGGTTTGACCGATAAAGATCTTCGTAGAATATGTAGGAGCCAATATGAGCATCCAGGTTCCGCTATTGGTTATTGACCGGAGATGAGTCTCGGTCATGTCTACATAGTTCTCGAACCCGTAGGGTCCGCACGCTGATGATGGAGATCATGATGATGGGGATCATGGTGTTACGCCGGTGACGATGGAGATCATGCCGGTGCTTTGGAGATGGAGATCAAAAGCACGAGTTGATGGCCATATCATGTCACTTATGATTTGCATGTGATGTTAATCCTTTTATGCATCTTATTTTTCTTAGGACGACGGTAGCATTATACGATGATCCCTCACTAAAATTTCAAGATAAAATTGTGTTCCCCCCGAGTGTGCGCCGTTGCGAAGGTTCGTCGTTTCGAAGCACCACGTGATGATCGGGTGTGATAGACTCTACGTTCGCATACAACGGGTGCAAGCCAGTTTTGCACATGCAGAACACTCGGGTTAGACTTGACGGGCCTAGCATGTACAGACATGGCCTCGGAACACGGAAGACCGAAAGGTCGAGCATGAGTCATATAGTAGATATGATCAACATGAAGATGTTCACCATTGACACCACCTCATCTCACGTGATGATCGGACTTGGGTTGGTGGATTTGGATCATGTCACGCTCGGATGACCAGAGGGATGTCAATTTGAGTGGGAGTTATAAGTAATTTGATTAGTTAAAACTCACTTATCATGAACAATAGTCTAAGATGTCTTTGCAAATCTTTTGTTGTAGATGGCTCCCGCAGTAGCTCCCCTGAATTTTAATGCGTTCCTAGAGAAAACTGAGCTGAAAGATGATGGGAGCAACTTTGTGGACTGGCTCCGCAATCTGAGGGTCATCCTCACAGCTGCCCAAAAGGTTTATGTCCTAAATGCACCGCTAGGTGAACCCCCCGCTCCGGCCTCTGTGGACGTTATGAACGCCTGGCAGTCGCGTGCGGATGACTACTCAGTAGTACAGTGTGCCATGTTGTATAGCTTGGAAGGAGGACTTCAAAGGCGTTTTGAACGTCATGGAGCATATGAGATGTTCCAGGAGTTGAAGTTCATCTTTGAGAAGAATGCCAAGATCGAGAGGTATGAGACCAACGATAAATTCTTTGCTTGCAAGATGGAGGAGAATTCGTCTGTCAGTGAGCACTTACTGAAGATGTCTGGGTACTATACCCGCATAGCTGATCTGGGACTTGTGTTCCCGGAGGAGGCTATCATTGACAGAATTCTCCAGTCACTCCCACCTAGCTACAAGAGCTTCGTGCAGCATTATAACATGCAAGGGATGAACAAAACCATCGCCGAGCTGTTTGCGATGCTGAAAGTCGCTGAGTCAGACATCCAGAAGGAGTATCAAGTGTTGATGGTCAATAAAACTACCAGTTTCAAGAAGAATGGCAAGGGCAAGAAGGGTAACTCTAAGAAGGGTGGCAAGGCAGTTGCTCATCCAGTGAAGAAACCCAAGGCTGGGCCCAAGCCAGAGACTGAGTGTTTCTATTGCAAGGGGAACGGCCACTGGAAACGGAACTGCCCCAAGTATCTGGCAGACAAGAAGGGGGCCAACAACAACAACAAGCAAGGTATATGTGATATACATGTTATTGATGTGTACCTTACCAACTCTCGTTGTAGTGCCTGGGTATTTGATACCGGTTCGGTTGCTCACATTTGCAACTCTAAACAGGAACTACGGAATAGACGGAGGCTGGCGAAGGACGAAGTGACGATGCGCGTGGGGAATGGTTCCAAGGTTGATGTGATCGCCGTCGGCACGCTCGCTCTTCGATTACCATCGGGATTAGTTATGAACCTGAATAATTGTTATTTAGTGCCTGCGTTGAGCATGAACATTATATCTGGATCTTGTTTAATGCGAGACGGTTACTCATTTAAATCAGAGAATAAAGGTTGTTCTATTTATATGGGTAATATCTTTTATGGTCATGCACCCGAAGTAGGGGGTTTATTCTTATTAAATCTCGATAGTGATGATACATATGTTCATAACATTGATGCCAAAAGATGTAGAGTTGATAACAATAGTACCACTTTCTTGTGGCACTGCCGTCTGGGTCATATCGGCGTGAAACGCATGAGGAAGCTCCATGCTGATGGACTTTTGGAGTCTCTTGATTTTGAATCACTTGACACATGCGAGCCGTGCCTCATGGGCAAGATGACTAAGACCCCGTTTTCAGGAACAATGGAACGGGCAAGTGACTTATTGGAAATCATACATACTGATGTGTGTGGCCCGATGAGTGTCACGGCGCGCGGTGGATATCGTTATTTTCTCACCTTCACTGACGACTTAAGTAGATATGGGTATATTTACTTGATGAAGCATAAGTCTGAAACGTTTGAAAAGTTCAAGCAATTTCAGAGTGAAGTTGAGAATCATCGTAACAAGAAGATCAAGTTCCTACGATCTGATCGAGGAGGAGAGTATCTGAGTTATGAGTTTGGCAATCACTTAAGACAATGTGGAATTGTTTCACAGTTGACGCCACCTAGAACACCACAGCGTAATGGTGTGTCCGAACGTCGTAATCGAACCCTATTAGATATGGTGCGTTCTATGATGTCTCTTGCCGATTTGCCACTATCATTTTGGGGATATGCGTTAGAGACGGCTGCATTCACTTTAAATAGGGCTCCATCCAAGTCCGTTGAGACAACACCGTATGAACTGTGGTTTGGTAAGAAACCTAAATTGTCTTTTCTCAAAGTTTGGGGTTGCGATGCTTATGTCAAAAGGCTTCAGCCAGAAAAGCTCGAACCCAAAGCGGACAAATGTGTCTTCATAGGATACCCAAAAGAGACGGTTGGGTACACCTTCTATCTCAGATCCGAGGGCAAAGTGTTTGTCGCTAAGAACGGGTCCTTTCTCGAGAAAGAGTTTCTCTCGAAAGAATTGAGTGGGAGGAAGGTAGAACTTGATGAGGTTATTGAACCTCTGCTTCAACCAGAGAGTAGCGCAGCACAGAAAGATGTTTTTGTGGAGCCTGCAACGGTTGAAGAGGAAGCCAATGATGATGATCAAGAAGCTTCTGATCAAGTTACTACCGAACCTCGTAGGTCGACAAGGGTACGCACTGCACCTGAGTGGTATGGTAACCCTGTCTTGGAGGTCATGTTGTTGGACAACAGTGAACCTGCGAGCTATGGAGAAGCGATGGTGGGCCCGGATTCCGACAAATGGTTAGAGGCCATGAAATCCGAGATGGGATCCATGTATGAAAACAAAGTATGGACTTTGGAAGTATTACCTGAAGGACGGAAGGCCATTCAGAATAAATGGATTTTTAAGAGGAAGACGGACGCTGACGGCAATGTCACCGTGTATAAAGCTCGACTTGTGGCAAAGGGTTTTTCACAAGTTCAAGGAGTTGACTACGATGAGACTTTCTCACCCGTAGCGATGCTTAAATCCGTCCGAATCATGTTAGCAATAGCTGCATATTTCGATTATGAAATTTGGCAGATGGATGTCAAAACAGCGTTCCTTAACGGTTTTCTTAAGGAAGAGTTGTATATGATACAACCGGAAGGTTTTGTCGATCCAGAGAATGCTGACAAAGTTTGCAAACTCCAGCGTTCCATTTATGGGCTGGTGCAAGCATCTCGGAGTTGGAATCTTCGCTTTGATGAGGTGATCAAAGCGTTTGGGTTTGTACAAGTTTACGGAGAAGCTTGTATTTACAAGAAAGTGAGTGGGAGCTCTATAGCGTTTCTAATATTATATGTGGATGACATATTGCTGATTGGAAACAATATAGAACTTTTGTATAGCGTGAAGGGGTATTTGAACAAGAGTTTTTCGATGAAGGACCTCGGTGAAGCTGCTTTCATATTGGGCATCAAGATCTATAGAGATAGATCGAGACGCTTGATAGGACTTTCACAAAGTACATACCTTGATAAAGTTTTGAAGAAGTTCAAAATGGATCAATCCAAGAAGGGGTTCTTACCGGTATTGCAAGGTACAAAGTTGAGTAAGACTCAATGCCCAGTGACTGCGGAAGATAGAGAAAAGATGAGTGTCATCCCCTATGCTTCAGCCATAGGCTCTATCATGTATGCAATGCTGTGCACAAGACCAGATGTCAGCCTTGCCATAAGTATGGCCGGAAGGTTTCAAAGTAATCCTGGTTTGGATCACTGGACAGCGGTCAAGAATATCCTGAAGTACCTGAAAAGGACTAAGGAAATGTTTCTCGTTTATGGAGGTGATCAAGAGCTCGTCGTAAAGGGTTACGTCGATGCAAGCTTTGACACTGATCCGGATGACTCTAAGTCTCAAACCGGATACGTATATATTCTCAACGGGGGAGCGGTAAGCTGGTGCAGTTCCAAGCAAAGCGTGGTAGCCGATTCTACATGCGAAGCGGAGTACATAGCTGCCTCGGAGGCGGCAAAGGAAGGTGTCTGGATGAAGGAGTTCATGACAGATCTTGGAGTTGTGCCTAGTGCATTGAACCCAGTGACTCTGTTTTGTGACAACACTGGTGCCATTGCTCTAGCCAAGGAACCAAGGTTTCACAAGAGGACCAGACACATAAAGCGACGCTTCAATTCCATCCGCGATTCAGTCAAGGAGGAGGACATAAGCATTTGCAAAGTACACATGGATTTGAATGTTGCAGATCCGTTGACTAAGCCTCTTCCACGGGCTAAGCATGATCAACACCAAGACTCTATGGGTGTTAGATTCATTACCTTGTAATGCTAGATTATTGACTCTAGTGCAAGTGGGAGACTGTTGGAAATATGCCCTAGAGGCAATAATAAAAGAGTTATTATTATATTTCCTTGTTCATGATAATCGTTTATTATCCATGCTATAATTGTATTGATTGGAAACTTAAATACATGTGTGGATAAATAGACAAACTTTGTGTCCCTAGTAAGCCTCTTCAGGACTAGCTCGTTGATCAAAGATGACCGCGGTTTCCAGGTCATAGACATGAGTTGTCATTTGATAACGGGATCACACCATTAGGAGAATGATGTGATGGACGAGACCCAAACGTTAAACATAGCTTTTGATCGTATCAGTTATCGCTATAGTTTTCTGCATGTCAAGTATAAGTTCCTATGACCATGAGATCATGTAACTCACTGACACCGTAGGAGTGCCTTGTGTGTGCCAAACGTCGCAACGTAACTGGGTGACTATAAAGGTACTCTACAGGTATCTCCGAAGGTGTCTGTTGAGTTGACATGGATCGAGACTGGGATTTGTCACTCCGTGTGACGGAGAGGTATCTCCGGGCCCACTCGGTAATACGTCATCTCGATGAGCTCAAAGTGACTAAGTAGTTAGTCACGGGATTATGTATTACGGAACGAGTAAAGAGACTTGCCGGTAACGAGATTGAACTAGGTATAGAGATACCGACGATCGAATCTCGGGCAAGTAACATACCGACGAGACAAAGGGAACTGTATACGGGATTACCTGAATCCTTGACATTGTGGTTTATCCGATGTGATCATCGAGGAACGTGTGGGAACCAATATGGGTATCCAGATCCCGCTATTGTTTATTGACCTGGGAGTGTCTCGGTCATGTCTGCATAGTTTCCGAACCCGCAGGGTCTACACACTTAAGGTTCGGTGACGCTAGGGTTGTTAGTGAGAACAGTGCATGGTAACCGAAGGTTGTTCGGAGTCCCGGATGAGATCCCGGACGTGACGAGGGTCTCCGGAATGGTCCGGGGATGAAGATTGATATATAGGATGAGAGTGAACGGAGTCCGGAATTGTTCCGGGGAACATCGGGAAGGAATCGGGGAACCGAAAGGTGTTTCGGGGGCCACGGTAAATGTTACGGGCCCTATGGGGCATAAGTGGGGAGACGCAACAGCCCACACAGAGGCTGTGTGCCCCCCCTAGGCCCCTCCACCTGCGCCTAAGGGGCTGGGCCCCCCTAGGGCAGCCGCACCCCCTAAGTCTTGGGGGGCAAGGCGCCTGGGGGGGACCCTAACCCTGGCCGCAGCCCCCCCCCTTGGCCGCCGCCCCATCTGGCCTTGGCCGCCGGCCCCTAGGGGGAACCCTAGGGGCGCCCCCTCCCCTCTCTCCCCCCTATATAAAGAGAGGCAGAGGGAGGGCAGCAATACAAGTTCGTGCCTCGGCGCTGCCCTCTCTCTCCCACGAATATCTTCGTCTAGTTTGCAGTGCTTGGCGAAGCCCTGCTGGAATTCCTCCACCACCATCTCCACCACACCGTCGTGCTGCTGGGTTTCTCCGTCAACTTCTCCTTCCCCCTTGCTGGATCAAGAAGGAGGAGACGTCCCTGAGCTGCACGTGTGTTGAACGCGGAGGCACCGTCCGTTCGGTGCTGGGATCTTCGGCGATTTGAATCGCGGCGAGTACGACTCCATCAACCGCGTTCTTGAACGCTTCCGCTTAGCGATCTACAAGGGTATGTGGATCCGACTCTTCCCTCGTAGATGCATCTCCTAGATTGATCTTGGTGAGCGTAGGAAAATTTTTGTTTCCCATGCAACGTTCCCCAATAGTTTGATGACGATCGGTATTATGAGTTTATGAGTTTTGATGTACCGATGGAGTTCGGAGTCCCGGATGAGACCGGGGACATGACGAGGAGTCTCGAAATGGTCGAGAAGTAAAAATCGATATATTGGACGACTATATTCGGACATCGGAAAGGTTCCGAGTGATTCGGGTAATTTCGGAGTACTGGGGAGTTACGGGAATAGAAGAGAGAGGCCAAAAGGAAGGAGGCGCGTGCCCCCCTTCTGGTCCGAATTGGACAAGGGGTGGAGCCCCCTTTTCCTTCTCCCTCTCCCCCTCTTTCCTTCTCTCCTACTCCGGAAAGGAAAGGGGAATCCTACTAGGACTTGGGAGTCCTAGTAGGACTCCCCACACTTGGCGCGCCCCCTCTAGGGCCGGCCTCTCCCTTGCTCCTTTATATACGGGGGCAGGGGGGCACCCTAGGACACACAAGTTGAATTGTTTTAGCCGTGTGCGGTGCCCCCCTCCACAGAAACACACCTCGGTCATACCGTTGCAGTGCTTAGGCGAAGCCCTGCGCCGGTAGATACATCATATCCGTCACCACGCCGTCGTGCTGACGTAACTCTCCCGTGAAGCTCAACTGGATCAAGAGCTCGTGGGACGTCATCAAGCTGAACGTGTGCTGAACGCGGAGGTGCCGTACGTTTGGTGCTTGATCGGTTGGATCGCGAAGAAGTTCGACAACATCAACCGCGTCACTTGACGCTTCCGCTCCCGGTCTACGAGGGTACGTAGACACACTCTCCCCTCTCGTTGCTATGCATCTAGTAGATAGATCTTGCTTGATCGTAGGAAAAATTTTAAATACTACGTTCCCCAACAGTGGCATCATGAGCCAGGTCTATGCGTAGATGATATGCACGAGTAGAACACAATGAGTTGTGGGCGATACTAGTCATACTGCTTACCAGCATGTCATACTTTGCTTCGGCGGTATTGTGAGATGAAGCGGCCCGGACCGACATTACGCGTACGCTTACGCGAGACTGGTTTCACCGTTATGAGCACTCGTTGCTTAAAGGTGACTGGCGGGTGTCTGTCTCTCTCACTTTAGCTGAATCAAGTGTGGCTACGCCCGGTCCTTGTGAAGGTTAAAACAGCACATACTTGACGAAACATCGTTGTGGTTTTGTATGCGTAGGTAAGAACGGTTCTTACTAAGCCCGTAGCAGCCACGTAAAACTTGCAACAACAAAGTAGAGGATGTCTAACTTGTTTTTTCAGGGCATGTTGTGATGTGATATGGTCAAGACATGATGAGTTATACGGTTTTGTATGAGATGATCATGTTTTGTAATGTTATCGGCAACTGGCAGGAGCCATATGGTTGTCGCTTTATTGTATGAAATGCAATCGCCATGTAATTGCTTTACTTTATCACTAAGCGGTAGCGATAGTCGTAGAAGCAATAGTTGGCGAGACGACAACGATGCTACGATGGAGATCAAGGTGTCGCGCCGGTGACGAAGGTGATCATGACGGTGCTTTGGAGATGGAGATCAAAAGCACAAGATGATGATGGCCATATCATGTCACATATTTTGATTGCATGTGATGTTTATCTTATTATGCTTCTTATTTTGCTTAGAACGACGGTAGCATTATAAGATGATCCCTTACTAAATTTCAAGGTATAAGTGTTCTCCCTGAGTATGCACCGTTGCAAAAGTTCGTCGTGCCGAGACACCACGTGATGATCGGGTGTGATAAGCTATACGTTCAAATACAACGGGTGTAAGCCAGTTTTGCACACGCAGAATACTCGGGTTAAACTTGACGAGCCTAGCATATGCAGATATGGCCTCGGAACACTGGAGACCGAAAGGTCGAGCGTGAATCATATAGTAGATATGATCAACATAAGATGTTCACCATTGAAACTACTCCATCTCACGTGATGATCGGACATGGTTTAGTTGATTTGGATCACGTGATCATTTAGATGACCGGAGGGATGTCTATCTAAGTGGGAGTTCTTTAATTAATATGATTAAATTGAACTTTAATTTATCATGAACTTAGTCCTGGTAGTATTAGCATATCTATGTTGTAGAACAATAGCTCACGATGTTGCTCCATGTTTATTTTTTATATGTTCCTAGAGAAAACTAAGTTGAAAGATGTTAGTAGCAATGATGCGGAATTGTTCTGTGATCTGAGGATTATCCTCATTGCTGCACAGAGAATTATGTCCTTGATGCACCGCTAGGTGACAGACCTATTGCAGGAGCAGATGCAGACGTTATGAACGTTTTGACAAAAGCTCGGTATGATGACTACTTGATAGTTTAAGTGCACCATGCTTTACGGCTTAGAACCGGAACTTCAAAAACGTTTTGAACGCCACAGAGCATATAAGATGTTTCAAGAGTTGAAATTAGTATTTCATACTCATGCCCATGTCGAGAGGTATAAGACCTCTGACAGTACTTTGCCTACAAGATGGAGGAGAATAGCTCAACTAGTGAGCATGTGCTCAGATTGTCTGGGTACTACAATTACTTGAATCGAGTGGGAGTTAATCTTCCAGATAAGATAGTAATTGACAAAGTTCTCTAGTCACTATCACCAAGTTAGTAGAACTTCGTGATGAACTATAATATGTAAGGGATGACGAAGGTAATTCCCGAGCTCTTCGCGATGCTGAAATCGGCGAAGGTAGAAATCAAGAAAGAGAATCAAGTGTTGATGGTTAATAAGACCACTTGTTTCAAGTAAAGGGCAAAGGGATAAAAGGGGAACTTCAAAAAGAATGACAAGCAAGTTGTCACTCCCATGAAGAAACCCAAAGCTAAACTCAAGCCTGAAACTAAGTGCTTCTACTGCAAAGGAAATGGTCACTGGAAGTGGAACTGCCCTAGATATTTAGCGGATAAGAAGGATGGCAAAGTGAACAAAGGTATATTTTGATATACAGATTATTGATGTGTACTTTACTAGTGTTCATAGCAACCCCGGGGTATTTGATACCGGTTCAGTTGCTAAAATTAGTAACTCGAAACGAGAATTGCAGAATGAACAGAGACTAGTTAAAGGTGAAGTGACGATGTGTGTTGGAAGTGGTTCCAAGATTGATATGATCATCATCGCACACTCCCTATACTTTCGGGATTAGTGTTGAACCTAAATAAGTGTTATTTGGTGTTTGTGTTGAACATGAATATGATTTGATCATGTCTAGTGCAATACGGTTATTCATGTAAGTTAGAGAATAATTGTTGTTCTGTTTACATGAATAAAACCTTCTATGGTCATACACCCAATGAAAATGGTTTGTTGGATCTCGATCGTGTGATACACATATTCATAATATTGAAGCCAAAAGATGCAAGGTTAATAATGATAGTGCAACTTATTTGTGGCACTGCCGTTTAGGTCATATTGGTGCAAAGCGCATGAAGAAACTCCATAGTAATGGACTTTTGGAATCACTTGATTATGAATCACTTGGTGCTTGCGAACCATGCCTCATGGGCAAGATGACTAAAACTCCGTTCTCCGGAACTGTGGAGCGAGCAACAGAGTTGTTGGAAATCATACATACTGATGTATGCGGACCAATAAGTGCTGAAGCTCACGGCGGGTATCGTTATTTTCTGACCTTCACTGATGATTTGAGCAGATATGGGTATATCTACTTAATGAAGCACAAGTCTGAAACATTTGAAAAGTTCAAAGAATTTTAGGGTGAAGTGGAGAATCATCGTAACAAGAAAATAAGAGTTTCTACGATACGATCGTAGAGGTAAAATATTTGAGTTAGCGAGTTTGGCCTTCAGTAAAAACAATGTGAAATAGTTTCACTACTCACGCCACCTGGAACACCACAGTGTAATGGTGTGTCCGAACGTCATAACCGTACTTTATTAGATATGGTGCGATCGATGATGTCTCTTACCAATCTACCACTATCGCTTTTGGGGTTATGCATTAGAGACAGCTACATTCACGTTAAATAGGGCACCATCTAAATCCGTTGATACGACACCTTATGAACTGTGGTTTGGCAAGAAACCAAAGTTGTCGTTTCTTTAAGTTTGGGACTGCGATGCTTATGTGAAAAAGTTTCAACATGATAAGCTCGAACCCAAATCGGAGAAGTAAATCTTCATAGGATACCCAAAAGAAATTGTTGGGTACACCTTCTATCACAGATCCGAAGGCAAGGTCTTTGTTGCTAAGAGTGGATCCTTTCTAGAGAAGGAGTTTCTCTCGAAAGAAGTGAGTGGGAGGAAAGTAGAACTTGATGAGGTAATTGTACCTTCTCCCAAATTGGAAAGTGGAACATCACAGAAACTAGTTCCAAGTGATTCCTACACCAATTAGTGAGGAAGCTAATGATGATGATCATGAAACTTCAGATCAAGTTTCTGCTGAACTTCGTAGATCAACCAGAGTTCGTTCCGCATCAGAGTGGTACGGCAACCCGGTTCTGGAAGTCATGTTACTGGACCATGATGAACCTACGAACTATGAGGAAGCGATGATGAGCCCAGATTCCGCAAAATGGCTTGAGGCCATGAAATCTGAGATGGGATCCATGTATGAGAACAAAGTGTGGACTTTGGTTGACTTGCCCAATGATCGCCAAGCCATCGAAAATAAATGGATCTTCAAGAGGAAGACCGACGCAGACGGTAATGTTACTGTTTACAAAGCTCGACTTGTTGCGAAAGGTTTTCGACAAGTTCAAGGAGTTGACTACGATGAGACTTTCTCACCCGTAGCGATGCTTAAGTCTGTCCAAATCATGTTAGCAATTGCCGCATTTTTATGAAATCTGGCAAATGGATAACAAAATTGCATTCTTTAATGGATTTATTAAAGAAGAATTGTATATGATGCAACCAGAAGGTTTTGTCAATCCTAAAGGTGCTAACAAAATGTGCAAGCTCCAGCGATCCATCTATGGACTGGTGCAAGCATCTCGGAGTTGGAATATACGCTTTGATAAGTTGATCAAAGCATATAGATTTATACAGACTTGCGGTGAAGCCTGTATTTATAAGAAAGTGAGTGGGAGCACTACAACCTTTCTAATAAGTATATGTGAATGACATATTGTCAATCGGAAATGATGTAGAATTTTCTGGAAAGCATAAAGGAGTGTTTGAAAGGAGTTTTTCAAAGAAAGACCTTGGTGAAGCTGCTTACATATTGGGCATCAAGATCTATAGAGATAGATCAAGACGCTTGATAAGACTTTCGATAAGTACATACCTTGATAAGATTTTGAAGTAGTTCAAAATGGATCAGTCAAAGAAGGAGTTCTTGCCTGACTTGTAGGTGTGAAGTTGAGTAAGACTCAAAGCCAGACCACGGCAGAAAAATATAGAGAGAATGAAAGTCATTCCCTATGCCTCAGCCATAGGTTCTATAAAGTATGCCATGCTGTGTACCAAACATGTTGTGTACCTTGCCATGAGTTTGTCAAGGGGGTACAATAGTGATCCAGGAGTAGATCACTGTACAGCGGTCAAAATTATCCTTAGTAACCGGATGACTAAGGAAATGTTTCTCGATTATGGAGGTGATAAAGAGTTCGTCGTAAAGGGTTACGCCGATGCAAGCTTTGACACTAAATCCAGATGACTCTAAGTACCAATCTGGATGCGTATTGAAAGTGGGAGCAATTAGCTAGAGTAGCTCTATGCAGAGCATTGTAGACATAGAAATTTGCGAAATACATACAGATCTGAATGTGACAGACCCGTTGACTAAACTTCTCTCACAAGCAAAACATGATCACACCTCATTACTCTTGGGTATTAATCACATAGCGATGTGAACTAGATTATTGACTCTAGTAAACCCTTTGGGTGTTGGTCACATGGTGATTTGAACTATGGGTGTTATTCACATAACGATGTGAACTATCGGTATTAAATCACATGGCGATGTGAGCTAGATTATTGACTCTAGTGCAAGTGGGAGACTGAAGGAAATATGCCCTAGAGGCAATAATAAATTTATTATTTATTTCCTTATATCATGATAAATGTTTATTATTCATGCTAGAATTGTATTAACCGGAAACTTAGTACATGTGTGAATACATAGACAAAACAGAGTGTCCCTAGTATGCCTCTACTAGACTAGCTCATTGATCAAAGATGGTTATGTTTCCTAGCCATAGACATGAGTTGTCATTTGATCAACGGGATCACATCATTAGGAGAATGATGTGATGGACAAGACCCATCCGTTAGCTTAGCACTATGATCGTTTAAGTTTTACTGCTATTGCTTTCTTCATGACTTATACATGTTCCTATGACTATGAGATTATGCAACTCCCGAATACCGGAGGAACACTTTGTGTGCTACCAAACGTCACAACGTAACTGGGTGATTATAAAGGTACTCTACAGGTGTCTCCGAAGGTACTTGTTGGGTTGGCGTATTTCGAGATTAGGATTTGTCACTCCGATTGTCGGAGAGGTATCTCTAGGCCCACTCGGTAATGCACATCACTATAAGCCTTGCAAGCATTGCAGATAATGAGTTAGTTGCAGGATGATGTATTATGGAACGAGTAAAGAGACTTGCCGGTAACGAGATTGAACTAGGTATTGAGATACCGACGATCGAATCTCGGGCAAGTAACATACCGATGACAAAGGGAACAACGTATGTTGTTATGCGGTTTGACCGATAAAGATCTTCGTAGAATATGTAGGAGCCAATATGAGCATCCAGGTTCCGCTATTGGTTATTGACCGGAGATGAGTCTCTCATGTCTACATAGTTCTCGAACCCGTAGGGTCCGCACGCTTAACATTTGATGACGATCGGTATTATGAGTTTATGAGTTTTGATGTACCGAAGGAGTTCGAGTCCCGGATGAGACCAGGGACATGACGAGGAGTCTCGAAATGGTCGAGATGTAAAAATGATATATTGGACGACTATATTCGGACATCGGAAAGGTTCTGAGTGATTCGGGTATTTTCGGAGTACTGGGGAGTTACGGGAATAGAAGAGAGAGGCCAAAAGGAAGGAGGCGCGTGCCCCCCTTCTGGTCCGAATTGGACAAGGGGTGCAGCCCCCTTTTCCTTCTCCCTATCCCCCTCTTTCCTTCTCTCCTACTCCGGAAAGGAAAGGGGAATCCTACTAGGACTTGGGAGTCCTAGTAGGACTCCCCACACTTGGCGCGCCCCCTCTAGGGCCGGCCTCTCCCTTGCTCCTTTATATACGGGGGCAGGGGGGCACCCTAGGACACACAAGTTGAATTGTTTTAGCCGTGTGCGGTGCCCCCCTCCACAGAAACACACCTCGGTCATACCGTTGCAGTGCTTAGGCGAAGCCCTGCGCCGGTAGATACATCATATCCGTCACCACGCCGTCGTGCTGACGTAACTCTCCCATGAAGCTCAACTGGATCAAGAGCTCGTGGGACGTCATCAAGCTGAACGTGTGCTGAACGCAGAGGTGCCGTACGTTCGGTGCTTGATCGGTTGGATCGCGAAGAAGTTCGACAACATCAACCGCGTCACTTGACGCTTCCGCTCCCGGTCTACGAGGGTACGCAGACACACTCTCCCCTCTCGTTGCTATGCATCTAGTAGATAGATCTTGCGTGATCGTAGGAAAATTTTTAAATACTACGTACCCCAACACTTTCTCCCCTATGGCCCACTAAGGCCCAACTTTCCCCCGGGGGGTTCCGGTAACCCCCCGGCACTCCGGTAAATTCCGAAACTTTCCAGAACACTTCCGGTGTCCGAATATAGTCATCCAATATATCAATCTTTACGTCTCGGACATTCCGAGACTCCACGTCATGTCCGTGATCTCATCCGGGACTCCAAACTACCTTCGGTACATCAGAACTCACAAACTCATAATACTGATCATCATCAAACGTTAAGCGTGCGGACCCTACGGGTTCGAGAACTATGTAGACATGACCGAGACTCATCTCCGGTCAATAACCAATAGCAGAACCTGGATGCTCATATTGGCTCCTACATATTCTATGAAGATCTTTATCGCTCAAACCGCATAACAACATACGTTGTTCCCTTTGTCATCGGTATGTTACTTGCCCGAGATTCGATCGTCGGTATCTCAATACCTAGTTCAATCTCGTCACCGGCAAGTCTCTTTACTCGTTCCGTAATACATCATCTCGTGACTAACTCATTAGTCATTTGATTGCAAGGCTATATTATGATGTGTATTACCGAGAGGGCCCAGAGATACCTCTCCGACACTCGGAGTGACAAATCCTAGTCTTGATCTATGCCAACACCACGAACACTTTCGGAGACACCTGTAGAGCATCTTTATGATCACCCAGTTACGTTGTGACGTTTGATAGCACACAAGGTGTTCCTCCGGTATACGGGAGTTGCATAATCTCATAGTCATAGGAACATGTATAAGTCATGAAGAAAGAAAATAGCAGTAAAACTAAACGATCATAGTGCTAAGATAACGGATGGGTCTTGTCCATCACATCATTCTCCTAATGATGTGATCCCGTTGATCAAATAACAACTCATGTCTAAGGCTAGGAAACATAACCATCTTTGATCAGTGAGCTAGTCTAGTAGAGGCATACTAGGGACATACTGTTTTGTCTATGTATTCACACATGTACTAAGTTTCCGGTTAATACAATTCTAGCATGAATAAAAGACATTTATCATGATATAAGGAAATACAAATAACATCTTTATTATTGCCTCTAGGGCATATTTCCTTCAGTCTCCCACTTGAACTAGAGTCAATAATCTAGATTACAAAGTAATGACCCTAACACCCATGGAGTCTTGGTGCTGATCATGTTTTGGCCGTGGAAGAGGCTTAGTCAACGGGTGTGCACATTCAGATCCGTATGTATGTTTCAAATATCTATGTCTCCCTCCTTGACTAGATCGTTGACAGAATTGAAGTGTCTTTTGATGTGCTTTGTTCTCTTGTGAAACCTGGATTCGTTCGCCAAGGCTATTGCTCCATTGTTGTCACAAAAGATTTTCATTAACCCGATGCACTAGGTATTACACCAAGATCGGATATGAACTCCTTCATCCAGACTCCTTCATTTGCTGCTTCCGAAGCAGCTATGTATTCTGCTTCACACGTAGATACCGCCACGACGCTCTGCTTGGAACTAAACCAACTGACAGCTCCACCGTTCAATAAAAATACATATTTGGTTTGTGACTTAGAGTCATCCGGATCAGTGTCAAAGCTAGAATCGACGTAATCGTTTACGACGAGCTCTTTGTCACCTCCATACACGAGAAACAAATCCTTTGCCCTTTTCAGGTAATTCAGGATGTTCTTGACCGCTATCCAGTGATCCACTCCTGGATTACTTTGGTACCTCCCTGCTAGACTTATAGCAAGGCACACATCAGGTCTGGTACACACATTGCATACATGATAGATCCTATGGCTGAGGCATAGGGAATGACTTTCATTTTCTCTCTATCTTCTGAAGTGGTCGGGCATTGAGTCTTACTCAACTTCACACCTTGTAACACGGGCAAGAACCCTTTCTTTGACTGATCCATTTTGAAATTCTTCAAAACTCTATCAAGGTATGTGCTTTGTGAAAGTCCAATTAAGCGTCTTGATCTATCTCTATAGATCTTGATGCCTAATATGTAAGCAGCTTCACCGAGGTCTTTCATTGAAAAACTCTTATTCAAGTATCCTTTTATGCTATCCAGAAATTCTATATCATTTCCAATCAATAATATATCATCCACATATAATATCAGAAATGCTACAGAATTCCCACTCACTTTCTTGTAAAATAGAGGCTTCTCCAAAAGTCTGTATAAAACCATATGCTTTGATCACCTCATCAAAGCGTATATTCCAACTCCGAGATGCTTGCACCAGTCCATAGATGGATCGCTGGAGCTTGCACACTTTGTTAGCACCTTTTGGATTGACAAAACCTTCTGGTTGCATCATATACAACTCTTCTTTGAGATATCCATTCAGGAATGCAGTTTTGACGTCCATTTGCCAGATTTCATAATCATAAAATGCGGCAATAGCCAACATGATTCTGACAGACTTGAGCATCGCTACGGGTGAGAAAGTCTCATCGTAGTCAACTCCTTGAACTTGTTGAAACCCTTTCGCAACAAGTCGAGCTTTGTAAACAGTAACATTACCGTCTGCGTCGGTCTTCCTCTTGAAGATCCATTTATTTTCGATGGCTTGCGGATCATCGGGCAAGTCAACCAAAGTCCACACTTTGTTCTCATACATGGATCCCATCTCAGATTTCATGGCCTCAAGCCATTTTGAGAAATCTGGGCTCATCATCGCTTCCTCATAGTTCGTAGGTTCATCATGGTCTAGTAACATGACTTCCAGAACTGGATTGCCGTACCACTCTGGTGCGGAACAAACTCTGGTTGATCTACGACGTTCAGCAGAAACTTGATCTGAAGTTTCATGATCATCATCATTAGCTTCCTCACTAATTGGTGTAGGAATCACTTGGAACTAGTTTCTGTGATGTACTACTTTCCAATTCGGGAGATGGTACAATTACCTCATCAAGTTCTACTTTCCTCCCACTCATTTCTTTCGAGAGAAATTCCTTCTCTAGAAAGGATCCCTTCTTAGCAACGAATATCACTAGTAGATAAAGGGTCATCAGACCCGGTTCATTTGGGCCTTTAGCCCCGGTTCCAGAACCGGGACAAGAGGGTCGGTACTAATGCTCTGACCCTTTAGTCCCGGTTCAATCCAGAACCGGGGCAGAAGGGTGTCCACGTGGCCTGTGCACTGAGCCCAGGCAGGAGGGGCTTTAGTCCCGGAACAGGGACCAAAAGGCATCCACGCGTCAGCGTTTCTGTGGCTGTGGTTTTTGTTTTTTTTTTGAAAGGGGAGGGGGGGGTTTTAGGTTTTGGGGGTTAATTTAGGTGTTTCATATATTGTGTTAGCTAGCTAATTAATAGAGAGAAGTGTCCTCTCTTATGTCCGTGCTTGGTCGACGCTACATACTACACATACGTATATAGAGAGGACTAGAGTCACGCTAGCTAGCTAGCTAGCTGCTAGCTACTAAGCAAATGAAGGAAACAGAAGATCGTATAATCAACATATATATATATATATATGCATACAGAGAGAAGTAATATCGACCACCTCTCCTTCTCCGAGAGATTGGTCGAACAACAAGTTCTCGTATATCTATCCGACACTACCGGGCACATATATACAATAATTATCTCTTACAAAAATAATCTCCTATCATATGGATGCATGGTCCACATAGTATTCTCCGTCTTCAGCGATCACGTGTTCAAGGAAGAATGCCGCCAATTCCTCTTGAATTGCTCGCAGACGATCTGGTGTTAGGAGTTCATCCCGCATCCGAAACATCTAATTTGAAGTAGGGGGTCAATACATGAAATGATGCTATAAATTTGTGAATATTATTGATTTCTTACGCACTTCAAATTGTTCATTAGTGTAGCCCCGCTCACAGGTCGTGTGGCGGATGGACTCGCAAATGTCGTATCCACAATAATCATTCCCGGGTTCCTGCCACAACCACTTTACAAGAAATAGAGGTCAATCAAACTGATAAGCAAGAATGCCAAATTGGTATTGATGAAACTAGCGCTTAAATCAAGATATAGGAGATGCGCGCGCGGAACATGCTACTATATAGTACTTACTTTCGGGTATCTAAATTGTAGCTTCTTCGGCAGTCCCGGAGCTTTTTTGGTGAATTTTTTCCAAGCCCTGCCAGACAAAGAAAACAATTAGTTGATATCAGAAATGAAGTTGCTGATATATATACATGGTGGATAATATTGATCGATTTAACTTACCTGGCTAGCATTTGAGTCATGTCCGCATACTCCTCGGGATCTTTACGTTTAGAGTCCAAGACAGTTACTACTCCCTTCTCAAGCTTAATCTCTAAGAGAATATAGTGGAAGCTGCGCACGAATGCATGAGATCATCAATTACATCACTATAACCTTGACTGATATATAAGGGAAACCAAATATGCACAAGACAGTAACACTCACTTGAAGTTGTAAGGAAAGAGTATTATATCTTTGTTTTCATTTACCACCAACGATCGTAGCAAGTTGGTCTCGGTATCGTCGGGACGCAATTTAACCTCGGTTGCATCTATGAGGTATGTGTTAATAAACCCAATATCACCTACTTGTCTTTTCTTCAATTCGACGATCTTCAATCTGCATAATATAGTGAGGATAATTATAAATACATGCAATGAAGATCAGCTATATAGAGAGACTTAATGACAGAAGTAGTACTACTTACAGACAGTAGCAGGTGACCGTTGTTTTATCGAGGGCCAATTGATTGAAAAACTGATAGAACTCCTCAAATGGAACAGGCAACAGGTCAATTCCAACGAGGTCATGCTCCGGTTTAACTCTCAAATACAAGTTATCCCTCCCCCCAGACTCTCTGCAGGTTTTCAAGTACCAATCATGCAATCTTCGCATATTCGTTGATAGAGATCTTTCATTTTTGACGAGAGGCTTTTGTACTCGTATCTTTCTATCTGCACTTCCAAGAAATCATAGTGTACATCGTCGGACGCGTAATCTGCAAGATTGGTATAACCGGGCACCATCCTCGGATCATTAGCGACCATGTCGCAAGACACCTTGAGCGGGGGGCACGATTGGTCCGCTTGTTCGCCGAGCTGGGCAATTTGTTTCCCAGCTCGCCCTTCTGCTAACCTCTAATCACTTTTAGTACTTCCCGACCGCTTTGCTGCTTGATATGACTTTTGGATCATGCGGTCATAGTTGTCATGCGGCTTACTTTGCGCTGGTTGCTTCAGGGCAGCAAGAGTGCGCTTTGCTTTCACCGCATCTATCTTCTCCTCCGGAGGTGGATGTCTCTGTGCTTTCAACCCTTCAAAAAAGTCCATCACTTGGCCTTGAGCGATCTTCGTGTTTTCCTCGTCGGACCTCTCGTACGGTAACTTCTCTAGAGGCGTGAGAGAAGGACCGAATCTGCATCGCCTCCCGCCTCTGGCTGTACTGGTAGACGTCGCCGGACCAGACGAAGCGGCTGTCTTTTTTACTTGCTTACGCGCCGGAGCAGGAGCAGCCAGAACGGTGGCAGGTCTCTTCCGCCCTTGCTGATTAGGCGGAGAAGGAGGAGCAGGCTGGCTGCTCGGGCGCGCCGGCGGCGAAGGAGGTGGAGTGCCGCCACGCGTCGGCGGTGAAGGAGGCGGAGTGCCTCCACGCGCCGGAGAAGGAGCCGGAGTGCCCTGATGGTCACTCGCCGGAGGAGGAGGCGGTGGAGGAGGCGGAGTGCCCTGACTCGTCGAAGGAGGAGGAGGAGGCGGAGGCGTCCAGTTGAGAATGTTGATTAGGTCCTTCCGCCATAGGCATGGAGTCTTCAGTGAAGAACCCAGCCGAGTCTCCTCTTCAACGGTAGGGTGGTCAAGCTGGAGCTCCTCAAATCCCTCCGTTATTTCGTCGACCATCACCCTAGCATATCCTTCTGGAATCGGCCGGCAGTGAAAAGTGTCGTCGGGTCCAGAAGGATAAACAGAGCCAGCAGCCGCCTTGACCTTCAGATTCATCCACTGTGCCATAAGGTGGCAATTTTGTGCCTGCGTGATAGCATCCACAGGATTCCTGGCAGTAGCCGTCAAGGCAGGCTCTGGCTGAAGCAGCTCGGTGGAAGCCACGCTGCTTCTCCGCTGAGATGGCGGGGTAGCTTCGGGGGAAGCTTCGGCAATTCTTTTCTCCCGATTTGCTTCCCGTTCCTCTATCGCTTGTATTCTTGCCCGCAGCGCCTGGATTTCGGTCTGCTCCATTTTCTTCCTCCTGTCGTGGCATTTGTAGCCTCCTGTGTCCGGAAACCCAGCACGCCACGGAAGGGAGCCTGGCGTGCCTCGTGTCCGTCCAGGGTGCTCAGGATTCCCGAGGGCCATTGTCAGCTCGTCGTTCTCTCTGTCGGGGAAGAACGTCCCTTCATGCGCTGCTTTGATATACTGCCGCATCTTCCTGAGTGGTGTTTCCAATTGCTTGTCCGTCCAAATGCACCACCCTGTTACAGGGTCCAAGGTTCCGCCAGCCCCGAAGAACCAAGTCCGGCAACGTTCTGGCCAGTGCATTGTCTCTGGTTCGATCCCTTTCTGAAGCAGATCATTCTCAGCCTTGGCCCACTTAGGCCGGGCTACGAGGTAGCCGCCCGACCCCGTGCGATGGTGATGCTTCTTCTTCGCAGCATTTATCCGGTTTGTCTCCGACATCTTCTGACTCTTTTCCGACTTCTTA
>LR738714.1:630933798-630967136 GCA_902687465.1 Secale cereale
TTTTCTGCATTATTTATTTTCTTTTGTTTTTTGTTTTATTTTTTAATTCTTTCTGGTAAAACCAATTACAAACTTTCTGTTAGTGCAAATTTGAATAGTACAAACGGACAATGGTATCATACTCGTTTGTTACAAAGTTGGCATGGTATCATCATAATAGTTGCGGAGAAAACTCTTCACTTTTTCTTCGCTTGTGTCATTTGCTTATTGCGTCGTAACCATGGATAATCTTCATCGTTTATCAGGATGCTTGGGTCAGCCTTGACTTTGAAGGGAGGAATTTCATGAAACTTTTCATAATCTTTAGACATGTCTGTCTTGCCCTCCACTCCCAGGATGTCCCTTTTTCCTGAAAGAACTATGTGGCACTTTGGCTCATCGTATGATGTATTCGCTTCCTTATCTTTTCTTTTTCTCGGTCTGGTAGACATGTCCTTCACATAGATAACCTGTGCCACATCATTGGCTAGGACGAACGGTTCGTCAGTGTATCCAAGATTTTTCAGATCCACTGTTGTCATTCCATACTATGGGTCTACCTGTACCCCGCCTCCTGACAGATTGACCCATTTGCACTTAAACAAAGGGACCTTAAAATCATGTCCGTAGTCAAGTTCCCATATGTCCACTATGTAACCATAATATGTGTCCTTTCCCCTCTCGGTTGTTGCATCAAAGCGGACACCGTTGTTTTGGTTGGTGCTCTTTTGATCTTGGACAATCGTGTAAAATGTATTCCCATTTATCTCGTATCCTTTGTAAATCAATACAGTCGAAGATGGTCCCCTGGACAACAAGTACAACTCATCACAAACAGTGTTGTCACCTCTGAGACGTGTTTCCAACCAACTGCTGAAAGTCCTGATGTGTTCACGTGTAATCCAGTCATCGCACTGCTCTGGGTGTTTGGAGCGCAGACTGTTCTTGTGTTCATCGACATACGGGGTCACCAATGTAGAGTTCTGTAGAACTGTGTAGTGTGCTTGAGACCAAGAATATCCGGCCCTGCATATTATTGAGTCCCTTCCAAGCGTGCCTTTTCCAGTCAGTCTGCCCTCGTACCGCGATTTAGGGAGACCTATCTTATTAAGGCCAGGAATGAAGTCAACACAAAACCCGATGACATCCTCTGTTTGATGGCCCATGGAGATGCTTCCTTCTGGCCTGGCGCGGTTACGGACATATTTCTTTAGGACTCCCATGAACCTCTCAAAGGGGAACATATTGTGTAGAAATACGGGCCCCAGAATGACAAACTCGTCGACTAGATGAACTAGGACGTGTGTCATGATATTGAAGAAGGATGGTGGGAACACAAGCTCGAAACTGACAAGACATTGCGCCACATCACTCCTTAGCCTTGGTACGATTTCTGGATCGATCACCTTCTGAGAGATTGCATTGAGGAATGCACATAGCTTCACAATGGACGTTTTCCGGTAGAAGCCCCCTCAATGCAACCGGAAGCAGTTGCGTCATAATCACATGGCAGTCATGAGACTTTAGGTTCTGGAACTTTTTCTCTGCCATATTTATTATTCCCTTTATATTCGACGAGAAGCCAGTCGGGACCTTCATACTGAGCAGGCATTCAAAGAAGATTTCTTTCTCTTCTTTCGTAAGAGCATAGCTGGCAGGACCTTCATACTGCTTCGGAGGGATGCCGTCTTTTTCGTGCAAACGTTGCAGGTCCTCCCGTGCCTCGGCTGTATCTTTTGTCTTTCCATACACGCCCAAGAAGCCTAGCAGGTTCACGCAAAGGTTCTTCGTCACGTGCATCACGTCGATTGAAGAGCGGACCTCTAGGTCTTTCCAGTAGGGTAGGTCCCAAAATATAGATTTCTTCTTCCACATGGGTGCGTGTCCCTCATCGTCATTCGGAACAGCTAGTGCGCCGGGGCCCTTTCCAAAGATTACGTGTAAATCATTGACCATAGAAAGTACGTGATCACCGGTACGCATGGCGGGCTTCTTCCGGTGATCTGCCTCGCCTTTGAAATGCTTGCCTTTCTTTCGACATTGATGGTTGGTCGGAAGAAATCGACGATGGCCCAGGTACACATTCTTCCTGCACTTGTCCAGGTATATACTTTTAGTGTCATCTAAACAGTGCGTGCATGCGTGGTATCCTTTGTTTGTCTGTCCTGAAAGGTTACTGAGAGCGGGCCAATCGTTGATGGTCACGAACAGCAACGCCTTTAGGTCAAATTCCTCCTGTTTGTGCTCATCCCACGCACGTACACCGTTTCCATTCCACAGCTGTAAAAGTTCTTCAACTAATGGCCTTAGGTACACATCAATGTCGTTGCCGGGTTGCTTAGGGCCTTGGATGAGAACTAGCATCATAATGAACTTCCGCTTCATGCACATCCAAGGAGGAAGGTTATACATACATAGAGTCACGGGCCAGGTGCTGTGATTGCTGCTCTGCTCCCCGAAAGGATTAATGCCATCCGCACTTAAAGCAAACCATACGTTCCTTGCGTCCTTCGCAAACTCCTCCCAGTACTTTCTCTCGATTTTTCTCCATTGCGACCCGTCAGCGGGTGCTCTCAACTTCCCGTCTTTCTTACGGTCCTCACTGTGCCATCGCATCAACTTGGCATGCTCTCTGTTTCTAAACAAACGTTTCAACCGTGGTATTATAGGAGCATACCACATCACCTTCGCAGGAACCCTCTTCCTGGCGGGCTCGCCATCAACATCACCAGGGTCATCTCGTCTGATCTTATACCGCAACGCACCACATACCGGGCATGCGTTCAGATCGTTGTATGCACCGCGGTAGAGGATGCAGTCATTAGGGCATGCATGTATCTTCTGCACCTCCAATCCTAGAGGGCATACGACCTTCTTTGCTGCGTATGTACTGTCGGGCAATTCGTTATCCTTCGGAAGCTTCTTCTTCAATATTTTCAGTAGCTTCTCAAATCATTTGTCAGCCACAGCATTCTCTGCCTTCCACTGCAGCAATTCCAGTACGGTACCGAGCTTTGTGTTGCCATCTTCGCAATTGGGGTACAACCCTTTTTTGTGATCCTCTAACATGCGATCGAACTTCAGCTTCTCCTTTTGACTTTCGCATTGTGTCCTTGCATCGACAATGACCCGGCGAAGATCATCATTTGGTTCCTCTTGATCTTCAGCAGCTTCACCCGTTGCAGCATCATTGGGCACATCGTTTGGTTCCTCTTGATCTTCACCAGCTCCCCCCATTGCAGCATCACCGTATTCAGGGGGCACATAGTTGTCATCGTACTCTTCTTCTTCGCCGTCTTCCATCATAACCCCTATTTCTCCGTGCCTCGTCCAAACATTATAGTGTGGCATGAAACCCTTGTAAAGCAGGTGGGAGTGAAGGATTTTCCGGTTAGAGTAAGACATCGTATTCACACATTTAGTGCATGGACAACACATAAAACCATTCTGCTTGTTTGCCTCAGCCGCATTTAGAAACTCACGCACGCCCTTAATGTACTCGGAGGTGTGTCTGTCACCGTACATCCATTGCCGGTTCATCTGCGTGCATTTATATACAATTAAGTGTGTCAAAAACCATTATAGAACATCATAAATAGATAATTAAGTGACCAAATGGATAAAAGTTCATCATCACATTAAAACCAAAGTACATACATATATAGTTCTCATCTAACAACATATAGCTCTCCATACACATCGAAACTATGTAAAACATTTCAACGCGAAAACAAATGCTATCATAATCGCAACCAAGGTAACAATTGATCCAACGGCATAATGATACCAAGCCTCGGTATGAATGGCATATTTTCTAATCTTTTTAATCTTCAACCGCATTGCATCCATCTTGATCTTGTGATCATCGACGACATCCGCAACATGCAACTCCAATATCATCTTCTCGTCCACAATTTTTTTTATTTTTTCCTTCAAGAATTTGTTTTCTTCTTCAACTAAATTTAACCTCTCGACAATAGGGTCCATCTTGATCTTGTGATCATCGATAACTTCCGCAACATGCAACTCCAATTCCATCTTCTCCTCCTCCATTTTTTTCCAATTTTTTCTTTAACGAAATGTTTTCCTCTTCAACTAAATTTAACCTCTCCACAAGAGGGTCGGTTGGAATTTCCGGTTCAACTACCTCCTAGACATAATAAAACATCTATGCATGTCAGGTTGGTCGGCATAACTATCATAAGCACTAAAACAAATAGTTATAAATTATAGATAATATACCACATCCGAATCGTAGACCGGACGAGGGCCCACGTGGGCGGATATCAAAACCATCGCACTATATAATAACAAGCAATAATAAACGTAAGAAAATTAGACAAATATCTATCTAAAGCAATAATAAAAGTAAGAAAAGCATGGACATAACAAGAGGCTCACCACGGTGGTGCCGGTGACGAGATCGGCGGGGGCGATCGACGGCGGCGAAGACGGGGACGGGACGTGACGGACCGCTAAACCTAGACAAATCTCGGAGAAAATAGAGCTTCGAGAGGAGAAAAGCTTAACTAGTGTGGCTCGGGCATTCCACCGAACACGTTGTGTGCATAGGAGGTGAGCTAGAGCACAACTAACCCCTCTCCCCCTCGGCCAGAAAAAAAAACAAAGCAGTGAGCTCTGCTCCTGAGTGAGGGGGTTTATATAGGCAACTCACTGGTCCCGGTTGGTGCTACAAACCGGGACTAAAGGGGTGCCTTTGGTCCCGGTTCATAACACCAACCGGGACCAATAGTGGTGGGCCAGGAGCAAGAGCCATTGGTCCCGGTTTTTAGCTCCAACCGGGACCAATAGGTCCAGACGAACCGGGACCAATGGCCCACGTGGCCCGGCCGGCCCCCTGGGCTCACGAACCGGATCCAGTACCCCCATTGGACCCGGTTCTAGATTGAACTGGGGCTAATGGGCTGGACCAATGCCCTGTTTTCTACTAGTGTATCTTGCCTTCGGATCTATGATAGAAGGTGTACCCAACAGTTTCCTTTGGGTATCCTATGAAGACACATTTCTCCGACTTGGGTTCGAACTTATCAGGTTGAAGCTTTTTTACATAAGCATCGCAGCCCCAAAATTTAAGAATGACAACTTTGGTTTCTTAAAAAACCATAGTTCATAAGGTGTCGTCTCAACGGATTTAGATGGTGCCCTATTTAACGTGAATGCAGTTGTCTCTAAAGCATAACCCCAAAATGATAGTGGTAAATCGGCAAGAGACATCATAGATCGCACCATATCCAATAAAGTACGGTTACGACGTTCGGACACACCATTACGCTGTGGTGTTCCGGGTGGCGTGAGTTGTGAAACTATTCCACATTGTTTTAAATGAAGACCAAACTCGTAACTCAAATATTCACCTCCACGATCAGATTGTAGAAACTTTATTTTCTTGTTATGATGATTCTCTACTTCACTCTGAAATTCTTTGAACTTTTCAAATGTTTCAGACTTGTGTTTCGTTAAGTAGATATACCATATCTGCTCAAATCATCAGTGAAGGTCAGAAAATAACGATACATGCCGCGAGCTTCAACACTCATTGGTCCACATACATCCGTATGTATGATCTCCAACAAATCTGTTGCTCGCTCCATTGTTCCGGAGAACCGAAGTTTTAGTCATCTTGCCCATGAGGCATGGTTCGCAAGCACCAAGTGATTCATAATCTAGGGATTCCAAAAGTCCATCACTATGGAGTTTCTTCATGCGTTTTACACCAATATGACCTAAACGGCAGTGCCACAAATAAGTTGCACTATGATGGCTTCTCGCCCCTCGTTGGTTACCCCAATTGGAAGGTTTGAGATGCAGTGTAGCGGTAGTTTTCCCTTGGCAAAGATACCAAGGATCGAATCCCGTGAGACTCCGAGGGTCAACAAGAAGGTGTCAACTGCTAGCGGTGCAACTTAGCGATTGACATGACCTGCACACAGATACAAATAACTTTGCTCCCAACGAGTACAGAGAGGTTGTCAATCCCTCCGGCCTTGTCGTTTACAAAGGATCAAACGCAAGAGATAATAGTGATAGGTATGACTGCAACTAGTAAGTAAGAACAGAAAGTAAATAACAGGTGTGATCAGTGATGGTAATATGGACCGGGGTCCCATGATGTTCACTAGTGATGTCTCTCTCCCAAAAGACGATAAAACAGCTAAGCGAGGTAAACGAATTACAGCTTGGCAATTGACAGGATTATGTGCGCAAACCAATGCTAACTATGCTGCAAAGAAAGGTAGAGGCTCAAAAGCATGGGCGGTACGCCAAGGCAAGTAGACCGAAATCCATCTACATCTACTACTAATCATACACCTTGAGATATCTATCCAGAACATCTCGCTGGTATTAAGTTGCGAGTCCCACCCATAGTGTAAACTCAAAGCAACAGACAACTGCATTAAAAGAACTTTGCGTAAAGTAAACAATCCTTGCACCCGCAAGTACAAGCACCGTTGTTTTCCCCCTTGTGGCAACAGCACATCCCCTAGACTCATGTTTCTGTCACTCAAGCTAGTCATCGAGGGGCATGAACCCACAATCAAGCATAACGTTCCCTCTTGGAGTTACTACCTACTACTTGGCCAAAGCAATAAACAGCAATGGAGAACATGCAAGAATTACTCAAGAACATAAGTATGAAAGAGGTGAATCAAATATATTACTCACACACAATCTGAACTTAATCTCATAATCCATCGGATCCCAGCAAACTCATCATAGCAACAGCATAAGGATTACATATGTGCCTCGATCATGTAGGGCAGCTCACGAGGTCTAATCGGTGAAGAACAAAGAGGGGAGGAGAACATCACATAGCTACTGGACATGGACCCATGGTCCAAGGGAGA
Source organism: Secale cereale (assembly GCA_902687465.1). NCBI lineage: Eukaryota > Viridiplantae > Streptophyta > Magnoliopsida > Poales > Poaceae > Secale > Secale cereale. The sequence goes on from LR738714.1 coordinate 630,940,644, forward strand.
CTACTCACAACTCATCCGGGAGGCATCCATGGTGGAGGAGAGGCTCCCGATGGTGATCCTCCCCTCCGGCAGGGTGCCGGGAAGTGTTCTCCTGGTGCTCCCGATCTTGGAAGCGCGGCGGCGGCGGAACAGAGATGAGATCGCGAAAAAGGGTTCTGTCCTCGAGGGTTTCGGGACGCGGTGTAAATATATGCCAAAGGGGAGCGTCAGAAGAGGCAAGGGGGGCCCAGGCGCCCTGGCGGCGCGGCCAGGAGGGGGGTCGCCCCCTCTGGTCGCCTGGAGCCCTGGTGGCCCCCTCTGGCCCTACTTTGGCCGCATGGAAGCTTCCGGAACGCTAATTTTTTATATATTTTTCCCGGGATTTTTCTGGCAATTTACGTAATGGGAAAACCTGAAATACAAAAACAGCAGAAAACAGAAACTGGCACTGGGGTGCACTGAGTTAATAGGTTAGTCCAAATATGATCAAAAGTGTATGGAAGTGCATAAATATCATAGCAATATCACACAAAAGAGGCATGGAGCAAGCAGAAATTATAGATACGTTTTGGACGTATCAACATCCCCAAGCTTAATTCCTGCTCGTCCTCGAGTAGGTAAATGATAACAAGCATAATCTCTGTGGTGACATGCTATTAACCATATAAGGACTTTTCACAGTCACATGACAAATGCTTACTGAGATAATGAATCTGTAGTAATTAAGTTGCCTCATGAGAATATCACAAAGAACTGAAAGTTTTACAATATGATACTGAAACACTCAATAGATTTGTAGTGAGCATGGTGTGCAAACATGACAAAGTGGTACCTCGCTTGCCCCCTTTAGTGAAGCAAAACATAAATGTAGGGGCACCTCCAAGGTTTAAGTGACGACTAGATACAATGATTTCAGAATAAACGATATCATAATCATGCAGAAGACAATGGTACTTTGGGACAATGCACATTACACTCAGAATGACAATCATGCTCTCAATAGTTGGTGCTTTAAAGAAAGAAGGTGGAGACTCTCGAACCGTGGCTTTTGATGGCAAGGTTGAAAACTCGTGGTCGGAAACAAAAACTAACTCTTGGTTTTTAAAAACAGAGGTAAAAATTATTTTTGGGATATGCATATTTCGTCAACGAATGCTAGTAGATAACTCAATTACTTCTCGAGCTGGACAAGTTTCGAGGAACGTCTCCCGTACGAGGACGATCACATCCCCTTAATCTCCTTTGTTTATCACTGCCAAAGTTTTCTGATTTCTCATGAACAAAGCATGAAGGAGGGTTTGTTTGTTGTATATTTTTTAATGAGCCGGGCGCACTCTTTGCCAGTTACTTCTCGTATTAGGGGTTTGCACATTAGACATGCAATCCCGGGGTGAAGCTTGTCCAACTTAAAAAGATCATGAATTAACTACTACTTCCTCATGAGCTAAAACAGAGGCACAAAAGAGAAATGCTTTTTTGATTAATTTCGAAATGGTACACGAAAGTCTTCGTTAGGAATGGCAAGTAAATACCATGTATAGGAAGGTATGGTGGACTCATATGGCATAACTGGTTTAAAGGATTTTGGATGCACAAGCAGTCAGTCCGCTTAGTACAGGCGAAGGTTAGCAAAAGACTGGGAGCGACCAACTAAAAGAGCAATGACGGCCATAATCATGTAGAGCGACAAAGCAACATTGAATCGGGCATGGAAGTTATATCGCTACTCAGAAATTAAAGATCATCAAGGCTTGATAGACTTTCTTTACAGTCTTAAATATGCGTGAGCATATGCCAAGTCAATCAAAATAAATTCTTGGAGGAAGAAATCACTAAACCATACCACATCATAGGCAAACAAATCATGTTGGTACTTCAATAACACATTAAGAACCCCCCAGCTATTTGAGACTAACCATAAGAAAACATGAACTACTAAGCACCATTATGCACATAGCATTTTTATCATAGACATATCAACCAGTGCAACAGAAGCCAACTCTCTTAACAAGATAAGCATGATAACTCAAGAGAGTTCCAGCAACCAACTAAACAAAAGCTCTTTAAAAAGTAAAGCATGAAAACTAAGAGCTGAACATGACAGTAGCTATTGAAAGACAAAGAACATACACAGCAAAGATAAACATGAAAATCCCATGTTATGTTCTAGGTTGAAGTGGAGCGTGTTTCTCTCCCACACAAAGAAATATAGGTTCCAACTCGTTATGAACAGCAAGCAAAGCTAAAGAAAACTAAAAAGGAAACTAAAAGCAAGACGCTCCAAGCATAGCACATAACACATGAAGTGATTAAAATATAGTGGAACGAAAGACGAACTGATAATTGTTGATGGAGAAGGGGATGCACGGGGGCATCCCCAAGCTTAGACGCTTGAGTCTTCTTGAATATTTCTTGGGGGTGCACGGGGGCATCCCCAAGCTTGAGCGTTTGACACTCCTAAATCTTTTTATCATCTTCCCTCGCACACTTGAAAACTCCCTTCATACATAACTCATCATAATCTGATTAGCGAGGTTAGTACCCATAATAAAATAATTTTTCCTTGCTGGAAATAAGGATGATCTTGAAGGTCTACTGTTTCTCAAGATTGCCAAAAGGTTTTTGCAAAGAAAAAGCAAGCTCAAGGTTTGCAAAACGAAGGAAAGGCAAAACAGGACAGAATCTGTGAAAAACAGACCAGCAGGTAGTAAATAATTTTTTCGGGGCACTTCTGCAACTCAAATCAAAAAACTCAGAACAGATGCCCGAAAGCCAATTTTATAGAGCACGCTGTAGAAAAAATTCAGACCAAAAAGATGATCTGGTGATTTTATACGAATTTTTCTTTACAAGCACAGAATCTGTTTCCTGGACAGCACGTCACAACTTTTGAACTTTCTTGCAATCAGAGGCTAAACTTGGCACAAAGCTGAAAAGTAAAGATACAATGATGATGCTACTATAGTAACAAACATCAAGACACAACAAAAGCAAAATAAAATTTTATTCATTGTGGGCTGCCCCCCAAAAGCGCTTTCTTTTATGCCTGTAAGCTAGGCATAATGCAAAGAGATCAAGTTTTATCAAGAGTAAAAGAATAGCTAGCCCGTATAACGGACTCAAAAGGTAACTTAATCTTCTTTCTAGGGAAGTGTTCCATCCCTTTCTTGAGAGGAAATTGGAATTTTATATTCCCCTCTTTCATGTCAATGATGGCACCAACGGTGCGAAGAAAAGGACGTCCCAAAATAATTGGACAAGAAGGTTCACATTCAATATCCATAATAGTAAAATCAACGGGAACATAATTGTCATTGACAATGATAAGAACATCGTCGATCCTCCCCAAGGGTTTCTTTATGGAAGAATCAACAAGGCGAACACCAAAAGAACAAGAATCAAAAGGTTTCAGTTTAAGCATATCATATATTCTTTTGGGCATAACGGAGGTACTAGCTCCAACATCACATAAAGCATAGCAAGAGAAGTTATTCAACTTAATTTTTAATCATAGGATCTCAACCATCTTCTAGCTTTCTAGGTGTGGAGGCTTCTACCCTAAGTTTCTCCTCCCTAGCTTTGATGAGAGCATTAGTGATATGCTCTGTGAAGGCAAGATTGAGTGTGCTAGTGTGGGGATCTCTAGCCATTCTTTGTAAAAAGGTGACAACTTCTGAGAGACTACAATTATCAAAATCAATTTTATCATTATTGAGCAGAATTGTAGTGTCATCTTCTTTGTTTGAATTGCTCTCTATTATAAGAGTTTGAACGTCTTCCCAAGTTTGGGGAAGTATAGGAGCAACTTTAAACTGAGGCTCATACTTTTTTCCTGGAAGATCATGCCATGGGCATAACTCTCCGTTAAGACTAACATAATCACAAGGTTTATTACTTTTGTAGATCCCGACAGTGGTGATTGGCGTGATGGAAGAAGGGGTGTACTCCTCCCATTTAGTGTTTTTGGTGGAACCCATAGCAGCAAGCAAGCAAGATAACTATTTTTGTGATTTTTGATAAAGGGAACTAAAGCAAAAACTGAAAGGTAAACTAACAAGACTAAAAAGCAAAGGTAAAAGATAGCGTGCAACTCCCCTATCTTGAAGAGTGGAGTCCCCGGCGACGGCGTCAGAAAACTTTGCTTGATGGCTTCTCGCCCCGCGTTGGTTACCCCAAGTGGAAGGTTTGAGATGCAGTGTAGCGGTAGTTTTCCCTTGGCAAAGATACCAAGGATCGAATCCCGTGAGACTCCGAGGGTCAACAAGAAGGTGTCAACTGCTAGCGGCGCAACTTAGCGATTGACAGGACCTGCACATAGATACAAATAACTTTGCTCCCAACGAGTACAGAGAGGTTGTCAATCCCTCCGGCCTTGTCGTTTACAAAGGATCAAACGCAAGAGATAATAGTGATAGGTATGACTGCAACTAGTAAGTAAGAACAAAAAGTAAATAACGGGTGTGATCAGTGATGGTAATATGGACCGGGGTCCCATGATGTTCACTAGTGATGTCTCTCTCCCAAAAGACGATAAAACAGCTAAGCGAGGTAAACGAATTACAGCTGGGCAATTGACAGGATTATGTGCGCAAACCAATGCTAACTATGCTGCAAAGAAAGGTAGAGGCTCAAAAGCATGGGCGGTACGCCAAGGCAAGTAGACCGAAATCCATCTGCATCTACTACTAATCATCCACCTTGAGATATCTATCCAGAACATCTCGCTGGTATTAAGTTGCGAGTCCCACCCATAGTGTAAACTCAAAGCAACAGACAACTGCATTAAAAGAACTTTGCATAAAGTAAACAATCCTTGCACCCGCAAGTACAAGCACCGTTGTTTTCCCCCTTGTGGCAACAGCACATCCCCTAGACTCATGTTTCTGTCACTCAAGCTAGTCATCGAGGGCATGAACCCACAATCAAGCATAATGTTCCCTCTTGGAGTTACTACCTACTACTTGGCCAAAGCAATAAACAGCAACGGAGAACATGCAAGAATTACTCAAGAACATAAATATAAAATAGGTGAATCAAATATATTACTCACACACAATCTGAACATAATCTCATAATCCATCGGATCCCAGCAAACTCATCATAGCAACAACATAAGGATTACATATGTGCCTCGATCATGTAGGGCAGCTCACGAGGTCTAATCGGTGAAGAACAAAGAGGGGAGGAGAACATCACATAGCTACTGGTCATGGACCCATGGTCCAAGTGAGAATACTCACAACTCATCCGGGAGGCGTCCATGGTGGAGGAGAGGCTCCCGGTGGTGATCCTCCCCTCCGGCAGGGTGCCGGGAAGAGTTCTCCTGGTGCTCCCGATCTTGGAAGCGCGGCGGCGGGGGAACAGAGATGAGATCGCGAAAAAGGATTCCGTCCTCGAGGGTTTCGGGACGCGGTGTAAATATGAAGGGGGGCGTCAGAAGAGGCAAGGGGGGCCCAGGCGCCCTGGCGGCGCGGCCAGGAGGGGGGCCGCCCCCTCTGGTCGCCTGGAGCCCTGGTGGCCCCCCTCTGGCCCTACTTTGGCCGCCTGGAAGCTTCCGGAACGCTGATTTTTTATATATTTTTCCCGGGATTTTTCTGGCAATTTAAGTAATGGGAAAACCTGAAATACAAAAACAGCAGAAAACAGAAACTGGCACTGGGGTGCACTGAGTTAATAGGTTAGTCCAAATATGATCAAAAGTGTATGGAAGTGCATAAATATCATAGCAATATCACACAAAAGAGGCATGGAGCAAGCAGAAATTATAGATACATTTTGGACGTATCACACTATCATTATTAACCTTGCATCTTTTGGCTTCAATATTATGAATATGTGTATCGCTACAATCGAGATCCAACAAGAATAGACCACTCTTCAAGGGTGCATGACCATAAAAGATATCATTCATAAAAATAGAACAATCATTATTCTCTTATTTAAATGAATAACCGTTTCGCAATAAACAAGATCCAGATATAATGTTCATGCTTAACGCTGGCACCAAATAACAATTATTTAGGTCTAATACTAATCCCGAAGGTAGATGTAGAGGTAGCGTGCCGACGGCGATCACACCGACTTTGGAACCATTTCCCACGCACATCGTCACCTCGTCCTTAGCCAATCTTTGTTTAATCCGTAGTCCCTGTTTCGAGTTACAAATATTAGCAACCGAACCGTTATCAAATACCCAGGTACTACTACGAGCATTAGTAAGGTACACATCAATAACATGTATATCATATATACCTTTGTTCACCTTGCCATCCTTCTTATCCGCCAAATACTTGGGGCAGTTCCGCTTCCAGTGTCCAGTCCCTTTGCAGTAGAAGCACTTAGGTTCAAGATTGGTTCTAGATTTAGGTTTCTTCGCGGGATTAGCAACTGTCTTGCTATTCTCCTTGAAGTTCCCCTTCTTTCCCTTGCCCTTTTTCTGGAAACTAGTGGTCTTGTTAACCATCAACACTTGATGCTCCTTTTTGATTTCTGCCTCCGCAACTTTGAGCATAGCGAAGAGCTCGAGAATTGTCTTCTGCATCCCTTGCATATTATAGTTCATCACGAAGCCTTTATAGCTTGGTGGCAGTGATTTAAGAACTCTATCAATAACACTATCCTCGTCAACTTGACAACCAAGTTGAGTCATATGATTGTAGTGCCCATACATTGTGAGCAAGTGTTCACTGATAGAACTATTCTTCTCCATCTTGCAGCTATAGAACTTATTGGAAATCACATATTTCTCAATCCGGCCATTTGCTTGAAATATTAACTTCAACTCTTGGAACATCTCATATGGTCCATGACGTTCAAAACGTCGTTGAAGTCCCGGATCTAAGCCGTAAAGCATGGCACACTGAACTATCGTGTAGTCGTCAGACCGCGTCTGCCAAACATTTAAATCGTCTACATTAGTGGGAGGGGGCTTGTCACCTAGCGGTGCTACAAGGACATAATTCTTCTGTGCAGCAATGAGGATAATCCTCAAGTTACGGACCCAGTCCATGTAATTGCTACCATCATCTTTCAACTTAGCTTTCTCTAGGAATGCATTAAAATTCAAAGGAACGGTAGCACGGGCCATTGATCTACAACAACATAGATATGCAAAAACTATCAGGACTAAGTTCAAGATAAATTAAAGTTCAATTAATCATATTACTTAAGAACTCCCACTTAGATAGACATCCCTTCGGTCATCTAAATGATCACGTGATCCAAATCAACTAAACCATCTCCGATCATCACGTGAAATGGAATAGTTTCAATGGTGAACATCTTATGTTGATCATATCTACTATATGATTCACGCTTGACCTTTCGGTCTCCAGTGTTCCGAGGCCATATCCGCATATGCTAGGCTCGTCAAGTTTAACCCGAGTATTCTGCGTGTGCAAAACTGGCTTACACCCGTTGTATTTGAACGTAGAGCCTATCACACCCGATCATCACGTGGTGTCTCGGCACAACGAACTTTCGCTACGGTGCATACTCAGGGAGCACTTATACCTTGAAATTTTGTAAGGGATCATCTTATAATGCTACCGTCGTACTAAGAAAAATAAGAAGCATAATAAGATAAACATCACATGCAATCAAAATATGTGACATGATATGGCCATCATCATCTTGTGCTTTTGATCTCCATCTCCAAAGCACCATCATGATCACCTTCGTCACCGGTGCGACACCTTGATCTCCATCGTAGCATCGTTGCCGTCTCGCCAACTATTGCTTCTACGACTATCGCTACCGCAGTGATAAAGTAAAGCAATTACATGGCGATTGCATTTCATACAATAAAGCGACAACCATATGGCTCCTGTCAGTTGCCGATAACTTTAGAAAACATGATCATCTCATACAAAAACGTATAACTCATCATGTCTTGACCATATCACATCACAACATGCCCCGCAAAAACAAGTTAGACGTCCTCTACTTTGTTGTTGCAAGTTTTACGTGGCTGCTACGGGCTTAGCAAGAACCGTTCTTACCTACGCATACAAAACCACAACGATGTTTCGTCAAGTATGTGTTGTTTTAACCTTCACAAGGACCGGGCGTAGCCACACTCGATTCAGCTAAAGTGAGAGAGACAGACACCCGCCAGTCACCTTTAAGCAACGAGTGCTCATAACGGTGAAACCAGTCTCGCGTAAGCGTACGCGTAATGTTGGTCCGGGCCGCTTCATCTCACAATACCGCTGAAGCAAAGTATGACATGCTGGTAAGCAGTATGACTAGTATCACCCACAACTCATTGTGTTCTACTCATGCATATCATCTACGCATAGACCTGCTCATGATGCCACTATTGGGGAACGTAGTATTTTAAAATTTTCCTACGATCACGCAAGATCTATCTATGAGATGCATAGCAACGAGAGGGAAGAGTGTGTCTACGTACCCTTGTAGACCGAAAGTGGAAGCGTCAAGTGACGCGGTTGATGTAGTCGAACTTCTTCGCGATCCAACCGATCAAGCACCGAACGTACGGCACCTCCGCATTCAGCACACGTTCAGCTTGATGACGTCCCACAAGCTCTTGATCCAGTTGAGCTTCACGGGAGGTTTCGTCAGCACGACGGCGTGGTGACGGATATGATGAAGTTACCGGCGCAGGGCTTCGCCTAAGCACTGCAACGAAAAGACCGAGGTGTGTTTCTGTGGAGGGGGCACCGCACACGGCTAAAACAATTCAACTTGTGTGTTCTAGGGTGCCTCCCTGCCCCCGTATATAAAGGAGCAAGGGGGAGGCCGGCTGGCCCTCCTATGGCGCACCATGAGGTGCAATCCTACTAGGAATAGGATTGCAATCAATTCCTAGTAGGAATCATCAAGAGGGGAAGGAAAGAGAGGGAGAGAAGGGGAAGGAAAGAGGGGGCTGCGCCCCCCTCCCCTAGTCCAATTCGGGCTGCCCTTGGGAGGGGGCGCGCCACCTCCTGGCTGCTGCTCTCTTTCTCCCCTATGGCCCACTAAGGCCCAACTTTCCCCCAGGGGGTTCCGGTAACCCCCCCGACACTTCGGTAAATTCCGAAACTTTCCAGAACACTTCCGGTGTCCGAATATAGTCGTCCAATATATCAATCTTTACGTCTCGGACATTCCGAGACTCCTCGTCATGTTCGTGATCTCATCCGGGACTCCGAACTACCTTCGGTACATCAAAACTCATAAACTCATAATACCGATCGTCATCAAACGTTAAGCGTGCGGACCCTACGGGTTCGAGAACTATGTAGACATGACCGAGACTCATCTCCGGTCAATAACCAATAACGGAACCTGGATGCTAATATTGGCTCCTACATATTCTATGAAGATCTTTATCGGTCAAACCGCATAACAACATACGTTGTTCCCTTTGTCATCGGTATGTTACTTGCCCGAGATTCGATCGTCGGTATCTCAATACCTAGTTCAATCTTGTTGCCGGCAAGTCTCTTTACTCGTTCCGTAATACATCATCTCGTGACTAACTCATTTGTCATTTGATTGCAAGGCTTTATTATGATGTGTATTACCGAGAGGGCCCGGAGATACCTCTTCGACACTCGGAGTGACAAATCCTAGTCTTGATCTATGCCAACACCACGAGCACTTTCGGAGACACCTGTAGAGCATCTTTATGATCACCAAGTTACGTTGTGACGTTTGATAGCACACAAGGTGTTCCTCCGGTATACGGGAGTTGCATAATCTCATAGTCATAGGAACATGTATAAGTCATGAAGAAAGCAAATAGCAGTAAAACTAAACGATCATAGTGCTAAGCTAACGGATGGGTCTTGTCCATCACATCATTCTCCTAATGATGTGATCCCGTTGATCAAATAACAACTCATGTCTATGGCTAAAAAACATACCCATCTTTGATCAATGACCTAGTCTAGTAGAGGCATACTAGGGACATACTGTTTTGTCTATGTATTTACACATGTACTAAGTTTCCGATTAATACAATTCTAGCATGAATAAAAGACATTTATCATGATATAAGGAAATACAAATAACATCTTTATTATTGCCTCTAGGGCATATTTCCTTCATCTATGAGTAATATTGGAGGATATGAACCATAGAGAACTTGGAGTACAGTAGGTTTAACACCGATATAAACAATGAATGAATTCCTTGTTGTACCTTTGAGTGGTGGTTTGCTTTCTCTTACTAACGGAGCTCACGAGATTTTTTGTCTAAGTTTTGTGTTGTGAAGTTTTCAAGTTTTGAGTATTGCTTTGATGGACTATGGAACAAGGAGTAGCAAAGGCCTAAGCTTGGGGATGCACATGGCACCCCAAGTAAATTCAAGATAATTAAAAGCCTAAGCTTGGGGATGCCCCGGGAAGGCATCCCCTCTTTCGTCTTCATCCATCGGTAACTATACTTGGAGCTATATTTTTATTCACAACATGCTATGTGTTTTGCTTGGAGCGTCTTGTATAATTTGAGTCTTTGCTTGTTAGTTTGCCACAATCATCCTTGCTGGACACACCTATTTGAGAGAGTTAAATATGCCCTAGAAATTGTTAGAACACTCTATATGCTTCACTTATATCTTTTGAGTTGAATAGCTTTTGCTCTAGTGCCTCACTTATATCTTTTAGAGCACGGTGGTGGTAATATTTTGTAGAAATTGTTGAACTCTCATGCTTCACTTAGATCTATTTGAGAGTCTATTAAAACAGCATGGTAAAGTGTTTAGGCTAAAGAAACTAGTCTTCACATGATAAACATCGAATGTCAATGTAGTAAAAAAAATCACACCAAGTGCATTGAATAGAAAGATATGTTGGATGCTTGATAATTGTTTTGAGACATGAGGATAGTGATATTAGAGTCGTGCTAGTGGAGTAATTATGAAATTGAGAAATATTTGTGTTAAGGTTAGTGATTCCCGTAGCATGCACGTATGGTGAACCGTTGTGTGACTAAGTTAAAGCATGAGGTATTTGTAGAGTGTCAACCTTTGTGTGGAGGTCGGGGGCACGCGATGGTTAACTCCTACCAACCTCCCCCCTAGGGGCATGCGTTGATTGCTTTGGTTTGATGACTCGTAGATTTTTGCAATAAGTATATGAGTTCTTATGACTAATGTTGAGTCCATGGATTATACGCACTCTCACCCTTCCACCATTGCTAGCCTCTCTTGTACCGCACAACTTTCGCCGGTGCCATAAACCCACTATATTCCTTCCTCAAAACAGACACCACATTGTTTCTCAAAACAGCCACCATACCTACCTATCATTGCATTTCCATAGCCATTCCGAGATATATTGCCATGCAACTTTCCATCGTCCCGTTTATATGACACGCATCATATTGTCATATTGCCATTGCATGATCATGTAGTTGACATCGTATTTGTGGCAAGGCCACCATGCATAATTTTTATACATGTCACTCTTGTTTCATTTCACATACCGATACACCGCCGGAGGCATTCATATAGAGTCATACTTTGTTGTTGTAGTATTGAGTTGTAATCTTGTGTTGTAATGAAAGTGTGATGATCATCATTTACAGAGCATTGTCCCATGGGAGGAAAGGCTAAATCTATAAAGCCCCTCCGCAAAAAAAGAAAAAAGAAGAAGAAGAAAGGCCAAAGAAAAAAAAGAAAGGCCCAAAAAAATAAAAAAAAAATAAAAAAAAAAGAAAAAAGAAAAGAAAAAGGGACAATTGCTACTATCTTTTTCCACACTTGTGCTTCAAAGTAGCACCATGTTCTTCGTTGTAGAGAGTCTCATGCTTAGTCACTTTCATATACTAGTGGGAATTTTCATTATAGAACTTGGCTTGTATATTCCAACAATGGGCTTCCTCAAATGCCCTAGGTCTTCGTGAGCAAGCAAGTTGGATGCACACCCACTAGTTTCTTTTGTTGAGCTTTCATTCATATTTAGCTTTAGTGCATCCGTTGCATGGCAATCCCTACTCACTCACATTGATATCTACTGATGGGCATCTCCATAGCCCGTTGATACGCCTAGTCGATGTGAGACTATCTCCCTCTTTTTGTCTTCTCCACAACCACCTCTATTCCACCCATAGTGCTATATCCATGGCTCATGCTCATGTATTGCGTGAAAGTTGAAAGATTTGAAAAGATAGAGCATGAAAACAAATGCTTGGCTGAAATCGGGGTTGTGCATGATATGAATATTTTGTGTGATAGCAAGGGAGCATAGCCAACACTATATGATTTTGTAGGGATAACTTTCTTTAGCCATAGTATTTTGAGAAGACGTGATTGCTTTGTTAGTATTGCTTGAAGTATTGTTATTTCTTATGTCGATATAGACTTTTATCTTGAATCCTTCAGATCTGAACATTAATGCCACAATTAAGAGAATTACATTCAAAAACTCTATTGGTTAGCATTCCACATCAAAAATTCTTTCTTTATCATTTACCTACTCGAGGACGAGCAGGAATTAAGCTTGGGGATGCTTGATACGTCTCCAACGTGTCTATAATTTTTTATTGTTCCATGCTTTTATTTATGAAGTCTTGGATGTTTAATGGGCTTTATCATTCACTTTTATATCATTTTTGGGACTAACCCACTAACCCAAAGGCCAAGTCCAGATTGTTGTTTTTGCCTATTTCAGGGTTTTGTAGAAAAGGAATATCAAATGGAGTCCAAACGGAATGAAACCTTCGCAGGAGATATTTTTGGAGAAAATCAGGCGAGATTGACTTCGGGGCAAAGCCAGAGGACAGGGGGCCAAGCCAGAGGACAGGGGGCCTACCCTCGAGGGTGGGGGCGCGCGTCGAGGGCAGGCCCGGTGGCCCCTGGTGCCCCTCTTCCTCCTATATATGCCTGCGTACCCCAAAAACTCCAAACGGAGAGAGAAAACCTTAATTCCACCGTCGTAGCTACTGTTCTCGTGGAGATCCCATCTTGGAGCATGTTCCGGGAGGGGGATCCATCACGGAGGCCTTCATCATCATCATCATCGCCCTCACCATGAGTTGTGAGTAGTTTACCACAGACCTTCGGGTCCATAGCTAGTATCTAGATGGCTTCTTCTCTCTCTCTGGATCTCAATACAAAGTTCTCCTCGGTCTTCGAGGAGATCTATTCGATGTAATCTCTTTTTGCGGTGTGTTTGTCGAGATCCGATGAATTGTGAGTTTATGATCAATGTTATCTATGAAAGATATTTGGTTCTTCTCTGAACTTTTTATGTGTGCTCATAATATCCTTGCAAGTCTCTTCGAATTATTGGTTTGGTTTGGCCTACTAGATCTATAGTTCTTGCAATGGGAGAAGTGCTTGGCTTTGGGTTCAATCTTGCGGTGTCCTTTCCCAGTGACAGTAGGGGCAGCAAGGCACGTATTGCATTGTTGCCATCAAGGATAAAAAGATGGGGTTTTCATCATATTGCTTGAGTTTATCCCTCTACATCATGTCATCTTGCTTAAGGCGTTACTCTGTTCGTATGAACTCAATACACTAGATGCATGCTGGATAGCGGTCGATGTGTGGAGTAATAGTAGTAGATGCTGGCAGGAGTCGGTCTACTTGTCTCGGACGTGATGCCTATATACAATGATCATGCCTAGATAGTCTCATAATTATTCGCTTTTCTATCAATTGCTCGACAGTAGTTTGTTTACCCGCCGTAGAATATCACTATCATGAGAGAAGCCACCAGTGAAAACTATGGCCCCGGGGTCTATTCTCAACATATCAATCTACATCTACTTTACTTTTCTTGCTTTTATTTGCTGTTTTATTAAACCAAAAATACCAAAAATATAATTATCATCTATATCAGATCTCACTATCGTAAGTGACCGTAAAGGGATTGACAACCGCTTATCACGTTGGCTGCGAAGTTCTTATTTGTTTGTGCAGGTGCGAGGGACTGGTGCGTGGTCTCCTACTGGATTGATACCTTGGTTCTCAAAAACTGAGGGAAATACTTACGCTACTGTGCTGCATCTCCCTTTCCTCTTCGAGGGAATACAACGCAAGCTCAAGAGATAGCACCGGCAGCTGGAATTCTGGGCTGGAAAAGAAGCAAACTCTGGAAACCTATTCTGCACAACTCAAAAAGCTCCGAAACTTCACAGGACACCGTTTCAGAAAATATAAAAAATATCTGGCGAAAGAATATCACCAGGGGAGCCACCACCTGTCCACGAGGGTGCCCCCCCTCTCTGGGCGCGCCCCCTGCCTCGAGGCCCCCCGATGCCCATCTTCTCCTATATGAGGTGTTTTGACCTGAAAAAAATCAGAAGGAGGCTTTCGGGACCAGACGCCGCCGTCTCGAGGCGAAACCTTGGAGGAAACCAATCTAGGGCTCCGGTAGAGTTGTTCTGCCGGGGATACTTCCCTTCGGGAGGGGGAAATCGTCACTGCCGTCATCACCAACAACTCTCCCATCTTGGGGAGGGCTATCTTCATCAACATCTTCACCAGAACCATCTCCTCTCAAACCCTAGTTCATCTCTTGTATCCAACCTTTGTACCCAAACCTCATATTGGTACCCGCGGGTTGCTAGTAGTGTTGATTACTCCTTGTAGTTGATGCTAGTTGGTTTATTTGGTGGAAGATCATATGTTCAGATCCATTATGCATATTAATACCCCTCTGATCATGAACAATATTATGTCTTGTGAGTAGTTACTTTTGTTCCTGAGGACATGGGAGAAGTCTTGCTATTAGTAGTCATGTGAATTTGGTATTCGTTCGATATTTTGATGAGATGTATGTTGTCTCTCCTCTAGTAATGTCATGTGAACGTCGACTACATGACACTTCACCATTATTTGGGCCTAGAGGAAGGCATTGGGAAGTAATAAGTAGATGATGGGTTGCTAAAGTGACAAAAGCTTAAACCCTAGTTTATGTGTTGCTTCGTAAGGGGCTGATTTGGATCCACTTGTTTCATGCTATGGTTAGGTTTACCTTAATACTTCTTTTATAGTTGCGGATGCTTGCATTAGAGGTTAATCATAAGTGGGAGGCTTGTCCATGTAAGGACATCACCCAAGCACCGGTCCACCCACATACCAAATTATCAAAGTACCGAACGCGAATCAGATGATCGTGATGAAAACTAGCTTGACGATAATTCCCATGTGTCCTCGGGAGCGCTTTCCTTTATATAAGAGTTTGTCCAGGCTTGTCCTTTGTTACAAAAAGGATTGGGCCATCTTGCTGCGCCTTATTTACTTTTACCTTTTGTCACTTGCTACCAATTATCTTATCACAAAACTATCCGTTACCTATAATTTCAGTGCTTGCAGAAAATACCTTACTGAAAACTGCCTATCATTTCCTTCTGCTCCTCGTTGGGTTCGACACTCTTACTTATCAAAAGGACTACGATAGATACCCTACACCTTGTGGGTCATCAGCACACATCAGGTCTGGTACACAGCATTGCATACATGATAGATCCTATGGCTGAGGCATAGGAAATGACTTTCATTTTCTCTCTATCTTCTGTAGTGGTCGGGCATTGAGTCTTACTCAACTTCACACCTTGTAACACATGCAAGAACCCTTTCTTTGACTGATCCATTTTGAACTTCTTCAAAACTTTATAAAGGTATGTGCTTTGTGAAAGTCCAATTAAGCGTCTTGATCTATCTTTATAGATCTTGATGCCTAATATGTAAGTAGCTTCACCGAGGTCTTTCATTGAAAAATTCTTATTCAAGTATCCTTTTATGCTATCCAGAAATTATATATCATTTCCAATCAACAATATGTCATCCACATATAATATCAGAAATGCTACGGAGCTCCCACTCACTTTCTTGTAAATACAGGCTTCTCCAAAAGTCTGTATAAAACCATATGCTTTGATCACCTCATCAAAGCGTATATTCCAACTCTGAGATGCTTGCACCAGTCCATAGATGGATTGCTGAAGCTTGCACACTTTGTTAGCACCTTTAGGATCGACAAAACCTTCTGGTTGCATCATATACAACTCCTCTTTGAGGTATCCATTCAGGAATGCAGTTTTGACATCCATTTGCCAGATTTCATAATCATAAAATGCAGCAATTGCTAACATGATTCGGACAGACTTAAGCATCGCTACGGGTGAGAAAGTCTCATCATAGTCAACTCCTTGAACTTGTCGAAAACCTTTCGCAACAAGTCGAGCTTTGTAAACAGTAACATTACCGTCAGCGTCGGTCTTCCTCTTGAAGATCCATTTATTTTCGATGCTTGCCGATCATCGGGCAAGTCAACCAAAGTCCACACTTTGTTCTCATACATGGATCCCATCTCAGATTTCATGGCCTCAAGCCATTTTGCGGAATTTGGGCTCATCATCGCTTCCTCATAGTTTGTAGGTTCATCATGGTCTAGTAACATGACTTCCAGAACCAGGTTGCCGTACCACTCTGGTGCGGAACGTACTCTGGTTGATCTACGAAGTTCAGTAGTAACTTGATTCAAAGTTTCATGATCATCATCATTAGCTTCCTCACTAATTGGTGTAGGAATCACTGGAACCAGTTTATATGATGTACTACTTTCCAATTCGGGAGAAGGTACAATTACCTCATCAAGTTCCACTTTCCTCCCACTCACTTCTTTCGACAGAAACTCCTTCTCTAGAAAGGATCCATTCTTAGCAACAAATATCTTGCCTTCGGATCTGTGATAGAAGGTGTACCCAACAGTCTCCTTTGGGTATCCTATGAAGACACATTTCTCCTACTTGGGTTCGAGCTTATCAGGTTGAAGCTTTTTCACATAAGCATCACAGCCCCAAACTTTAATAAACGACAACTTTGGTTTCTTGCCAAACCACAGTTCACAAGGCGTCGTCTCAACAAATTTAGATGGTGCCCTATTTAACGTGAATGCAGCTGTCTCTAAAGCATAACCCCAAAACGATAGTGGTAAATCAGTAAGAGACATCATAGACCGTACCATATCTAATAAAGTGTGGTTGCGATGTTCGGACACACCATTACGCTGTGGTGTTCCGGGTGGCGTGAGCTGTGAAACTATTCCACATTGTTTCAAATGAAGACCAAACTCGTAACTCAAATATTCACCTCCACGATCAGATCGTAGAAACTTTATTTTCTTGTTACGATGATTCTCTACTTCACTCTGAAATTCTTTGAGCTTTTCAAATGTTTCAGACTTGTGCTTCATCAAGTATATATACCCATATCTGCTCAAATCATCAGTGAAGGTCAGAAAATAACGATACCCGCCGCGAGCTTCAACACTCATCGGTCCACATACATCAATATGTATGATTTCCAACAAATCTGTTGCTCGCTCCATTGTTCCGGAGAATGGAGTTTTAGTCATCTTACCCATGAGGCATGGTTCGCAAGCACCAAGTGATTCATAATCAAGTGATTCCAAAAGTCCATCACTATGGAGTTTCTTCATGCACTTTACACCGATATGACCTAAATGGCAGTGCCACAAATAAGCTGCACTATCATTATTAACCTTGCATATTTTGGCTTCAATATTAGGAATATGTGTATCACTACGATCGAGATCCAACAAGAATAGACCACTCTTCAAGGGTGCATGACCATAAAAAATATTATTTATATAAATAGAACAACCATTATTCTCATATTTAAATGAATAACCGTTCGCAATAAACAAGATCCAGATATAATGTTCATGCTTAACGCTGGCACCAAATAACAATTATTCAGGTATAAAACTAATCCCGAAGGTATATGTAGAGGTAGCGTGCCGACGGCGATCACATCGACTTTGGAACCATTTCCCACGTGCATCGTCACCTCGTCCTTAGCCAATCTTCGTTTAATCCGTAGCCCGTGTTTCTAGTTACAAATATTAGCAACCGAACCGGTATCAAATACCCAGGTGCTACTACGAGCATTAGTAAGGTACACATCAATAACATGTATATCACATATACCTTTGTTCACCTTGCCATCCTTCTTATCCGCCAAATACTTGGGGCAGTTCCGCTTCTAGTGTCCAGTCCCTTTGTAGTAGAAGCACTTAGTTTCAGGCTTGGCTCCAGACTTGGGTTTCTTCGTTGGAGTAGCAACTGTCTTGCTATTCTTCTTGAAGTTCCCCTTCTTTCCCTTGCCCTTTTTCTTGAAACTAGTGGTCTTGTTAACCATCAACACTTGATGATCCTTTTTGATTTCTACCTCCGCAACTTTGAGCATAGCGAAGAGCTCGAAAATTTTCTTCTGCATCCCTTGCATGTTATAGTTCATCACGAAGCCTTTATAGCTTGGTGGTAGTGATTGAAGAACTCTATCAATAACACTATCTTCGTCAACTTTGCATCCAAGTTGAGTCATATGATTGTAGTACCCAGACATTCTGGGCAAGTGTTCACTGATAGAACTATTCTCCTCCATCTTGCAGCTGTAGAACTTATTGGAAATCTCATATTTCTCAATCCGAGCATTTTCTTGAAATATTAACTTCAACTCCTGGAACGTCTCATATGCTCCATGACGTTCAAAACGTCGTTGAAGTCCCGGTTCTAAGCCGTAAAGCATGGCACAGTGAACTATCGTGTAGTCATCAGACCACGTCTGCCAGACGTTCAAAGCGTCTACATTAGTGGGAGGGGGCTTGTCACCTAGCGGTGCTTCAAGGACATAATTCTTCTGTGCAGCAATGAGGATAATCCTCAAGTTACGGACCCAGTCCGTGTAATTGCTACCATCATCTTTCAACTTAGCTTTCTCTAGGAACGCATTAAAATTCAAGGGAACGGTAGCACGGGCCATTGATCTACAACAACATAGATATGCAAAAACTATCAGGACTAAGTTCATGATAAATTAAAGTTCAACTAAACGTATTACTAAAGAACTCCCACTTAGATAGACATCCCTCTAGTCATCTAAATGATCACGTGATCCAAATCAACTAAACCATGTCCGATCATCACGTGAGATGGAGTAGTTTTCAATGGTGAACATCTTATGTTGATCATATATACTATATGATTCACGCTCGACCTTTCGGTCTCCAGTGTTCCGAGGCCATGTCTGTACATGCTAGGCTCGTCAAGTTTAACCCGAGTATTCTGCGTGTGCAAAACTGGCTTGCACCCGTTGTATGTGAACGTAGAGCTTATCACACCCGATCATCACATGGTGTCTCGGCACGACAAACTTTCGCAACGGTGCATACTCAGGGAGAACACTTGTACCTTGAAATTTTGTAAGGGATCATCTTATAATGCTACCGCCGTTCTAAGAAAAATAAGAAACATAATAAGATAAACATCACATGCAATCAAAATATGTGACATGATATGGCCATCATCATCTTGTGCTTTTGATCTCCATCTCCAAGGCACCGTCATGATCACCATCGTCACCGGCGCGACACCTTGATCTCCATCGTAGCATCGTTGTCGTCTCGCCAACTATTGCTTCCACGACTATCGCTACCGCTTAGTGATAAAGTAAAGCAATTACACGGCGATTGAATTTCATACAATAAAGCGACAACCATATGGCTCCTGCCAGTTGTTGATAACTTTACAAAACATGATCATCTCATACAATGATGTATAACTCATCATGTCTTGACCATATCACATCACAACATGCCCTGCAAAAACAAATTAGACGTCCTCTACTTTGTTGTTGCAAGTTTTACGTGGCTGCTACGGGCTTAGCAAGAACCGTTCTTACCTACGCATACAAAAACCACAACGATTTTTCGTCAAGTATGTGATGTTTTAACCTTCACAAGGACCGGGCGTAGCCACACTCAATTCAACTAAAGTGAGAGAGAGACAGACACCCGCCAGTCACCTTTAAGCAACGAGTGCTCATAACGGTGAAACCAGTCTCGCGTAAGCGTACGCGTAATGTCGGTCCGGGCCGCTTCATCTCATAATATCGCTGAACCAAATTATGACATGCTGGTAAGCAGTATGACTATTATCGCCCACAACTCACTTGTGTTCTACTCGTGCATATCATCTACGCATAGACCTGGCTCATGATGCCACTGTTGGGGAACGTAGTATTTCAAAAAAAAATCCTACGATCACGCAAGATCTATCTACTAGATGCATAGCAACGAGTGGGGAGAGTGTGTCTACGTACCCTCGTAGACCGAAAGCGGAAGCGTCTAGTGACGCGGTTGATGTAGTCGAACTTCTTCACGATCCAACCGATCAAGCACCTAACGTACGACACCTCCGCGTTCAGCACACGTTCAGCTTGATGACGTCCACGAGCTCTTGATCCAGTTGAGCTTCACGGGAGAGTTTCGTCAGCACAACAGCGTGGTGACGGAGATGATGAAGCTACCGGCGCAGGGCTTCGCCTAAGCACTGCAACGGTATGACCGAGGTGTGTTTCTGTGGAGGGGGGCACCGCACACGGCTAGAATAATGTTTCTTCTATGTCTTTGGATGCCCCTGCCCCCGTATATAAAGGAGTAAGGGGGAGGTGCGGCTAGGCCATAGGGCGCGCCAAGGGACTAGGATTCCTACTCCTAGTAGGAATATGAACACCCCTTTCCTATTCCTACTAGGAGTAGGAAAGGAAGGGGAGGAGAGGAGAAGGAAAGGAGAGGTGGCGCCTTCCCCCCTTTTCTTAGTCCAACTAGGAACCCTAGGGGGTGCGGCCAGCCCTATGGGCTGCCCCTCTCTTTCCCTCATAGGCCCACTATGGCCCATACTCCCTCGGGGGGGGGGGTTCGGTAACCCCCTCCGGCACTCCGGTTATACCCGATAACACCCGGAACACTTCCACTGTCCGGATAGAGTCGTCCAATATATTAATCTTTATGTCTCGGACATTCCGATACTCCTCGTCATGTCGGTGATCTCATCCGGGACTCCGAATTACCTTCGGTACATCAAAACTCATAAACTCGCAATACCGATCGTCATCAAACGTTAAGCGTGCGGACCCTACGGGTTCGAGAACTATGTAGACATGACCGAGACTCATCTTCGGCCAATAACCAATAACGGAACCTGGATGCTCATATTGGCTCCTACATATTCTACGAAGATCCTTATCGGTCAAACCGCATAACAACATACGTTGTTCCCTTTCTCATCGGTATATTACTTGCTCGAGTTTCGATCGTCGGTATCTCAATACCTAGTCCAATCTCGTTACCGGCAAGTCTCTTTACTCGTTCCGTAATACATCATCTCGTGACTAACTCATTAGTCATTTGCTTGCAAGGCTTATTATGAGGTGTATTACCGAGAGGGCCCAGAGATACCTCTCCGACACTCGGGGTGACAAATCATATTCTTGATCTATGCCAACACCACGAACATCTTCGGAGACACATGTAGAGCATCTTTATAATCACCCAGTTACGTTGTGACGTTTGATAACACACAAGGTGTTCCTCCGGTATTCGGGAGTTGCATAATCTCATAGTCATAGGAACATGTTTAAGTCATGAAGAAAGCAATAACAGTAAAACTAAACGATCATAGTGCTAAGCTAACGGATGGGTCTTGTTCATCACATCATTCTCCTAATGATGTGATCTCGTTGATCAAATGATAACTCATGTCTATGGTTAGGAAACATAACCATCTTTGATCAATGAGCTAGTCTAGTAGAGGCATACTAGGGACATACTGTTTTGTCTATGTATTCACACATGTACTAAGTTTCCGGTTAATACAATTTTAGCATGAATAAAAGACATTTATCATGATATAAGGAAATACAAATAACATCTTTATTATTGCCTCTAGGGCATATTTCCTTCATGCGGCGGCGGCGGCGGAGGGGTCGTGGGCGTAGGAAGGGGTGAGGGGATGTCGCCTCGGCCGTCCATCGGGCGAATTCGCAACTGGCGGCGTGGGCGGGGCGAAAGTGGCCCGGCGGAGAGGGTGCGGCGCGCGATGCCATTTCTCCTCGCAAACTGAACCACCTATGCCGCGCGCGCGTTTTTTACGCCTCCGCTTGAGCACGCACGCAAAAAACCGTATTTTTTCAGCGCAACGCTTATATCGCGCGGCTGTTGGAGATGCTCTAAATTGATCCCTACTAGGAACCCATACACTTGAGGTCCCTGGCCAATTTTTGACGAACCCAACTACTCTTGTCGATGACCCAAGAATGAGCTCCTGTTGACAAGCTCTTGCTGAAGTTTGATGTTGTTTTAGAAGTAAGATGCAAGAAACGCCAGAATTTGAATTAATGAAGCCATCAAGACAATAGTTAAACAAGATCAATGTTGTCACCAGCTCTCTTAGAGTTCTATTCTGACAAACACCGAGTAAAATGTTGAAGCACACATGCAAGCACACCACCACACAACCCCTATTCCGGACGGAGTTACAAATCAAAGATTGGCAGAGTCACCACTTGTACCATGCTATCTACAGAAAAAAGTCTCCTACTAAAATCCAATCAAAGATTCATTCTCAAGAATTAGGAGAGTTTATCAGCACTAGTCGAACGATAGAAAAAAATATAGTGATTGCTTAGAAGTTAGCAGTAGAATGCTCGATGCTAAAAATGCAAGTAGTAGTTGTGTTACGAGCCAATTTATTTACCCTCTGGCCACCAAATAGCCCACACAAGATGAATTCTCAAACTACCCATTTGAACCACACCCATCCCACCAAGAAGGCCCACCCACAATCTGGTCCAGCGAAACAAAACGAGCCAACCCATTTCCCCGATCTCCCCTAAACAAGAACATTCTTTTTCATAGGCATCAAGAAGCATGTAGAAAGGATGTCAGATGAGCATTTGGGGATCTACAAGCTCACTTTCCATTGTTCGTGGGCCTGCCCAATTATGGCATCAAAAGGATTTGTGGTGCATAATGATCGCGTTCGTGATATTGCATAACATATCATAGAGGACGAGTGGAAACAACCACCAGACTATCGCTATGCGAATGAGGGGAACAGAATTTTATACCACCGGTTAAGCCATAGAGAGATGAACAACAACTAGAGAAATTTCTTCAAACGCATCGACGAATCAAAAACCATGCGGGTCATGAACAACTTCGTGATGATCTAGTTGAGTGTTTGTGGTTGCGTCATGGTCAATAAATTTCTTTGTATTATGTTATACTTCTAATGATTTGGACCATTTTGTTATCTTTGAATTTCAATTTTTATTTCAAACCAAAATTCATAAATTGTGGATTTAAAATTATCATCACATATGTGTGCCCGATATAACATTGTTCAGATTATTATGGTGATACTATTGATTTGAATCTGTCATTTGTATGCTTGTTTAATGTGAAATGTATGCCATTTTGTATGCTAATTTAATGGGAAATAGAAAGAAAAACAGATTTTAAGGGAAGTTGTTTACAGAAAGTGAGAAAGGACCTCATCAAACAACTTCCTGTAAATTATATGGATGCCATCACACCATAAAACTACCTTTACGAGGAGTTTCTTACATGAGTTGTAGGAGATGCTCTTAGATTTATTTCCATGTGTGTATTATCAATGCAAAATTCATTTGTAGTGACTGATGAGGCATGGGTCACTAGTGAAATGCATGTAGTGACTTTGGTCAGTACAAGATCACAAAATTTATTTGGAAAATACACATGCTTTGTTGTAAATGGTACTTGTGTGTAAGTGTCATTGTTGTCGCTTTATTCGTTTTTTTATTAAGCCAGTTCTACCCATGTTTTTGTGAAGCATATGGGTTCCATCTTTATATCTTTTGGAATTCATGAAATTCCGCATATGTCCTGATTACAGACTAGTCCCTTAAAACTGATCTTTGTTGGGGACCCATACAACCGAGCTCCCAGGTAACTTTTTGATGAACCCAACAGTTCCGATCAATGGCTCGAAAACGAAATCCTATTGGCGAGCTCTTGTTGAAGATCGATATTGTTTTAGGAAAAGGTGCAAGAAGCACCCTGCTTTATTAATTTAATAAAGGCATCATGACGATAGTTAAACATGAATGTTGTTGCCATACACTTTCTTGGAGTTTTTTTTACAAAGAGCGAGTAAAATGCTGAGACACACATGCACACAAACACACCACACAACCCCTATTGTGGATGGATCAAATATCGGCAGAGTCATCGCTTGTACTCCCTCCGTTCCTAAATATTTGTCTTTCTAGGATTTCAACAAGTGACTATATACGAAGCAAAATGAGTGAATCTACACTCAAAAATATGTCTACATACATCCGTATGTTGTAACTATTTGAAATGTCTAGAAAGACAAATATTTAGGAACAGAGGGAGTACCTTGCTATCTACATGAACATCGTCTCCTGTTAAAAGATAATACCGTCTTAATAAAACACACAGATGTTTGACCCTACCATGTTGAAGGTATACTCATCTTCCTAGTCACACGATAATCAGGAGAGTTTATCCGCACTAGTCACACGATAAAAAAACCCTAAAAAGTGAGTGCACGCTTAGCAGTAGGATTGGCGGGGGGTTTAAACCTCCTTTTCGAACAAGAAAAAACTTAGCACTAGGATGTCCGATGCGCAAAATGCAAGTAGTTTTTTTTTCTTTGAGCAAAATAGAAAAATGCAAGTAGTTGTGTTACGGGCTGGTTTATTTCCCCTCTGGCCAGCCCCAAGCCCATACAAAAGAAATGAAATCCCAAACTACCCATTCGAACTGCGACCCAGCCCACTAATCCCTCCGGAAAGGCCCACCTACAGTCGAAACAAAATGAGCCAGCCCGTCTCCCCCAACCTCCCCAAAACCCTAACGCCTCCCCACCCTAAAAGCTTCGGCCGCGCGTGCCGCTCCGCCGCACGCCCGCCACCGCAACCATGGCCGACGTCGACATGGAGGAGCTCCCCCAGACGCCCCGCTCGGTCGCCGGCGACGACCCCGACCTTTCCCTGTTCTCCGACGAGGCCGACCTCGCCGCGGCCATCCTCGCCCGCCTCGGCGGCTCGCGGCGGGAGGACGACGAGCACCTCTGCGCCATCGCCGCCTCGTTGGCGCAGACAGTCAGGGACCAGGGCGTCCCCGCCTCCACCGTCGCCTACTTCGCGGCCGCCGCCGCCGCGCTGGCCCCGCTCGCCCGCGCGGGGTCCGCGGCCGCCGACGGCCACGTCGCGGGCGCGCTCCTCGCGTTCCTCTCCGCGGCGGTGCCCGCGCTTCCGACTGCCGTCGTGCGCGCCCGTGGCCGCGAGGTCGCCGACGACGTGGCGCGCGTGCTCGAGTTCCCCTCCACGCCCGACTCCGGCGTGAGGGCGGGGGTGAGGTGCCTCGCGCACTTGATATCCGCGGGGGACAAGTCCAGCTGGCAGGCGGTGGAGCCGCTCTACGCCGTGGTGCTACGGCTCGTCACCGATGATCGCCCCAAGGTAAACTACCATCAAGTTTGAGTTGAAAAATGGTGGCTTATCGGGACATATAGTATAAGATTATGCGAATGACTTCCGCGGTACTCAGTCCAAAATGCGATTGTTCGATCAACATGTTTTAGATTATTTATAGTTTACTTTAATGGGCTGCAGGTGAGAAATCAATCTCATTCTTGCTTGCGAGATATTCTCCTGAGTTTTCAGAGGAAAGCTATTTTGGTTCCGGCAAGCGACGCAATCGCAAGATGTTTTGAACGATTTTTGCTGCTTGCTGGAGGATCCAATGATGCAAACACTGGTTCAGCAGCAGAAGGACCTAAGGGGGCTAAGGAGGTCATACATATTTTAAATGCTCTTAAGTGCTGCCTTCCTCTCATGGCATCCAAGCCTTCCAATACCATCTTAAAGTATTTTACAGCACTGTTGGGTCTGCGTCAACCAATTGTGACAAAGAGTATATTGGAGAATCTGCATGCTGTTGGTGACAGCCCAACTGTGCAGCTTAAACCTGATATGCTATTGGATCTCATGTGTTCTCTGGGGTTATCAGTCTCCACTGAAAGAAAATCAGGAGATGAACTCGCTTCAATTGCACGGCTTCTAAATATTGGCACTAGAAAAGTTTATAGTCAGAATAAGAACATATTTGTTGTAAAGCTCCCGCTAGTGTTTACTTCGCTTGGAGGTTGGTGATTTTTATAAATTTGACATTTCTAAGTTTTATCGCCATTCCTTGGTTGTTATATGTTACTTACAAATCAGATTAATGTATCTTCTACAAATTGTTTCTCAGATATATTGGCAAGTGAATTTGAAGAAGCTAGATTTTGTGCTGTTGAGACTTTCAAAGGATTAATAGATAATTGCATTGATGAAAACATGGTGTCTCAGGGCATCGACCAGATTAAGGCTAGACATCAAGGGGTGAGATCACCCACCGTCATAGAGAAGATATGTGCCATCCTAGAGGGCTTGCTAGATGTACGCTACAGTGATGTATGGGACAAATCATTTTATGTAATTTCATTGGCATTTGACAAGTTAGGTAAGCATGCCATTTCTTTCACCCTTAACTTTCGTGTTGGTTGTGTTGTTAGTCTAAGTTTCTAATGCTTTGTAACTCTCATTAGTTGGCACCTGAGGCTTCATTTGCACTAATGCAACTTTTAAAAAGCACTCATTTTTTGATTGGAATGCAATGATATGTTGAAAGGATCTTC
>LR738714.1:630967237-630989583 GCA_902687465.1 Secale cereale
CCAACATACACACGCACACATAACTCCAACAGAACATAGAAACCACAAACTCATCCTAAAACTGGCCTCTGCATTATCTTTATAGTTCTGTGGTAATGGTGGTTGTAGATCTGTTTTTTGTTTTCAGTACCTTAGCAATATTGGACTGCAATTAGGGCCAGTTCTTTTAGCAGCTTAAAAAATAAGCCGCCTCCTCCCCAGCTTATGCCATAAGCTGCCTCTCTTATTCATTGGAGCTTCTAAACTAGTTATGAGATAGCTAATTCAGAAGTCTCAACAAATTTTATGAGCGGCTTATTTTTTAAGCTGGGGAGAGGCAGCTTATTTTTTAAGCCGCCCAAAAGAACTGGCCCTTAATCTTTCTAGTTTGTGGTGTCTCATCTGGTGATGGAGATGCATTTAATCTTCCACCACGCTTGTTGTCGGCCATTGCTATGTGCCATTCACAATCTCTACTTTGAATGCTTTCTGATAAATTGGACAATATTTCTTTTTCTTTTGCTACTGCTAGTTAGTTGCTTGGCATTAAGCTGTCTCAGTTCTTGAACTAATTTCTCATGGGAAACAATAGGAGAATCTTCATCTGATCTATTGCCAGAAGCACTTACGAACCTGGCAGACATGCAGAACATGTCAGATGACGACTTCTCTTCCCGGAAGCAGGTA
The DNA here is from genome assembly GCA_902687465.1 of Secale cereale. NCBI lineage: Eukaryota > Viridiplantae > Streptophyta > Magnoliopsida > Poales > Poaceae > Secale > Secale cereale. The sequence continues at coordinate 630,967,904 of LR738714.1, forward strand.
TTTCTGCCTATCACACATGCACTTTGATCTTACTCGCTTACCTGCCATTCCAAATGAATTACTTCTGAAATTGCCTGCTGGTGAATATTTGGGGTTGCCAAAACTTATGCTGCTTAAGAATGCTACGGCCTACGGGCATAGACGCATAGGCAATATATAAAAGCTGTAGCCTGTAAACTTGAATGCCCTCCATACAACTATAATTTATTTGGGATATTTTGTGATTAGTTTATCTGCCAGTTTAACTTAAAATGCTTCTATTTTGCAGCTCAATGCATGTCTTGGTTCAGCAATTGCTGCAATGGGGCCAAAGAATGTTCTTGATATCCTTCATATTCAGTCAATATGTGAAGAAAATGAATGGATTCTACCTATTTTAGAAAGGCACATTGTTGGTGCTAGTTTACAGTTTTTCTTGAGAGATATTCTGGGCATCATTAGAGCTGTAGAGAAGAGTATTCCCAAGGTATGCCGGAAATAGAAATCCTTTTTATGCTTTAACAATAAAAGGATCAAGCCATTCATTTTTTGGACTAGAGCCTGATTATGTTTGCAATATCTGCAATTGACCAGCTTTTGAAAGACGATAAGCTTTTCTCCGCCAAGAGAGCAGAGGGTTATGTGTATTCACTTTGGTCTTTGTTACCATCTTGCTGCAACTATCCATGTGATACTTCAAGCAGCTTCAAAGTTCTACAAAATGTTTTATGTGACACTCTCCAAAACCAGCCTGACTTGCGTGGCATCATTTGTTCCAGTATTCAGGTCCTTCACATTGCCTCTGTTCAAGTTACAGTGAACTGCTATGTAATTTTAAGTGTCTTTCTGACTTGTGTTCGTTTTAGATTTTAATCAAACAAAACAAGGAAGCTTTGTCAATCAATAACAAAGACGACATTCTTGTTGAGGATGAATTAAGCAAATCTGAAAGAAGAGCAAAAGAACGCTATACTAAAGAGTTAGCTGAGGAAAATTTGAAAGAAATACGTGCTTTCTCTTCAAAATTCTTGGAGCTATTAAGTTCTATATTCCTGTCATCCTCAAAGGACACTATTGGATTCTTACAGGTATATGGTTGCTGTTTGCAATATACATATGCTGTCATCTTATTGTGGGGCTTGATCCGATTGTACTGTTTGTGATTATTATGGGGCTCAATCCTTGTGGGTTATGCAATTTTTTCTCGGAGTTGTTTCAGTTTTCTTTCTAATTTGTGTCTTTAAAGTGTAAATTTCTTGTAAGATAGGCTGATAGATTATCATTTCAAAGTTCGATAACAATCTCCATGATATCATTTGAATCTATTACTGCTAATAGTCAATTATATTTTGCGGAGTGCAATTTCATATTCTCTTATGAATTTCATGTTGGATTTTTTCATTTATTGACTGCATTTCATTTATATTGCTTGAAAGCGTGTAACTTACATGGCTTTGCCCTCTTCGTTGGACCTACAGCCTGCGATAAGTGAGATAGCATCCATATCAGACAAAGATGTTGTGAGCAAGTTCTTCCTTGATGCAATAAGAAAGTTGCTGGATGCCACAAAAGCTGTTAATGCACAGCAAGTGGATGACGGTTCAATGGAGATTGAAGATAATTCCAATACAAATAACATGACGAGGTTTCACGGAGTTTAATTTTTTCTTGGTTATCTGTGCACCCTAGATTCCAGTTGAAGTCCAGTGTTGATTTCAAACCTTGATTTGAATTTCAGGGCCCTCCTTCTAGAATTTGCAGCTTCATTAATGCCTGGATTGACTGCAAAGTCTATCAATGTGCTATTCAGTTATGTAAAACCTGCAATTAAGGTACACATATGGTTTTAATGCAACTTATGTTTGTCTTTTCCATTTAAGCAACGTGTTATGTAAATTGCTTGTACTTACTTTTTTTTCCTGGTTCTAGGATAGCGACTCAATGAATCAAAAGAGAGCATACAAGGTCCTCTCAATGTTACTTAAGGTTTGTTTTTGTTTTCAGTTAGTTACTTTTATATGAACAATTGCACAAAACAAGAAAAACATCTTCTGAACTTTTTTCTGTATGCTGGACTATTTCAGGATGCTGAATTTATTGAGAGGAATTTAGATGTCCTGTTGGAATTGATGATTTCGTCGTTGCCATGCCAATTTCCATCGAAGCGGTACAGGCTTGAATGCCTGCATCACCTTATTGTTTACATTTTGAAGGTTGGTAAAGCAGAAACATCAACACAGTTTATGAACAATTGTACATCTGTATCTGGGAGAGCATTAACAAATGTGCATCACTTTCTTGTCTGCAGGATCTATCTAAGCTTAGGAAGAGGGAAATTGTTAGTTCATTTCTCACTGAAATACTTCTTGCCTTGAAGGAGGTAACTGAAATAGTATATTATACTCTGCACTTATTATCAAATATCAATGTAGCCAGGAAGAAACTTTCTATAATGCTCAAGTAGCATGCTGCCAATTTGTCATTTTTGTTTCTTATGCCCTTTGAAACTCACTACATGATTACGGTTTCTTGTTATTGCATAAGGCTGTTTTGTTTAGTTGAAACAAAAATAGATCAAAGTGAGTTTTTCTGTTCAGAGTAGAGTTCAGATATTTGTTTACTCTAGACCTTACTGCTTACATTGATCAAGTACTCAAGTGTCGAACGGCATTGTTCTTTCTCTTAATTCTTGTTACTGAAGCAAAGCTCATTTTTTCTGATAGGACAGCGTCTGAACGTACTTATGTGGTACAGGAAAGTCAGATTTGAGATTAATGGTGATGATTTTATGTTTCTTCGCAGGCTAACAAGAAAACCAGAAATAGAGCTTATGACGTGCTTATTGAAATTGGCCGTGCTTGTGAAGATGCTGAAAATGATGGGAGGAACGACAGCTTGCACCAGTTCTTTGACATGGTACTTCAATGTCATTATGCATTTTGATTTCAGTTTTCTTATGGGAATGGGAAGTCGACCACTTGAGCACTATGATGTTGCTATTTGGGTACCTAGCATTATCCTGTGTGCTCAGTTGTCAACCCTTGATAATTGGGATCTTTTTCTCCCTCTATACAACAAGATGTGATCCAAAGTTTGGTTTAACTTTGTTCACTTTCATGTTTAGGTTGCTGGTGGTCTAGCTGGTCAAACTCCACATGCGATTAGTGCCGCTGTGACTGGGTTAGCTCGCTTGACCTATGAGTTCTCAGATCTTATTGGAGTAGCGTACAAGCTCCTCCCCTCGACTTTTCTCCTTATGCAGAGAAACAACCGAGAACTTGTCAAAGTAACGTCATAACACACCTTCAGTTCATCAATTCAGCTAATCTATAATTTCATCTCAAGCTCCTTCAACTAACATTGATATTGTGGCTAGGCCAACTTAGGCTTTATCAAAGCATTGGTGGCTAGATCTAAAGCTGATGTGCTTCATGAGCACTTGAAGGGAGTCGTTGAGGGTTTGTTGAGCTGGCAAAGTGATAAGAAGAATTCTTTGAAAGCAAAGGTACTGTCGTATAGATTGATTGTTTTTGATGGAGCGCTGTTTATCTTTGAATAGGAATGTGCTATAAATTAATCAATCAATAAAATGTTAAGTCAAACACTTCCACTAGTTTGGAAAATGAATGCCTACTTCTGCATGTTAGTATTTTATTACTCTGTCTTTGTTGTTGTCCTACTTTATGTCAGGAAAGCTAAAATAAGTGTTTGGGAAATGAATGCACATTTTTGCATATTAATGAACTCTTACCCTTTTATTTGAGCTTGCTTGTAATTTCACTCTTCTTATTATTAGGTATTTGAGCCTGCTAATAACCCCACTTGTTTTATTATTAGGTCAAGTCACTAGTTGAAATTCTTGTGAAAAAATGTGGTTTAGATGCAGTGAAAGCTGTGATGCCGGAAGAACATATGAAATTGCTCACCAATATCAGGAAGGTAAGTTCAATTGTGATACAAATATGCAGAGTTCCAACAAAAGCTTCACAGAGAAGAAAATAATGACTTTCTCCCTCTTGTCGTCTTATTTCTACCATTTGTTGGCAATGTTTATACTAGATTAATGAGCGTAAAATGAGGAAGGGCAATTCGTCTGAGGATGGGGAGGCTATGTCCATGGCCTCAGGAGCTACAAGGTATTACTGGCATGATAATGCCATAATTTAGTGCCATCTGATTTTTTTTCTGGAAAGTCGTGAGCTTAGACGAAAAGCAATTTTTGTTTAATCTAATTAAGTTGCAAAGTATCCACATCTTGTGTTCAACTGATTGATCCATGCTTTGACTGCAGGCAAAGTGGATGGAATCACACACAGATGTTTTCTGATTTTGGAAGTGACGATGAAGACTCGAATGGTCCCTTTTCCAAGCAGCATACTGTTGCTTCTCGTAATGAATCAAAAGCTTCAACACGGTATGTGCCATGACATTGCGGTGCTGAAAAGCTGCCTGAGAAGCTGAAACAGCTGCCGCGTTGAAAAACTCCCTGAGAAGCTGAAACAATCATAATTGTTTGTATTTGCTTTTATTCACATCCAGGTCGAACCGAAAGCGTCAAGATAAGAACTTGCAGGAAAAGTTCATTGATCACTCGACTGGTGAGCCCCTAGATTTACTTGACCAGAAGACAATGCGGTTGGCTCTCAAATCGACAGGAAAAAAGAGGGCTGCACCCGAGGACGATGATGACGACGAGATTGAGATGGACCCCGAAGGCCGTATGATCATTCGCGAAGAACGGGAAAGGCGTAAAAAGAAGCCCGTCGTCTCGCATGATGAGGAGGCTGATGACAAGACCTCTGTCAGAAGCCAGTCAGTGAAGAGGAGGAAGGTGGCCAGCACCGGTTGGTCCTACACCGGCCATGAGTACTCCAGCAAGAAGGCTGGTGGCGATCTCAAGAAGAAAGACAAGATGGAGCCGTATGCTTACTGGCCTCTGGATCGTAAGCTGCTCAACCGCAGGTCGGATCGCAAGCAGTCCGCACGCAAGGGAATGGCCAGTGTCATGAAGATGGCGAAGAGGTTTGAGGGGAAGAGCGCTTCGGGTGCCCTCGCAGCCAAGAGGACACAAAAACACAAGCAGAGGAAGAACAAGTGAGTATACTTGAGGAGACGAGGCTGTAGGGAATTTTTGTAACTGTACAGTGAGGGTTTAGCTAGCACTAGTTGCGCTTGTCGTGGCGTATTTATGCTGCTGCCGTTTCTCTGGGTTTTTCCTGAAGGAAAATTTTGAGTGCTTCTCCGGGCTTTTTCCTGAAGGAAAAACTCCAGTTCCTTGTTCGCAAGATATAATCTTCTGGTTCTTATGTTTTTTGTACTTCCAGATTCAGATTGACTGAAACGTCTTGTAATTCGTGATTGATGGGGGAATGTAAAATCTTGCAATTTGCCATCTAGTGCTAGTTTGTCTAGTTACATGTTAATGAATGAATGAATAATCTTGCATCCCTTCACGTTATTGTGTGTCTCATTTGCGAAAATGTTGCTCAGCACCATGATGCACATGCACCTGCGTCTGCCCATCGTCCTAGAGGGGAGTCCTCGCGACCACTAATAAGTGGACGGAAGAACACAGGCAGAACAAGAGGAGACAAAGCTGTATGAATTTCTTGTGAATGTGCAGGCCGGATTAGCACTAATATATAGCTGCGCCCGTTGTGGCGTATTTTTGCTGCTGTTGTTTCTCTCAGTTTTTCCTAAAGGAAGGTTTTGGCCATTTCTCTTGGTTTTTTCCCTGAAAGAAAATGTTGACCTTCTTGTGTTCGCAAGATGTAATTTCCAGTATCTTGACGCTGTTGGTATTTGTTAGATTGAAACGTGCTATAATTTTGATTGACGATGACTTGTAAAATCTTGAATTTGCCATCCTGCCTATGCTGTAATCTAATCTAGAATGCTTATGTGTACATATATAGAAGATGATGTCATGCATATTCGAACATAATGGCAGTTGATGTAGATGCAAAGATTGTGCATATGGTACCCAAATGACCTGGACAGTGCAAGGTACAGCAGGAAGATGCATGCATGCTCTCGTCTTTTTTTAGTACTCTTGTAAGTTCTAACGCCAATCAAATATTGTGCATTATATTAATTGTGCACACCAAATATTTTGCATTAACAATATCCATTTTTTATACCAAAGTGCAATATATAGTACCTTTTTGGGGGACTAAGTAAATGCAAATAAAATCTGCTAAACTATAGTCATAAATATTTCAATAACCTCTTGGTTTCAAGTTCCATTTAAAAGGTGGCCTAGCTAAGCTTCCCCTGGAACAATTCCTGCATCTCATTCTCTGATAGTTTGAGACTCATGGGTAACAACTTTAGTCTCTTCATCCTGGTTCTCTGCATTCTACATCTCACCCATGGCATACTTGGAGGTAGACCCCATGCTGCAAATCAGGTGAGTGTGTTTCAGAAATTCCCAGCAATATTGATGCGTAATTTCAAACTTGTTGCATGCATGGTTCAAGATCAAACGGCCTAATATTTTATTTCAGGAGGAGCTTGGTGTCTCTGGTGGCAACTTAAAGCCAATCAACCTGAAGATGGATGGTTTGGATCCACCTCCTGCAAATGTGTCAACGTTCCCTAATTATGGAGTCCGAACTTCCTATGTGAGTATATTAACCCCCTCTGGTTTGAGTTGTTTCCGGCATCAACAGTCTCGAGAACATAACTTTGAAGGTGACATTATCTTTTTTTTGTGTGGGGACGATGACAAAGTAACAATATTCGAGACAAATTACATATACAATTACCCAAAGTATTCAACATAAACATGAACACGAATCACGGTTGTCACTAACAACCTAGATATAGGATGACTATTGATTATGCCAAACCACTTATTAAGGAAACATGTCACCTTTCGTCTAAAAAATAGATAAAATGATCTAAACCATTAGGTTGTGATGTTGTTTTGAAGTGTGTTTTTCGGTGAAACTAAATCACGTTGCACTAAACAGGATCCACCGTGTCAATCTTTTAGTAGATCCATATCTGAAGTTACGGGAATAAATGCTTGGTCTGCGCACCTAAATATCCAGATGAAAACACAAACATCACAATAAACCAAGTTGTTACAACATTTAAATCAAACTATAGCTATTACAATCGACACAAATGGAGAACGTTTATATATAAATATCCTCTACGTACCAAATAGAGCATAATTACATTGACATCTTCAAGTATATTCCTTTTTTAACCAGGATGCAGCATATAAAACACATGTTGCACGGGATTACTACGGGATTGAAGCTACAATCGACGTATATGGTCTCTCTTTGCGTCAAGATCAACACAGTGGAGCTGCCTTGATTATTAAGAATTCGAAAGCGTTCGATCGTAACATGATTGTTGTTGGATGGCATGTAAGTCACTTTCATTTGTTTTGTATTTCATTTTCTTACTATGTCTGTATGGTAATACAAGCATGTTCCCAACTAATTTTATTTATCCACAGGCTTATCCATGGCAGTATGGTGGTAATTCGGACACTCGCTTTTTCACTTACTGGACGGTAAGAACAACACGTCATGCATTTAAAAAAAATGCCTTGGGGTAATTTCTCTTGTTGCTGATTGCTTTAAAATTGTTTCATAGAGCGATAACCAAGGATGGACGGGCTGCTACGATTTAACCTGTCCAGGTTATGTTCCTGAGAAAGGTGCCATAGTGCCAGGAACTAAACTGAGCCCCGTTTCGAACCCCAATGGAGCCAAGCAAACCATCAACCTAAAAGTTTTCAAGGTAAACATAATGTATCTTTATCTTGCAAGATTAATTTGTACAAGTTGCAATTCCAGGCCAACCAAAATTTTGGTTTTGGATTTTATGTAGGACAAAGCAACGGGAGACTGGCTTGTGCACTACGGATTTGGATCGAAGCCAAAGTTAATCGGGCGTTTCCCCAAGACCTTGTTCACCACCCTGGCCGACAAGGCAGATGAGATACAAGCCCGAGGCTTTGTGCTGACCCAAGCAAGTCCTTTGGCCCCGATGGGGAGCGGTTTCCGTCCCAGCAACGTGAAAGCTGCGTCTTTCAGCAATATCATGTTTCTAGATCAAGATGGCAAGAGGTTCGGAGTCCCGCAAGATTTCACGCCCTACACGACGAACGACAAGGTGTACTCCGTGTCTCAGATCAGCCCCAACGGCGGGTTCACATATGGTGGGCCGTCTGAATGATGATGTTTGTTCACGGTCGATGGCTGGTTTGGTTGCGCCACATGTAACGTTTGAGATATGATAAAACTTGCTTTGATGTCACATTTGCTTGTTATTTTTTTCTCGCAACGCTGGTTTTTTTTTGTTTTTTTTTTGCGGGGTCTCGCAACGCTGGCTGCTAGTTTAAAAGCTGAATCGACTCCAACAAAGAAGAAAGCGATCGTTTCGAGTATAGCAAATGCATTCAGTAACATTTTTTTTAATTGCATGGAACATTTTTAGATTACGCGACTCATGCATGCCTAACCGAACAAGCACTTAGGGATTTGGAAAAAGTAGGACGTACAGGCCGCATCCTTTCCTTGCACTCACCGTTTCTCTCCAATGCAATATTTCTTGTATGGACTGATTTTTTTCACAGGTCGTTCGTTCTTCATCCAGGAGTAGTAGCACTTTCTTTATGATGCAATTTGTGTATCCAGTCACCTGCGTCTACTGTAATCAAATTTATTTGACTCGCAAGCTGCTCAGTGCCACTGAGATAATTCGCATATATTGGTGTTAGTTCAGTTTAAATGATCATATACTATCAATAAACATGTGCGGTGAAGCGCTTACCTGCGTAGTCTCTTTACGCCATCATCAAGCTTTGAGGTCTTCAACCTGCACATGTACATGCTGTGTGTAAGATCGCCGTGCCTTCCAAAATGCAGGTACGTACTGTTGTGGTTGTTGAGTTGTTCACTCAGTCACAGCAGAGATATATAAAGCAAGTCATGGTTAAGAGATAGACATTCAAGTAGGCAAAACATCTACCTGACCTGCTTTGTTTCATGTGCAGTCATACTGAAAATGTTCGCCCTCTGAGCCTGAGTGCCATTCATAGCCTGGCTAAGTATTTCTGATTGCTTGGATGTCAAAATTGACATCGATTACTGTATGAAGAAATAAAGTGATTAACATCACTGGATCTGCCATGCTATGAACTATTTGGAGGATCAGGAATGACTTAAGCTTTGGCAACGTATTTGCAGCTGTAAAAGGTACATGTACATCATGACAGCAACAACGAACACTGAATCAATAAAAAATCAAACGTTTTACCAAGCTGTCCTTGCTCAAAGAAGAAAGAGGGACTAAGGGACCTTGCTAGAGAGTAAAAAGGGTAAAAAAAATATTATTGAGAATTGGCAGGGGCCGCGCGAGCGCGTACCCCCTCTATCATAAATTACGACGTCCACTCTCTCATTTGAGGAGATGGTAAGCCAACGCATCCACCAAGTGCAATGTGAACCACTAGCCTAGGCCACGGCCCTTTTTGATCGGCCGTTGACCCCGTCCAGGTAAGTATGTTTCAAGGTCTCACCGTGCCCTGCTTATATAGCTTGCTCCCCTATCCCTGACTCCTCAGGTTGGCAAGGTGGTACTAAACGAAAGAGCGCCGTGGTGCAGCACAGATAATGGGCCTGATACTTCTATGGGCTTTCAGTGCTGAGGCCCAGCTCTTTGATTCAAAAAGATCGATTTCAAATGGGCTGGGCACATGCATCCACGCGTGGTTGTATGTTCTTCTTTCACGGCAGTAGCATTTGATTCTAAAAAGAGAGAAAAAAATTCAGAAGAAGATATTTGTCTCAAAAAGAAAAATTGATTCTAAACAAAGAGAGCAGTAGCATTTAAATGAAATTCAGAAGAAGAAAAAAGTTGAATTCGAATGGTAAGAAAAAAGAGCAGTGCCATTTTCTTCATGTTGCCATCTGTATATTAATTACTTATTCGAATGGTAAGAAAAAAGAGCAGTGCCATTTTCTTCATGTTGCCATCTGTATATTAATTACTTATTCGAATGGTAAGAAAAAAGAGCAGTGCCATTTTCTTCATGTTGCCATCTGTATATTAATTACTCCCTCCGTCCAATAATATAATAACATTTTTGCCACTAGGACTGAGGGAGTAGCTGCGCTGACTGTAACAAATTATTTCACTTCGAAAGCCGCTCGATATTCATTGACATTATTCACACAGATTGATTTTGGTTGAGTTTAGGCAACCAACAGGCGCGGCGAAGCGCGCGTACAGCCCAGCGTCTTTGTGCCATCAACAATTTTTTTGAGGTATTCAAAGGTTATTCGGTTGTTGACCCACAACATAGTGATCTGGTTGAAAGACAGAACAAGTAGGCAAAACATCTATCTGAGCTGCCCTGTTTGATGTCCAGCCAGACTGAAGATGTAAATGCCAAGACATTTGCTCTTTAGAGTGCCATGCCATTCATAGTTTGGTCAAGTTATCCCTGACTTCTTACCACAACAAGGAGCCTTCTCCCTCCATCATAACAACAATGAACACAATGAACACTGAATCAATCAAAAATCCAATGCCCAATTACAACAACACAGCGGCACAAACCGAGAAAGAAGAATGCGGTAACATCGATGAGTCTTACACGCTAGGGTCTCTTACAAACCTTCTAAGGGGGGCCTACATAGCCTTCGACGAAGCAATCCCCCCTCCTTGTAACAGCTTCGGCGCTGGCGCTCTACTTGCTGGCTGCACTGATATTGAGTGACCAAGGACATGGTCAGGACATAAGGTGACAAGGGACCCGATGGTTGCATCAGAGGGTCATACTACTCTGGGCTGCTGCGGGCTCAGCATCTCGTCCTCGGACGAGACGTCGTGCTTCGACGACAGCTTCTGCTTTTGCCCGTTCCGTCTCCTGCTGGTGTTCCCGCCTCGCGCTCTTGGCGCTTGCTTGGCGTCGCTGATCTGCAGATAGACGAGACAAAATTATCAGCCCAGAAATGACTTGCACAGCTACTGATCAGCGCTCCACACAAATTAGTTAACCTCAGCACAGAAACCTAAGTGAAGGAATTATACAAACACATATTCTTTTTCTGCCCGTTATGGTTAATTAAACCACCAGGACATCCGAGACCAACTGTCGTGTGTTGTCGCCGTAGGCCATGGCAAGTTGAGCCAACCAGTGTCAACCAGCACCGCTACTTTGAAGATTCTCAAAGAACAATACAAAATAAAGAATATCACCAGAAAACAGATGCGGCCTTATCATGAAGCATTCAACTGGTGGCCAATTTAAGGTAGCCAGAACGACACGTGATCTGACGATAAAAGGAGGCGGTGAACAAGTCAGCAACAGCGCCATACAACGTAGAATAACTTCAAAAAAGGAGAAAGTTGTAAAGCAAAAAGGCCATCTGGGCCTCATCTATCTGTTTATTTTAGTTGCTAAAAAAGCCATTTATCTCACTGAAAATTTGCAATTTCTCTAAATGACAGAGACCATGAGACAAGTCACATCATGTCAATACAAAAAAGCCTATCCAAAGGCAATTTACATACGCGAGAAAAGTAGCTCAGTGGACTGTTCTACCATGTGAGCCACACTAAAGACAGTGATGTGCCACTAATGAATCATTCCGAAGGCCCTACCGAGAAACCTAATAGCTGATAAGCAAGCCCTCGTGTGAAGAATACATCCAGTGGTGGAGCTAGATTTTGCATCACTTGGTTGGTGGTCCATCCAGTGCAAAAAGTTCCACCGGGCCCTCCATGTTTATTTTGGCCAGAATGTTTCATGATTATGACGATGAAATTCCTAATTAGCTTAGAAGTGAACGTCTAGTGGCTTCCACAACCTGGGACCCTGTAGGCCCCTATCACCATCCAATGCAGGTGAACTTGCACAAAGGCCAAAAGGTCGCTACCTATCTAACTAACCCTTTCTGATGAATGGCTTTTTAGCAATGGAAAAGGTAACAAAAGGTAGGACAAAGGATAGTTGCAAACCACCTATTTATTCCAGTATACGAGGTTATTGCTTAGGTATCTGATGCTGAACTTATTATTAAGCAAGCTAATACACCCAATTGACAAATAAATAGGGACTCACAAGGAATACTTACCCCAAAACAAAACTCAGACTGGCCGTAACCCACACCCGGTTCCCCAGCTCTTGGAGGCTTCCCAGAGCCCATGGCAGATGAGCCACGCTTGTTAATGCCGTTACATGAGGCTGCTTCTGCCTCTGTAGCTAGCGGAGGTGGTGGAGATGGCGACGACGAAGGGGAGGTCGAGAATGTTTGAGTCTGTCTTTGGAAGGGGTCATAATGGCCCTTGGCAGGCCCATTGCAAAACCCCGAGTCAATATCAGACTGGAACATGTCCACAAACAGCTGCTGCAGCTCCTCAAAGCTCTCCTGCCTCTGCAAATCCAAAGGCTCATTATTATTGTCATGTTTTCCTTGGATGAACAAAGTCCAGGAAAAAAAAATCATTTTCTAGTTTATTCCAGAAAAGTTCACCCAAGTTTCATTTTTAGTATCCAAGAAAACCATGGAAGATATGGAACTCCAGCAATCCTTTTTCAAGCCTTGAACATACATACATACAAAAAACAATATCTTTTGAAGCTACTGAAATCCTTCAAGTAAACCTAAGCAAGATATTAATGACTCGCCCACTCATATTTGGACAACTTTGTTATGTTTATTGACGAGTGTTCCAATGGACAAGGAAATATGTATGCCAATCATATAGTTATGCTGTGAAAAGTCATGTGCAATGTCAAAAACTTAAAAACTTTCACTTTATGCTTCTCAGAATTTTGCCAACAATTTTTCCCACAATAGCACAAAATTCTAAACAAACAGCAGCAAGATTCTTGTAGAACAAATAAAGCGTGATGAGGCCTCTGAGAACCCCAAAGGAGAATGGGTTCAGTCCAAAAACAGCAAGTTTTTTTCATCCATATTAGGATACGGTGACGAAGAACAGAAATTGCTATTTTTTTTTCCTTTTCCTAGTTCTTCTTCCAAGCCCAGGATAAACATTTTACAACAGATAAGATGATGGTTGGCGAAGTATGGTGATAAAATCAGTGTCAAAACCCAAAATAACAGAAATAGCGGCAACTAATGCTAGATTACAAAAAACATCTATAACGGAGACCGTGAAGCGAATGGTTCTTACCGCTGGCCGCGTCTGGCTCATCATATGGGCCATCTCACCAAGGAAGTCCCCCATCCCCTGCATCTGCAAAACAATAGCAGAAAACGTCACTCGCACTATAAGTGACACCAAAGGAAAGCACAATCACAATGCGCGATCCTTACGCTGTCGTCGCTGTCTTCTTCTTCTTGGTACACCCCCACGTCGTAGAGGAACCGCTTGTTGGCATCGGAGAGGACTGCACAAGAACAACAATGGGATGGGAGCACGAGGGCTCCATGCGATAAGTTTGCCAACTAGCTTGCTAGATCGGTTGGGCGGGTTAGTCAGTTTGTTGCAACATGTAGCAAGTGATGTGGGGTGGATTGTGAGCACATAAATATGGGGGGAGGGGGTTGAGCTTGAGAGAAGGAAGATTGAGACCGGAATAGGCGCCCTGGATCTCCTGGAACTTCTCCTTGGCCTCCTCCATGTGCTTGGTGCCGCTGGAGGACGAGCATCTGTCCGGATGCCACCTCTGCAACAGGTCACATATCAAGTTTTCAGCTGAATTTGTGGATGGAAAACGAAAAGCAGAGCAGTTTCAGAGTTGGAACAGAGCAAAACATGGGACGAATCAAGCAATGTTCGACGAGTACGGAAATGGCAGGACAGGCGAAATACGCCAATAATTGGCTACAAGCATGGTGTCTGGGGATCTAAATCACCGGATCGACAAAGATCACGAGCTCCCTCGCAAACTCGCATAAAGTATGAGGGGCAGACGGGACTGCAGCGCCGTTGAGCTACAGGAATACGAACGAACTTTGGCGCCAACCTCCAATTTCCAAACCGGAGATCGGCGACCGGTAATCATCCTCGCCGCCATGGCGCGAGGCGCAATCCACGGCCGCGCCTCCCCGGTTCCCGGCCGAATCGAGAGCGGGGGGCACGTACCACGTAGATGCAGACGAAGATTTGACGAAAAATAACGCGGAAACGTGCACAGCGGGAAGAGAGGAGGGGTCCGTGACTCTCGCTCACCATGGCCAGCTTCCGGTAGGCGAGCTTGAGGTCGGCGTCGGAGCACTCCTTGCTGAGCCCCAGCACGGCGTACAGGTCGCCGCCGCCGGGCGCCGCCGGCCCCGCGCCGCCGCACCCGTCGCCGCCGGTGGCCATGCCGCGCGCGTCGCCGGCCGGAGGGGCCTGAGGATGCGCGGGGGAGGAGGAGGAGAGGGGAGGGGAGGAGAGGAGGAGGTTCCTGGTGTTTCCTTCTCTGTCTCTCTCGGCTGGCTCAGGTCGCTCCTCTCCACGCACGGAAGACGGAACTGCCTGGCCTGCCCCTGGAAGCCTCTGGAAGCACGGCCATCATGCCCACTTGACCCTTTTTTAAAAGGCTTATTTTTCTCAACCTGCGAATTTCTCTTCCTGGCTTTGTTTTCACGCCTTGGCGCCTTGCGAAAAGGCGACGCGGTAGTAGCTTGCTTCGAAAACTAACTTTGGCCTCTGGAAAAAATAATATTACCCCGTCCTAAAATTCTTGTCTTAGATTTGTCACGGTTGACGGCGTTGCGTCGGTTTTTAAAAGCAGCGTCTAATATGTATATGAAGCGTTTTTAGTGCTACTGGGTAAACAATCAAGAAAGCGGCACTACCGTTATCATAACTCTTTCCTTTTAACTTTGGATTTATACAGTTGTTAATAAATTGTGCATGCCTTCCACATTCAGAGTAGAATTCTCCAGGTATTATGACCGAATAGGTATATTTTCTTTGCGAGCTATGTCCACCCTCCAAGCTGGGTGGCATGCCTAAAAACCGCTAGGTTTCCATCTCCAAATGCACATCTTTGCATGATCATGACACCAACGCCGTGTTAGCCCGCTTCCCTGGTAATGCATAGCTATGACAGTCGGAATGGCAAGCTCGGCCAGCAACGGTCAATCGGTTTAAAAGCGATGTCTATCATATGAATCTATCGATAAGTTGTGTCATTATGTTGTGTTTCATAGCTCCCGTTTTATGTTAAACCTTGTTATGTTGTTATGTCCACTCTCCAAGCATGAGAAACTGTTTAGGTGTATATATCGTGGATGAGAAACCGTTATGTTGTTGTGTAGGTCTATATATGGTGCTCTTTGAAAAAAAAAAAAACTTGCGAGCTATGTCCACTCTCCAAGCACGAGAAACCATTGCAAAATCCGCATGTTGATAGGCTTTGCTTCCATGGACCATGGCAGATTGGAGGATTTTTCTTTCAAAACCCCGTTATGTTGTCATTGTTTTGCTATGTTGTTGTTTAGGTCCATATATTGTGTTCATTGAAAAAAAAATGTTTCCTTGCAAGCGTGGTTCATCATCCAAGCATAAGAAACCATTGCAGATTCCGCATATTGACACACTTTACTTCCACTGTATAATGAATAATTTTCCATGTTTAAGTATACATCTTCGCGTCAATGCAGAGCCGTGTTAGCTCATTTCCTAATAATGCACAACTGAGGCGATCAACTTCCCATGGTTTTGAAAGCGATACCTACCATATGAAACAATTATAGTGCTACCTTAAAACCATCCAGAAAATGCCCTTAATATTATCATAGATCTTTCCTTTTAGCTTTAGAGTTTGAAAGTCACTAAAATTGTGCATGCCTTCCATGTTAGTAATAAAATTCTCTAGGTACTGTGCTGGAGGACGTATGTTTTTGTTGCGAGCTAGGTCCACCTTCCAAGTATAAAAAATTAGTACAGATTCCGGGTGACATTCTTTGCTTCCATGGAAAATGTTTGATTTTCATTTGTAAATGTACATCTTTGCATCACCACGACACTACGTTGGTCCATTTTCCTAGTGCATAGCTAGGAAAATCAAAACAGCAAGCCCACTCGGCAATGTTTAATCAATTTCAAAGCGATGTCTATCATATATATGAAGCAATTTTAGTGCTAACGGGGTATCAAACATGTAGTTGTGTCGTTATGTTGTGTTTCATAACTCTCACTTTTTTATCTTAGATCTTGAAAGTTATTAGCAAATTACATGTGCTTTGCAGGTCAATAGTAAAACTTCTCTAGGTATTGTGTTCAAAGGTGTATATTTTCCTTGTGAGCTAGGTCCACTCTCCTAGTATGACAAAACCATTGTATATCTTTGCTTCCACGACCAAACGGTTGATTTCCATCTCTACATGTTTATTTGCATCACCGCGAAGCGCATTCATATATTTCCTAATGATGCAAAACTAGGATAACTCAAATAGCGAGCCTGCCCAACAATGTTCAATCAGTTGAAAGCAATGTCTTGCCATATAAAGCAATTTCGTGCTAGCGAGGAAACCGCCGAGAAGTTGTGTCGTCATGTTGTGTTTCATAGCTCTAGATTCTTTTTGACCTTAGGCCTTGAAAGTTAGCGGTAATTTACACATGTTTTGGAAGTTAGTAATAAAATTCTCCAGGAATCACGCTAGAAGATGCCTAGTTTTCTTTGCGAACTAGGTCCATTCTTCAAGTGGTTGCATGCATCGCCCAGATACAGAGGTCGGGGGTGATCCTCCTTTTCAAAAATAAAAATAAAAAAATTCTTCAAGTATGAAAATACCCGTTGCAGATTCTGGGTGACAAGCATTGCTGATTTCCACAATTTTTTTTATCTGGGTGACAAGCATTGCTGATTTCCACAATCTTTTGCATTGCTAATTTCCACAATCCACTAGTAGATAAAGGGTCTTTAGCCCCGATTCATTTGGGCCTTTTAGCCCCGGTTCCAGAACCGGGACAAGAGGGTCGGTACTAATGCTCTGACCCTTTAGTCCCGGTTCAATCCAGAACCGGGGCAGAAGGGTGTCCACGTGGCCTGTGCACCGAGTCCAGGCAGGAGGGGCTTTAGTCCCGGTTGGTGGTACCAACCGGGACCAAAAGGCATCCACGCGTCAGCATTTCTGTGGCTGTGGTTTTTGTTTTTTTAAAGGGGGGGGGTTTAGGTTTTGGGGGATTAATTTAGGTGTTTCATATATTGTGTTAGCTAGCTAATTAATAGAGAGAAGTGTTCTCTCTTATGTCCGTGCTTGGTCGACGCTACATACTACACATACGTATATAGAGAGGACTAGAGTCACGCTAGCTAGCTAGCTACTAAGCAAACGAAGGAAACAGAAGATCGTATAATCAACATATATATATATGCATACAGAGAGAAGTAATATCGACCACCTCTCCTTCTCCGAGAGATTGGTCGAACAACAAGTTCTCGTATATCTATCCGACACTACCGGGTACATATATACAACAATTATCTCTTACAAAAATAATCTCCTAACACATGGATGCATGGTCCACATAGTATTCTCCATCTTCAGCGATCACGTGTTCAAGGAAGAATGCCGCCAATTCCTCTTGAATTGCTCGCAGACGATCTGGTGTTAGGAGTTCATCCCGCATCCGAAACATCTAATTTGAAGTAGGGGGTCAATACATGAAATGATGCTATAAATTTGTGAATATTATTGATTTCTTACGCACTTCAAATTGTCCATCAGTGTAGCCCCGCTCACAGGTCGTGTGGCGGATGGACTCGCAAATGTAGTATCCACAATAATCATTCCCGGATTCCTGCCACAACCACTTTACAAGAAATAGAGGTCAATCAAACTGATAAGCAAGAATGCCAAATTGGTATTGATGAAACTAGCGCTTGAATCAAGATATAGGAGATGCGCGCGCGGAACATGCTACTATACAGTACTTACTTTCGGGTATCTAAATTGTAGCTTCTTCGGCAGTCCCGGAGCTTTTTTGGTGAATTTTTTCCAAGCCCTGCCAGACAAAGAAAACAATTAATTAGTTGATATCAGAAATGAAGTTGTTGAGATATATGCATGGTGGATAATATTGATCGATTTAACTTACCTGGCTAGCATTTGAGTCATGTCCGCATACTCCTCGGGATCTTTACGTTTAGAGTCGAAGACAGTTACTACTCCCTTCTCAAGCTTAATCTCTAAGAGAATATAGTGGAAGCTGCGCACGAATGCATGAGATCATCAATTACATCACTATAACCTTGACTGATATATAAGGGAAACCAAATATGCACAAGACATTAACACTCACTTGAAGTTGTAAGGAAAGAGTATTATATCTTTGTTTTCATTTACCACCAACGATCGTAGCAAGTTGGTCTCGGTATCGTCGGGACGCAATTTAACCTCGGTTGCATCTATGAGGTATGTGTTAATAAACCCAATATCACCTACTTGTCTTTTCTTCAATTCGACGATCTTCAATCTGCATAATATAGTGAGGATAATTATAAATACATGCAATGAAGATCAGCTATATAGAGAGACTTAATGACAGAAGTAGTACTACTTACAGACAGTAGCAGGTGACCGTTGTTTTATCGAGGGCCAATTGATTGAAAAATTGATAGAACTCCTCAAATGGAACAGGCAACAGGTCAATTCCAACGAGGTCATGCTCCGGTTTAACTCTCAAATACAAGTTATTCCTCCCCCAGACTCTCTGCAGATTTTCAAGTACCAATCATGCAATCTTCGCATATTTGTTGATAGAGATCTTTCATTTTTGACGAGAGGCTTTTTGTACTCGTATCTTTCTATCTGCACTTCCAAGAAATTATAATATACATCGTCGGACGTGTAATCTGCAAGATTGGTATAACCGGGCACCATCCTCGGATCATTAGCGACCATGTCGCTAGACACCTTGAGCGAGGGGCACGATTGGTCCACTTGTTCGCCGAGCTGGGCAATTTGTTTCCCAGCTCGCCCTTCTGCTAACCTCTGATCACTTTTAGTACTTCCCGACCGCTTCGCTGCTTGATATGACTTTTGGATCATGCGGTCATAGTTGTCCTGCGGCTTACTTTGCGCTGGTTGCTTCAGGGCAGCAAGAGTGCGCTTTGCTTTCACCGCATCTATCTTCTCCTCCGGAGGTGGATGTCTCTGTGCTTTCAACCCTTCAAAAAAGTCCTTCACTTGGCCTTGAGCGATCTTCGTGTTTTCCTCGTCGGACCTCTCGTACGGTAACTTCTCTAGAGGCGTGAGAGAAGGACCAGATCTGCATCGCCTCCCGCCTCTGGCACTGGTAGACGTCGCCGGACCAGACGAAGCGGCTGTCTTTTTTACTTGCTTACACGCCGGAGCAGGAGCAGCCGGAGCGGCGGCAGGTCTCTTCCCCCCTTGCTGATTAGGCGGTGAAGGAGGAGCAGGCTGGCTGCTCGGGCACGCCGGCGACGAAGGAGGCGGAGTGCCGCCATGCGCCGGCGGCGAAGGAGGCGGAGTGCCGCCACGCGCCGGAGAAGGAGCCGGAGTGCCTTGATGGTCACTCATCGGAGGAGGAGGCGGTGGAGGAGGCAGAGTGCCCTGACTCGCCGGAGGAGGAGGAGGAGGCAGAGGCGTCCAGTTGAGAATATTGATTAGGTCCTTCCGCCATAGGCATGGAGTCTTCAGTGAAGAACCTAGCTGAGTCTCCCCTTCACCGGTAGGGTGGTCAAGCTGGAGCTCCTCAAATCCCTCCGTTATTTCGTCGACCATCACCCTAGCATATCCTTCTGGAATCGGTCGGCAGTGAAAAGTGTCGTCGGGTCCAGAAGGATAAACAGAGCCAGCAGCCGTCTTGACCTTCAGATTCATCCATTGTGCCATAAGGTGGCAATTTTGTGCCTACGTGATAGCATCCACAGGATTCCTGGCAGTAGCCGTCAAGGCAAGCTCTGGCTGAAGCAGCTCGGTGGAAGCCACGCTGCTTCTCCGCTGAGATGGCGGGGTAGCTTCGGGGGAAGCTTCGGCAATTCTTTTCTCCCGATTTGCTTCCCGTTCCTCTATCGCTTGTATTCTGGCCCGCAGCGCCTGGATTTCGGTCTGCTCCATTTTCTTCCTCCTGTCGTGGCATTTGTAGCCTCCTGCGTCCGGAAATCCAGCACGCCACGGAAGGGAGCCTGGCGTGCCTCCTGTCCGTCCAGGGTGCTCAGGATTCCCGAGGGCCATTGTCAGCTCGTGGTTCTCTCTGTCGGGGATGAACGTCCCTTCATGCGCTGCTTTGATATACTGTCGCATCTTCCTGAGTGGTGTTTCCAATTGCTTGTCCGTCCAAATGCACCACCCTGTTACAGGGTCCAAGGTTCCGCCAGCCCCGAAGAACCAAGTCCGGCAACGTTCTGGCCAGTGAATTGTCTTTGGTTCGATCCCTTTCTGAAGCAGATCATTCTCAGCCTTGGCCCACTTAGGCCGGGCTATGAGGTAGCCGCCCGACCCCGTGCGATGGTGATGCATCTTCTTCGCAGCATTTATCCGGTTTGTCTCCGACATCTTCTGACTCTTTTCCGACTTCTTATGGGCCACAAATGCGGGCCAGTCATCTTTGATCTTCTCTATATGCCCACGAATTCTGGAGTCTTTTTATCTTTGACAAACTTATTTAGTTTTTTCTTCCATGCCCTGAATTGGTCTGCCATCTTCGAAAGTGCAGCAGACTTGATTAACTCCTCTTTAACTGGGTTCGCCGGATCAACCTCTCGCGGTAGGACGAAATTTGACTTCAGCTCAGTCCAAAGATCTTCTTTCTGCATATCAGTGACATAAGTCACCTGAGCGTCGTTTGCAGCCGGCTTTAACCATTGATGGATGCTGATCGGGATCTTGTCCCTAACCAGAACCCCGCACTGATTAACAAATGCGTTCTTTGTCCGGATGGGTGCAATCGGCTCGCCGGAGCGCGAGATTTCTAAGATCTCAAACTTTTCATCCGGCCTCAACTTTTTCTTCGCTCCTCGTCTCTTTACCGAAGATTTGCTCGATCCGGAGGGCTAGAAAAAGGAACAAAGACGAGAGTTAATGAATGAATCAATTAACTAGTCAGCACATGCTTAACTAACATATATACCTCCTGGCTGGACTCGGTTCGGTCACCGGAGCCAGCATCACGGTCTCCTTCTTGCACCGGCATTGGGTCACCGGAGCCGTCCTCACGGTCTACTTCTTCCATGTGCATTGGGTCACCGAATTCATCAATATCATAGCCTAGATCTTCCAGCTACAGCTCTTGTTCGACCTGCTCATCGATGTCGTTGAGATACGACAAGACAACATTTTGTCCGTGTGCGATTATGTCCATCAACATCGCTTCTTGTGCTAGGTCTCGGGTGTTGTCGTCCATTGTTTCTACAAATATTTACAACATGCCAATTATTATTCAAACATGACAGATGGATATATTAATGGCAAACGTAGAACTAGCTTCAACCCTCGACTGCTCGGCGATCCACAAACCCTAGACCCCCTCATGTCACATTTTGTCTAGTGTCAAAGGATTCAACAAAACCAATACTTCATCATTAGGCGAAAGTAACAGTAGCATGATGGTACGAAGCTCTCCAAAGTTGTTTTGGAACGGAGTCCCCGGATAAGATAATTCGTAACAAAAGACGGATTATCCTATCAGGGACTTCGTTCCAGAACAACTTTGCATAACTTTGTACCAAAATGCCCCGGTTACTTCTGGCAAATGATGAAGTCATGGAATTCTTCAATACTTTGACACTAGCTAGGCAA
>LR738714.1:630994350-631037292 GCA_902687465.1 Secale cereale
CCCGGTTGCTGCCACCAACCGGGACTAAAGGTCACTTTTCAGCAGCCCAAAGGGCGAGAAGGAGGGGCCTTTAGTCCCGGTTGCTGCCACCAACCGGGACTAAAGGGGGGTATTAGTCCCGGTTTCAGCCACCAACCGGGACTAATGCCACCCTTTAGTCCCGGTTGGTGGCTGAAACCGGGACTAAAGGCCTTGCCGCGATGCGTAGGGAAGTTTAGTCCCACCTCGCTAGTTGAGGGAGAGCAGCACCAGTTTATAAGCCCCGCTGCCTCTCTCCTCTCGAACTCCTCTATACTGCAGGCCTAAGTGCCTAAACTGACACTGATTTGCCTGTGGTCTTGCTGGGCTTTCTACGGGCCTGAATCCTGGCCCATGGTTGGGTTTCTAGTCGTATTCAGGCCGTGTGGGCCCAGCAGGTGGCATATTTTTTATTTTTTTTCTTTGTTGCTTTATTTTTTAGTTTTGTTTCTACTTTCAACAAAATATTTACTGTTGCTATTTTTATTTATTTGTTTTCTTTGTTGCTTTATTTATTTGATTTTGTTTTTACTTACAAAAAAATACTTATTGTTGCTATTTTTTTTCAAGTTTTTTTGTTTTGTTTTCTGCATTATTTATTTTCTTTTGTAAAACCAATTACAAACTTTCTGTTAGTGCAAGTAGTATTCAAATTTGAATAGTTTAAATTTGAAATTATTTGTTTTCTTTGTTGCTTTATTTATTTTATTTTGTTTCTACTTACAATGAAATACTTATTGTTGCTATTTTTTATTTTTTTGCAAGTTTTTTTGTTTTCTGCATTATTTATTTTCTTTTGTTTTTTGTTTTATTTTTTAATTCTTTCTGGTAAAACCAATTACAAACTTTATGTTAGTGCAAATTTGAATAGTATAAACTGACAATGGTATCATACTCGTTTGTTACAAAGTTGGCATGGTATCATCATAATAGTTGCGGAAAAAAGTCTTCACTTTTTCTTCGCTTGTGTCATTTGCTTATTGCGTCGTAACCATGGATAATCTTCATCGTTTCTCAGGATGCTTGGGTCAGCCTTGACTTTGAAGGGAGGAATTTCATGAAACTTTTCATAATCTTCAGACATGTCTGTCTTGCCCTCCACTCCCAGGATGTCCCTTTTTCCTGAAAGAACTATGTGGCGCTTTGGCTCATCGTATGATGTATTCGCTTCCTTATCTTTTCATTTTCTCGGTCTGGTAGACATGTCCTTTACATAGATAACCTGTGCCACATCATTGGCTAGGACGAACGGTTCGTCAGTGTATCCAAGATTTTTCAGATCCACTGTTGTCATTCCGTACTGTGGGTCTACCTGTACCCCGCCTCCAGACAGATTGACCCATTTACACTTAAACAAAGGGACCTTAAAATCATGTCCGTAGTCAAGTTTCCATATGTCCACTATGTAACCATAATATGTGTCCTTTCCCCTCTCGGTTGTTGCATCAAAGCGGACACCGCTGTTTTGGTTGGTGCTCTTTTGATCTTGGACAATCGTGTAAAATGTATTCCCATTTATCTCGTATCCTTTGTAAATCAATACAGTCGAAGATGGTCCCCTGGACAACAAGTACAACTCATCACAAACAGTGTTGTCACCTCTCAGACGTGTTTCCAACCAACTGCTGAAAGTCCTGATGTGTTCACGTGTAATCCAGTCGTCGCACTGCTCCGGGTGTTTGGAGCGCAGACTGTTCTTGTGTTCATCGACATACGGGGTCACCAATGTAGAGTTCTGTAGAACTGTGTAGTGTGCTTGAGACCAAGAATATCCGTCCCTGCATATTATTGAGTCCCTACAAGCGTGCCTTTTCCAGTCAGTCTCCCCTCATACCGCGATTTAGGGAGACCTATCTTATTAAGGCCAGGAATGAAGTCAACACAAAACCCGATGACATCCTCTGTTTGATGGCCCATGGAGATGCTTCCTTCTGGCCTTGCGCGGTTACGGACATATTTCTTTAGGACTCCCATGAACCTCTCAAAGGGGAACATATTGTGTAGAAATACGGGCCCCAGAATGACAATCTCGTCGACTAGATGAACTAGGACGTGTGTCATGATATTGAAGAAGAATGGTGGGAACACAAGCTCGAAACTGACAAGACATTGCGCCACATCACTCCTTAGCCTTGGTACGATTTCTGAATCGATCACCTTCTGAGAGATTGCATTGAGGAATGCACATAGCTTCACAATGGCTAATCGGACGTTTTCCGATAGAAGCCCCCTCAATGCAACCGGAAGCAGTTGCGTCATAATCACATGGCAGTCATGAGACTTTAGGTTCTGAAATTTTTTCTCTGCCATATTTATTATTCCCTTTATATTCGACGAGAAGCCAGTCGGGACCTTCATACTGAGAAGGCATTCAAAGAAGATTTCTTTCTCTTCTTTCGTAAGAGCATAGCTGGCAGGACCTTCATACTGCTTCGGAGGGATGCCGTCTTTTTCGTGCAAACGTTGCAGGTCCTCCCGTGCCTCAGCTGTATCTTTTGTCTTTCCATACACGCCCAAGAAGCCTAGCAGGTTCACGCAAAGGTTCTTCGTCACGTGCATCACGTCGATTGAAGAGCGGACCTCTAGGTCTTTCCAGTAGGGTAGGTCCAAAAATATAGATTTCTTCTTCCACATGGGTGCGTGTCCCTCATCGTCATTCGGAACAGCTAGTGCGCCGGGGCCCTTTCCAAAGATTACGTGTAAATCATTGACCATAGCAAGTACGTGATCACCGGTACGCATGGCGGGCTTCTTCCGGTGATCTGCCTCGCCTTTGAAATGCTTGCCTTTCTTTCGACATTGATGGTTGGTCGGAAGAAATCGACGATGGCCCAGGTACACATTCTTCCTGCACTTGTCCAGGTATATACTTTCAGTGTCATCTAAACAGTGCGTGCATGCGTGGTATCCTTTGTTTGTCTGTCCTGAAAGGTTACTGAGAGCGGGCCAATCGTTGATGGTCACGAATAGCAACGCCTTTAGGTCAAATTCCTCCTGTTTGTGCTCATCCCACGCACGTACACCGTTTCCATTCCACAGCTGTAAAAGTTCTTCAACTAATGGACTTAGGTACACATCAATGTCGTTGCCGGGTTGCTTAGGGCCTTGGATGAGAACTGGCATCATAATGAACTTCCGCTTCATGCACATCCAAGGAGGAAGGTTATACATACATAGAGTCACGGGCCAGGTGCTGTGATTGCTGCTCTGCTCCCCGAAAGGATTAATGCCATCCGCGCTTAAAGCAAACCATACGTTCCTTGCGTCCTTTGCAAACTCCTCCCAGTACTTTCTCTCGATTTTTCTCCATTGCGACCCGTCAGCGGGTGCTCTCAACTTCCCGTCTTTCTTACGGTCCTCACTGTGCCATCGCATCAACTTGGCATGCTCTCTGTTTCTAAACAAACGTTTCAACCGTGGTATTATAGGAGCATACCACATCACCTTTGCAGGAACCCTCTTCCTGGCGGGCTCGCCATCAACATCACCAGGGTCATCTCGTCTGATCTTATACCGCAATGCACCGCATACCGGGCATGCGTTCAGATCGTTGTATGCACCGCGGTAGAGGATGCAGTCATTAGGGCATGCATGTATCTTCTGCACCTCCAATCCTAGAGGGCATACGACCTTCTTTGCTGCGTATGTACTGTCGGGCAATTCGTTATCCTTCGGAAGCTTCTTCTTCAATATTTTCAGTAGCTTCTCAAATCCTTTGTCAGCCACAGCATTCTCTGCCTTCCACTGCAGCAATTCCAGTACGGTACCGAGCTTTGTGTTGCCATCTTCGCAATTGGGGTACAACCCTTTTTTGTGATCCTCTAACATGCGATCGAACTTCAGCTTCTCCTTTTGACTTTCACATTGTGTCCTTGCATCGACAATGACTCGGCGAAGATCATCATTTGGTTCCTCTTGATCTTCAGCAGCTTCACCCGTTGCAGCATCATTGGGCACATCGTCTGGTTCCTCTTGATCTTCACTAGCTCCCCCCATTGCAGCATCACCGTATTCAGGGGGCACATAGTTGTCATCGTACTCTTCTTCTTCGCCGTCTTCCATCATAACCCCTATTTCTCCGTGCCTCGTCCAAACATTATAGTGTGGCATGAAACCCTTGTAAAGCAAGTGGGAGTGAAGGATTTTCCGGTTAGAGTAAGACATCGTATTCACACATTTAGTGCATGGACAACACATAAAACCATTCTGCTTGTTTGCCTCTGCCGCATTTAGAAACTCACGCACGCCCTTAATGTACTCGGAGGTGTGTCTGTCACCGTACATCCATTGGCGGTTCATCTGAGTGCATTTATATATAATTAAGTGTGTCAAAAACCATTACAGAACATCATAAATAGATAATTAATCGACCAAATGGATAAAAGTTCATCATCACATTAAAACCAAAGTACATACATATATAGTTCTCATCTAACAACATATAGCTCTCCATACACATCGAAACTATGTAAAACATTTCAACGCGAAAACAAATGCTATCATAATCGCAACCAAGGTAACAATTGATCCAACGGCATACTGATACCAAGCCTCGGTATGAATGGCATATTTTCTAATCTTTTTAATCTTCAACCGCATTGCATCCATTTTGATCTTGTGATCATCGAAGACATCCGCAACATGCAACTCCAATATCATCTTCTCGTCCACAATTTTTTTTATTTTTTCCTTCAAGAATTTGTTTTCTTCTTCAACTAAATGTAACCTCTCGACAATAGGGTCCATCTTGATCTTGTGATCATCGATAACTTCCGCAACATGCAACTCCAATTCCATCTTCTCCTCCTCCATTTTTTCCAATTTTTTCTTTAACGAAATGTTTTCCTCTTCAACTAAATTTAACCTCTTCACAAGAGGGTCGGTTGGAATTTCCGGTTCAACTACCTCCTAGACATAATAAAACATCTATGCATGTCAGGTTGGTCGGCATAACTATCATAAGCACTAAAACAAATAGTTATAAATTAAAGATAATATACCACATCCGAATCGTAGACCAGACGAGGGCCCACGTGGGCGGATATCAAAACCATCACACTATATAATAACAAGCAATAATAAACGTAAGCAAATTAGACAAATATCTATCTAAAGCAATAATAAAAGTAAGAAAAGCATGGACATAACAAGAGGCTCACCACGGTGGTGCCGGTGACGAGATCGGCGGGGGCGATCGACGGCGGCGAAGACGGGGACGGGACGTGACGGACCGCTAAACCTAGACAAATCTCGGAGAAAATAGAGCTTCGAGAGGAGAAAAGCTTAACTAGTGTGGCTCGGGCATTCCACCGAACACGTTGTGTGCATAGGAGGTGAGCTAGAGCACCACTAACCCCTCTCCCCCTCGGCCAGAAAAAAAACCAGAGCAGTGAGCTCTGCTCTTGAGTGAGGAGGTTTATATAGGCAACTCACTGGTCCCGGTTGGTGCTACAAACCGGGACTAAAGGGGTGCCTTTGGTCCCGATTCATAAAACCAACCGGGACCAATAGTGGTGGGCCAGGAGCTAGAGCCATTGGTCCCGGTCTTTAGCTCCAACCGGGACCAATGGCCCACGTGGCCCGGCCGGCACCCTGGGCTAACGAACCGGGTCCAGTACCCCCATTGGTCCCGGTTCTAGATTGAACCGGGGCTAATGGGCTGGACCAATGCCCTGTTTTCTACTAGTGATCTTTGCATCACCACGAAACGCGTTAGTCCATTCCTAATAATGCAAAACTAGGGTAATGAAGTGGTAAGCCTTGTCAACAACTTCCCATCGGCTGGAAGCAATGTCTTACCATATGAAGCAATCTAGCACTATCGAAGAAACCATCGATCAGTGTCATTGTGTCACTGTCCAAGCTTACGCCTTGCAAGTTACCAACAAAACTGCATTTTCTTTGCACAACAACAATAAAATTCTCCAAGTAATGTCCTCAAAGAAGTATTATTTTTTGAGGTAAAGACCGTTGTATATTTTCGTTAATCAAGGAAAAGTATATACAAAGACAAAAGGAAAAAGAAAAGCAAAAGCAAACAAAGCTCAGTAACCTACCAATGCCCTGCTTGGGAATCACCATGACAAACAGCCAGCAGACAAAAAATGAGACGCAATCCAGTCTATAAAAACTTGCATATATCTGAGCTTGATCTTGTGCTGAAGCAGAACTAGAACTTTCCATGAATTGGGACTTGGATTAATGTGCCTAAAGAAGCATATTTTCCTTGCGGGCTATAAATATGAAAAATCCTTGTGGATTCTGGGTGACAAGCTTTGCTTCCACGGCAAGACAGTATGTTTCCATATCTAGCTAATTGCACATATTTGCATCACCACGAAGTCACATTTGTCCATTTCCTGGTAATGCATAACTCGGGTGGCAAACCATTCAACAACGCCACAGTTTGTAACATCTGAAAACTGTTAGTCACTCCCACAGGTTATTTAAATTTGACCTTGCCCACAAAAAATATTAACATTTGAAATATCAAACTGGTTTCATGAGATTCTTTACAAAGTTTACTTTCATACTATTTAGTATTGCAGATAAATAACATTTTCTATGAAATTGGTCAAACTTAAGGCCAACTCCAATGCGAAGACCCAGACGGACGCACCTTTCGTCCATTTAAGTTGGCCAGACGGACACCAACGCCCGTCCTTATTAGCCGGCCCATCGGTGTGCCTTCAAAATTTTGAAATTTAAAATATTTTACACTGCCACCAAAAGTCTCGGCCGTACACTAACTTAAACTAAAAAAATGACATAAATAACGTGAACTAAATGGAACCCTAGATCTAGCCCTAGCCGTTGTTGTCGCTTGAAGTTAACGGAAGGTAGAGCCTGCCACATGAACGACCATAGGACAAGTGGCGCCCGCGCAGGCAGTGGTGCAGCGGGTGGCACCAGCTGCTGCTCCACCATCGGTTGCTATTGTGGTGACCATGGCTCCGCTCCCGCCCAATTGGGTGGGGCCGACACCAACTCCGGCGTGCAGGCCACTGTGGTTGTCCACGACCACGAATGCCCCACCAGTGCCTCAAATGGAACGGTCGGCTCCTCCGCCACCTCCTACTCCTCCGGCTCGGGGAGGGCGACATTGCCTGCGACCAATTAGGATGGCTACATCGCCGGGCCCTCCCGTTCAGAGAGTTGTTAGAGCTCGGATAACTCTATGGCCTTTTGAGTTCCTCCTCCTCCTCCTTGGCATTCTAGGAAGCCATGTTGGACGTAGCGGCTGGGTTTATTTGACTGGGAGCACGCGCACACGCACGCCTGCCGCATGCATGGGACTAGGAGCACGTGCACGAGTGGGAGCACGGGTGTGAAGTACGACAGGCGTCGCATGTCGTGCTTGTCATGTGAACCAAGTGTCCCAAAATGGCGATGAGACGACGTATGTTGGGTCATAGCGAAGATCCTCGGGGAGCTAATCTTGGAGGCGGTGTATCTCCAACAGACGTATGCGGCCGGTGGCCGAAATGGGAGGCACGGGGCACCCTCTCTGGGTTGAGGTGCCAGCTGTCCGGAAGGTGGACGTTAGGCCACGATGCGAGCGAGGGTGGTCTCATCCCAGTACTGTTGGACTGCTTGACGCCAATGCAGATACACTGTTGTGAGCAAGGTCAGCGCAAGCTTGTCGCGCGGCGGCACAACCCCCTAAGAACTAGAGGAGGAGCCGGCCTCCTGGTCATGCTTCCCGGGCTTCCCCGGGATCAACTTCCACAACATTTTGGCTGGCGGGTGGTGGTGGGCAACAGTGGTTATGGTTTGTCGGCTGTCTGGGGGCTTAGGAGAGGACGAAGACCGGGAAGTGCATTGGACGGCCCCTCCAGTTGAACGCGTGACATTAAAAAGGACCGAATGGAAGGGACATGGGTGACTGACGTGTGGAGCTCTCCCACACGAGTGGATTAAATGGGCCGGTGGGTGGTGGTTGGTGGTTGGGCGACCGAAGCACGGGCCCAAGACTGACACCAAAAGGACGTGCGGCGTGCTTGTTTCGTGTCGTGTGGATGCAAATGGAGCCCAAATTTACGGTAGAAATGCGTCCGGACAAATACAAGACAGACAAATTTTATGTTTGTGACCTCGCGTCTAGTCATACACAAATGATAGAAATGGGTTACCCTAAAAAAATGATTGAAATGGGTCGCCGTGTTCGAAGCTGAAACTTCAATTATTTTGAGACGGAGGAGCATGATTTAAGTACTTTGTGCTAGAGCGAGAGAAGAAGCATAATCTCCACTACTATTAAACAATCAAACAAGAACTTTCTTATGTGCACCCAGCAATTAGTCTCACAAAACATACAAACCAATCAGTACCGCACAATTAGCCCTACAAATATCAATCTAACGGCCATCATTGATCTAATACCTCTACGGTGTGCACTTAGCAAATTCCCATGACTGACCGTACTTCACCACCGGAGGAATATTCCAACTACCAGCCCGCATCCCCTGCAATCATACAGGTGTGCTCGCAAATTGATAAGGAAACTCAACTAAATCAGCTCCCCTGCTCCCCTAAATCAAACTGATAAGGCCCTTGACCTCGACGCCTCTCGCCAACCCCATCTCTTGCCTCACCGATACCTCGCGGAACTGCACCGCTCAGTCGCCTCCCTGCATGATCGCCACCGCCAGTTGTTGCCGCTCACAGCGTGTAATCCGTCAAGTGAGATAGCGGACACCCACGACCCTGCCCTCGCAACATGACCCGTCCGCAAGATAGCCAGTGCCCAGGAGCCTGCCCCGGCACCCGCGAGGCCGCGCCCGCCCTGCGCGTCCCCTGAACCATTCGGCCATACGAAGCTGTAATTTTTCCCTCCCCTTCTTCAGGTTCAACTTCTTCTGGTGACCTGTTGTAGCATTATACAGGATTAGAATTTTCAGAATAGAGTTCTACAATACAAAGAGTTGCACAACACAATGCTATAAGCCGTTCGTTTTATGTCTGTAATTAATGGTTTTCTATGTGGAACATGGTTAGTGTCTTGGCTACTGTAATTTTGTAACTAACTGAATCATGCACCCTATCTCCTTGGCTTTCAGAATTTACGAAGGTGACTTGAGTTGTCGCATAACACCTGAAATATTGGATTTAGCTTATAAAATTTGCAAAGGTGCCAATGGTATCAATATAAGCGCACATCACAAAATGAGCAAATTAATCCTAATTAGTTTCAGCTCGGGCCTATGGTCAGTACACATGCACATACATATACACTCATAGGCATGTGCCAAATTATGGAGTGCTACTCTGAAACTACAAAGTGCACTAAGATACCGGCAGATACATACATACCTGATGCGTGCTCAAAGGACATACAAGACCCCATGCAGAAACATAAAATCTGAAGATACACGAGTAAGAAGCAAGATAACAGTCGGTCATTACATAATCAGAAGTAGATATTACTTTTATATCACCAGATTCATGATTTAGTTGACAGAGAGAATCCACGAATGAAAACAGCCCCAGCTAAAAAGTATCATAAGTGCACTAAATCACAAAGGTCCTCTTGAGAAATTAATTCTCTAGCTATCAAAGCAATAGGTTTATGAAATCAAAGCATTACCCTTGCCAAGATCATCATTAGCATTACCATGGACATCAAACAGCAGGGCCAACAACTGAATGTGGTCCAATAAGGGGATCTACCATTCAAAATTGTTATTAATGTCAAAGTAGAACTCTGCTGAAACACAATATCAATAGAACGGATAGTGCACTATGTTCGCATCTGATGGTGGTGTTCATGATTAATTTCCACAATTTCCATGCTTCTCAAAATTTAATGGCATGAATATTCACATGAACGCGAAGGTATGTCATCTCCCAATAGTGCGGGGCGCGCACCCCATTTTAGGATATAAGCAACAACCAACCATTGGGTAACTATCATCAACCAATTCCTACTTTTGCGCTACTGTTTCTGTTGTTGCTTATGTGCTAACTTGCGGTATGTATTTATACATACCCTGAAGAATTGAAGAGGCAGAGGGAAAAAGAGTATTATGCACGCAATAAAGATGATATTCTTAAAAGACGTCGTGAAGCCCGTGAGAAGAAACAGGCTTCAACAACACTGCTTAATGACGAGCAAAATGTACCATATAGACCCTTGGCCATGTCCCAAGGTAAAAGTGCCCTTGTATTGCAAGCTTATTTATTATTCAGATAACTGATGAGATGCCATCTACCAAGGTAAAAATGCCCTTCTACTGGATGCTTACGTATTATTCAGATAACTGGTGAGATGCTAAACTAACTAGAATGTATCATATATGTCGACCCTAAGGAGCTGAAGAAGCAAATGGAGAGGGAACGGTAATTAATAGTTTTCTATTTGAAAAAATGGTTAGTGTTTTGGGTACTGCAAATTTGTAACTGACTGAATCATGCACTCTATCTCCTTGGCCTGGTGAAAGTTGGCTTCCAGAATTTCCGAAGGTGACTTGAGTTCTCGCAGAACACCTGAAATATTGAATTTAGCTTAGCAATTTACAAAGATGCCAATGGTATTAATGTAAGCACACATCAGAGAACGACCAAATTAATCATAATTAGTTTCAGCTCCAGGATGTTACAATGAATTGTATAAATCTGTATAAACCATAGACAAATATGCCTATCACATGAAGGAATGTTCCATAGACAACTCCACGGATTTCTTAGAGCTGTAAAAATATTGTGCAATGCAACTCAGAATCAAAACAAACTCTTCGAATTATACTTTTTGCTCCCGTCCCCATTCGGCACATCCTTCTCCTCCCTCGGGAAATCTGAGCCATTAAGGGCCTTATCATCAACACCAACTAAGCGGATGATTTCTCATATAACAGTCTTTAAAGGGAATATTGTAACAGAAAACTCACTTTCTAAAGATTAAACGAGACACTCATTCATGGTAACCACCATGACGAGCTTAATAGTATTACAAAAAGAATTGCCAGTTTTGCACTTCTTGTTCCATTTTAGCTCTTGAGGAACACATGACACTGAATTCCTCTTCAATAATAATTCTCCAACTTCCTTTCTTTCACGAAGATAATCTATCATCTTTTGAAAAGGTACTGTATCATGTTAACTCTTGGATCCACTCACAGCCAGAAGGTGCCGCAATCCAGAGCAGAATAATACTTAGTTATATCAGCTTTTCTAACAATGCCTTATAACAGAACAATTATACACAGTCTTGGGAACATTCATGGTGATTTCTCAATGGGTGGAGCAGGTGGCGGGGTTGGAGAGAGGGACTTACCTGGACCCGGACGACCGCACGGGAGCGGGTGGAGAGGCTCATGGCGGGGACGGCGGCGACATCAGGAGGAGGGAGGGGGCCGGCGTCGCCGACGAGCATGCCGACCTCGAGCACCTTCTCGAGCACTTCGGCGAACGGATTTGGAGAAGATGCGGGGTAGATCAGGCGCGTGCGAGTGCCACACCTCCGCGTACACCTTCGCCGGCGCCTAGCGTTGGCGCGAGCATGCCGAGCTCGAGGGCCTCCGCGGCCACTTCCGCGAGCGATTCGACATAAATGGGACGAAGAGCAGCGGCTGCGAAGGGGAGCCGCGGCCTGACCAGGAAGCACTGACGGTGGTGACGAAGGTGAGCGGTGGCCAGACCAGGGAGCGCCGGCGCTGGTGACGAAGAGGGCCGGCTGTGGAGTGAAGGGTGTGGCCGCCATGGAAGAATGGGGAACGGGTGAGAAATGTGTGGTCCTGAGGGGGCGGTGGGGAGGATAGCTAAAGTTTTTCTTAAATAAAATTAGGCGGTGACCAGAGAGAGATTGTGACTGTGCGGCTTGTCTAAACCAATTTTTTTAACTTCTAAAAAGATCCATTCTTTTTTATCCGATTCGCCTGCATGCCTGCCATCTTTTTTATCTCTAAAAATCATCAGGGTGGTTACATTCATTTTTGTTTGATGATTGTAAAATTTATTATATGAATCTCTATAAAATTTGATATTTTTGTATTGAATATGTTTAAGTTCTGTAATCATGCATGTCATATTGTAGTCTATGGATGTTAAATTCTGTGAAGTACTTCACATGAGATATCTTTTTTGACACTCTTACACAGGTAATTTCCGCCGCGTATCATTATACTTGTCCTATGTTGTACCACTATTTCGAAACTAACTCTGATTACTACGGTATTGGCTCATATGACAGATTGTAGAACAAAACTAGCTGTCATTTTAGTGGACTTAAATTATGATAATGTAAGAAATTGAGACTTGAAAATGATGCAAAAGACACATATCCCACGGATTGTATGTTACATGTGCGATCATGTTGTTTGGTATATAACACATTTAAATGCTTCAAAATAAATGTTTTTATAAGAGTTAGATTATCATACGTGCGTTGCACGTGCACGTTTACTAGTCCAGAAAAACTGAAAACGAAAAATCAAGGCAGGGCAGCCGTACCGCAGCGCCGCAGGAATCTGTCGGTAGGCAATCCTCGTTAGCGCCGACGCTGGACCGCAGCCGTCCGATGCGGCCGGGGCGGGACGGGCGGCGCGTGCTGGGCCGGCACCGTCCCAGAGATATTCTAGGGAGCGGAGCCCGCGGCCTCCATCCAGAAGGTTCCCGGCCGGTGCACGCTTTTCTGACCGCCTCGCCCACCGCGGGACCCTCCCACCCCCCTCCGACAGACATTGACCATCTGGCCCCGCCGTTCGGGTGAAACCACGATGATGCCACTCGCAGCGCGCGAGCTGCGGCCATCACGCGTTCCACGTCGGTCGGTTTGGAGTGGAGTGTACGTGTGGATGGCCCGGCGGCTCACGCAGCACGTGCCGATGCGGGATAGAGTACTTTATCCCTAGTTGTTCTTTTACCGGGTCAGGTTGCTACTGCTCCGGTCATGTTTCACTTTTACACTTTTTATTTACGTGAAAAACCATCTTCCACTTCGGTGATGTTGCACCGGCACTCACAAAAGAGAAAGAGAACCGGTGCAACGGGTACGTACTTTACGCGGTCCAGTTGCCAGTCTAGTGGCTCTCCCGGTTTGGCGAGGCTTCACTTTCTGCCGGCGCTCCAATTTGTGTTTCTTGCTTGCTAGTAAAAGTTCAGCCGAGCCGTTCTCTTTCTATTGTTGTCACGCGATCCGGCAAGATCCAGGTATCACGACTGAAGTGGATGCGAGGGAGAGAAGAGGACGTTCTTTTTTAGGCTTTTCAGAGAAATTCCGGTGAAATTACTCTAGCCATTGCACTTAGAAAAATGTAATATATAGTTATAGCATGTAGAGTCGGCCGTCTCAAACCCGACTCATACGCCCTGGCGGGCCGCTCGATCACTGTCCGGTCATAACTTGAGCTTCTTAAATGAGCCACAAACGCTTAGACTCACCGGCACCCCTCATATCCATCCCAAACATGGGGCGGATATAGGGGTGCACATCTACTACTACGGCGCTACAGCTAAACCTTAGCAGTAGCATGGGTTTACCAGCGCTACTGCTAACCTTGCATAGCAGTAGCGTTGTTACTGACTCTCGCTACTGCTAAACCAACGCTGCTGCTATCTGCATATCCTGTGCTACTACTAATATTTCCTCTATTTTTTTTTTGCGTATTGGAGATGCATTTGTATAGGCTTTATACAGTTGTCTTATCATATTATTTTATGATCATGATGAGTTATTATATTAGTGGATGAAAGAGACGTGGATTAGATTCAAGTGGAGGCAACATGATGCAGATCGAAAGTGTACTACTAATCCAAACTAAATGAGCAAGTTTGGATTAGTAGTACGTTCAATCTGCACCATATTGCCTTCACTTGAATCTAATCCATGTTTATTTCAACCACTGACATATATAATAACTCATCATGCTCATATAACAACTCATCGTCATTATCATCATAATAACAAGTTATACTCAGCATCATCATAGTCATCTAACAACTTATACTCGTTATCATAATAACAAGTCATACACATCATCATCATAGTCATAACCAACCCTAGTTAATTGTTGTTACCACATGATCATAAGTATTAGCTAGGACCCGCTACCCCTCTCTAAGGAAAAATAGCATAAAACAATATAGCCCATGACTCTCATTATGGTGAATGGAGATTACCCCATCTCCAATTCGTAGGCTTCACATAATGTTGCTTCCAAGTAGCTCCCTACGATCATTCATAATTTTTTCCATTCTTTGATTGTGAGGTCTTCAGTTGTTTGAGAAATCTTGTATGAACAGCGGTGACGCGTAGGCAGACCTAGTTGTCTATTGTTAAAGTTCACCCGAGTTGTTTTGTGCCTTTCTTTCTATTATTGTGACGTGGTCGGGCAAGATTCGGGAATCACGACTGAAGTGGATGCATGGGAGAGACAAGGATGTTCTTTTTTATTTTTTCCAGAGAAATTCCGGTAAAATTACTCTATCCATTGCACTTAGAAAAGCTTAATGTACAGTTAGAGCATCTACAGCCGGACCCCTCAAATCTGCCTCATACGCTCGGACAGGCCGCTCGGTCACGATTTTTTTGATTCAGATGGGCTCCTTAAACGGGTCTCAAACGTCTAGGCTGACCGACACTCCTCATATCCATCCCAAATAAGGGGCGTATATGTGGGCGCCCAGGCGCGTCCGGGCACGCCCGCCACGTAGGACTGACGAAGGGGTCCCACGCGGACTCGTCCGAAGACACGGTAGTTCGCCGAACGCCTCCTCCGTCGCCGTGGTGTGAACGCTGCTACTTCTCGAGCTTGCGTTGTATTCCCTCGAAGAGGAAAGGGTGATGCAGCACAGTAGCGTAAGTATTTCCCTCAGTTTTTGAGAACCAAGGTATCAATCCAGTAGGAGACCACGCGCGAGACCCTCGCACCTGCACAAACAAATAAGAACTTCGCAGCCAACGCGATAAGGGGATGTCAATCCCTTTACGGTCACTTACGAAAGTGAGATCTGATAGAGGTGATAGTTTGATATTTTTGGCATTTTTTATATAAGAACATAAAGTAAAAATGGAAAAGTAAAGTAGATTGTAGATTGATATATTGAGAATAGACCCGGGGGCCATAGGTTTCTCTAGTGGCTTCTCTCATGATAGCAGAATTCTACGGTGGGTGAACGAATTACCGTCGAGCAATTGATAGAAAAGCGAATAATTATGAAACTATCTAGGCATGATCATTATATATAGGCATCACGTCCGTAACGAGTAGATCGAAACGATTCTGCATCTACTACTATTACTCCACACATCGACCGCTATCCAGCATGCATCTAGAGTATTAAGTTCATAAGAACAGAGTAACGTCTTAAGCAAGATGACATGATGTAGAGGGATAAACTCAAATAACCTGATATAAACCCCATCTTTTTATCCTCGATGGCAATAATACAATACGTGCCTTGCTGCCCCTATTGTCATTGGGAAAGGACACCGCAAGATTGAACCCAAAGCCAAGCACTTCTCCCATTGCAAGAACTATAGATCTAGTAGGTCAAACCAAACCAATAATTCGAAGAGACTTGCAAGGATATTATAATCATACATAAAAGAGTTTGGAAAAGAACCAAATATTTCTCATAGATAATCTTGATCATAAACCCACAATTCATCGGATCTCGACAAACACACCGCAAAAAGAGATTACATCGAATAGATCTCTTCGAAGGCCGAGGAGAGCTTGGTATTGAGATCCAAAGAGAGAGAAGAAGCCATCTAGGTACTAACTATGTACCCGAAGGTCTATGGTAAACTACTCACAACTCATGGTGAGGCGATGATGATGATGTAGAAGCGCTCCGTGGTAGATCCTCCCTCCGGCGGAGCTCCGGAACAGGCCCCAAGATGGGATCTCACGGGAACAGAAGGTTGCGGCGGTGGAACTAGGGTTTTCTCTCCTCTTCTGATGTTTTCGGGGTACGTATGTATATATAGGAGGAAGAAGGGCACCGGGGGCCAGACGTGGGGCCCATGAGGCAGGGGCGCGCCCCCACCCTCGTGGACGCCACGTCATCCCTATTACGTGGTTTCAAGTCTCTTGTGCAGATTTTGCTCCAAAAATATCTCTCTCGAAGGTTTCATCCCGTTTGGACTCCGTTTGATATTCCTTTTCTGTAAAACCCTGAAATAGGCAAAAAAAACAGCAATCTGGACCGAGCCTTTGGGTTAATAGGTTAGTCCCAAAAATAATATAAAAGTGTATAATGCTACTTCTTGAGCTTGTGTTGTATTCCCTCGAAGAGGAAATGGAGATGCAGCACAATAGTGTAAGTATTTCCCTCAGTTTTTGAGAACCAAGGTATCAATCCAGTAGGAGACCACGCGCGAGTCCCTTGCACCTGCACAAACAAATAAGAACTTCACAGCCAACGCGATAAGGGGTTGTCAATCCCTTTACGGTCACTTACGAAAGTGAGATCTGACAGAGATGATAGTTTATATTTTTGATATTTTTGAACTGAAAATAAAAGCAGTAAAAGTAAAGTAGATGTAGATTGATACGTTGAGAATAGACCCGGGGGCCATAGTGTTCTCTAGTGGCTTATCTCATGATAGCGATATTCTATGGCGGGTAAACAAATTACTATCGAGCAATTGATAGAAAAGCGAATAATTATAAGACTATCTAGGCATGATCATTGTATATAGGCATCACGTCCGAGACAAGTAGACCGAAACGATTCTGCATCTACTACTATTACTCCACACATCGACCGCTATCCAGCATGCATCTAGTGTATTGAGTTCATAAGGACATAGTAACGCCTTAAGCAAGATGACATGATGTAGAGGGATAAACTCAAGCAATATGATATAAACCCCATCTTTTTATCCTCAATGGCAACAATACAATACGTGCCTTGCTGCCCCTACTGTCACTGGGAAAGGACACCGCAAGATTGAACCCAAAGCCAAGCACTTCTCCCATTGCAAGAACTATAGATCTATTAGGGCAAACCAAACTAATAATTCGAAGAGACTTGCAAGGATATTATGAGCACACATAAAAAGTTCAGAGAAGAACCAAATATTTCTCAAAGATAATATGATCATAAACTCACAATTCATTGGATCTCGACAAACACACCGCAAAAAGAGATTACATCGAATAGATCTCCTTGAAGACCGAGGAGAACTTTGTATTGAGATCCAGAGAGAGAGAGAGAGAAGAAGCCATCTAGATACTAGCTATGGACCTGAAGGTCTGTGGTGAACTACTCACAGCTCATGGTGAGGGCGATGATGATGATGATGATGAAGACCTCCGTGATGGATCCCCCTCTGGTGGAGCTCCGGAACAGGCTCCAAGATGGGATCTCACGAGAACAGAAGGTTACGGCGGTGGAATTATGGTTTTCTCTCTGTTGTCGAAGGTTTCGGGGTACGTAGACTTATATAGGAGGAAGGAGGACACCGGGGGGTGCTCGAGGGGCCCACGAGGCAGGGGGGCGCGCCCCCATCCTCGTGGGCGCCTCGATGCTCCCCTGACGTGGTTCTCAAGTTCCATGTGCGTGAGTTTCTCCAAAAATATCTCTCGCGAAAGTTTCATTTCGTTTGGATTCCGTTTGATATTCTTTTTCTGCAAAACCCTGAAACAGGCAAAAAACAGCAATCTGGACTGGGCCTTTGGGTTATTAGGTTAGTTCCAAAAATAATATAAAAGTGTATGATAAAGCCCATTAAACATCCAAGACTTTATAAATAATAGCATGGAAAAATAAAAAAATATAGATACGTTGGAGACGTATGAAGCATCCCCAAGATTAATTCCCGCTCGTCCTCGAGTAGGTAAATGATACAGAAAGAATTTTTGATCTGGAATGCTAACCAATATAGTTTCTCAATGTAATTCTCTTAATTGTGGCATAAATGTTCAGATCCGAAAGATTCAAGATAAAAGTCTATATTGACATAAGAAATAACAATACTTCAAGCATGCTAACAAAGCAATCATGTCTTCTCAAAATACTATGGCTAAAGAAAGTTATCCCTACAAAATCATATAGTCTGGCTATGCTCCCTATTCATCACACAAAATATTCATATCATGCACAACCCCGATTTCAGCCAAGCACTTGTTTTCATACTCTATTTTTTTAAACCTTTCAACTTTCACGCAATACATGAGCGTGAGCCATGGACATAGCACTATGGGTGGAATAGAGGTGGTTGTGGAGAAGACAAAAAGGAGGGAGATAGTCTCACATCAACTAGGCGTATCAACGGGCTATGGAGATGCCCATCAATAGATATCAATGTGAGAGAGTAGGGATTGCCATGCAACGGATGCACTAGAGCTAAGTGTGTATGAAAGCTCAACAAAAAAAACTAGTGAGTGTGCGTCCAACTTGCTTGCTCACGAAGACCTAGGGCATTTGAGGAAGCCCATCGTTGGAATATACAAGCCAAGTTCTATAATGAAAATTCCCACTAGTATATGAAAGTGACTAAACATGAGACTCTCTATCATGAAGAACATGGTGCTACTTTGAAGCACAAGTGTGGAAAAAGATAGTAGCAATTGTCCATTCTCTCTCATTTTTTTATTAGCCCCTCTCTATATATACTTTTTGGGCCATCTCATTTTTTTATTGGCCTTTCCTCACATGGGACAATGCTCTAATAATGACGATCATCACACTTTTATTACAACTCGAAATTACAACTCGATACTACAACAAGTATGACTCTACATGAATGCTTCCGGCAGTGTACCGGTATGTGCAATGAAACAAGAGTGACATGTATAAAAATTATGCATGGTGGCTTTGCCACAAATACGATGTCAACTACATGATCATGCATGGCAATATGACAATATGATGCGTGTCATATGAATGGAATGGTGGAAAGTTGCATGGCAATATATCTCGGAATGGCTATGGAAATGCCATGATAGGTAGGTATGGTGGCTGTTTTGAGGAATAATGTGGTGGCTGTTTTGAGGAAGGATATATAGTGGGTTTATGGCACCGGCGAAAGTTGGGCGGTACAAGAGAGGCTAGCAATGGTTGAAGGGTGAGAGTGCGTATAATCCATGGACTCAACATTAGTCATAAGAACTCATATACTTATTGCAAAAATCTACGAGTCATCAAAACAAAGCTATCAACGCATGCTCCTAGGGGGGGGGGGGGTGATACGTCCAAAATGCATCACTATTTTGTATCATAATTTATCCATATTCATTGATATATTTCACGTTACAGTGATGTTCTTATGTTGTTTTGGTCTATTTTACACAGTTTGCAAACTTTCCGATGCCGAAGCAGCAGACGCAGGATTCAACAATAAAAAGTGGACGCTGAGTTGCTGAAGAAGAATACCTCCAAATTACCTGAAAATTGACGGGAGATATTTTTCAGACGGATCACGAAGGCACGCGAAAGGGCAACCAGAGGGGGGCCACAGGGTGCCCAGGCGGCCTGGGGGCGCGCCCCCCCTGGCCGTGCCGGGGGGTCGCCTGGAGCCCCTGGCCCACCTCTGGCCGCCCCCTTTTGCATATATGCTCTCCGTTATCCAAAAACCCTAGAGACGGGAATTTTTACGGAGTTCCGCCGCCGCT
The DNA here is from genome assembly GCA_902687465.1 of Secale cereale. NCBI lineage: Eukaryota > Viridiplantae > Streptophyta > Magnoliopsida > Poales > Poaceae > Secale > Secale cereale. The sequence continues at coordinate 631,013,928 of LR738714.1, forward strand.
CCGTGGTGGAAACCTACAGAGAAGAAAAAGCCATCTCCGGCGGGCAGATTCCGCCGGGGAGATCACCTCCCGGAAGGGGAGATCGTCGCCATCATCATCACCATCGTCACGGGCATCATCGAGATCATCATCAACATCATCCCCAACACCAGCACCATCTCCATCTTCATCCAAATCTCATCTTACAATCGCAACTTGTGTTGTAACTCGTACTACCTATCCTCTCTACTCCATCGGTGTTGATTACTACTTTGTGGTGAATGCTATTGAGTCTTGTTGGAGAAATACTATTATGTCCAGATTGTTTATCACATATTTATCCCCATTGATCATGATCTCTTTTATGTCTCGTGAGTAGTTACCTTAGTTCTTGAGGACATGGGGAAAGTCTTGTTGTTAGTAGTCATATGCTGTTGAAGTAATATGTGTTGTTTGATACTTAAGTTGTGTTGTCATTCTACTAGTGGTGTTGTGTGAGTCGAACACCCAACACTTCGCCTTATTAAGGACCTAGGAGAATACATTGTGTATAAAGAATGCTTATGGTGGGTTGCCGGAGTGACAGAAACCTGAACCCCAGTTCGCACGCTTTTGCATAAGGGAATAATGGATCCTCGATCGTATTGCTATGGTTAGGCTTTTGCCTTAAATTCTATCTTGTATTTGCGGATGCTTACAAGGTGTTTAATCATAAGAGTGCATTCATCTTAGTCTAGAGAGTGCACTAGCATAGATCCACCCACTCAACACTTATCAACACATAACATAGTATCGATACGGAATATGGTGAAAGCACATGACTACCTCTCCCGTGTGTCCTCTAGAACGCTTTAGTCTTTATAAGTTCAGTTGCTAGGCCTCTCGTTTGCTAAGAAAGGATTGGGCCACTTGTTACTCTCAGTACCTTTTACATTACTTGCTTTTACTTTCCTGTTGCTTATACCGAGAAAACCCCTAAAAGTTATCTTTCAGTGCTTGCAGTAATTTCTTGCTCAGAATCGCTTATCAATACCTTCTGCTCCTCGTTGGGTTCGACACTCTTACTTATCGAAAACGCTGCAATAGATCCCTTACGGTTGTGGGTCATCAAGTACCGTTTTCCGGCGCCGTTGCCGGGGAGCGTAGCGCTATTGGTAAAGTGAAACTGGTAAGAAAGTTTTTTTATAATTCTGTTTTTATTTTTGCTATTTGCTGCTCCTTGTCCTTATGGACAACCCTATTATTGGATCGTTGCTTGCGGGAAGACGCCCCACACCTGTGGTGGTTGATCCTCCCCCTACTGAAATTGCGCCTTATAAAATACCGGCTGGTATTATCGATTATGTTTTGGCTAATCATTACGCAGGAGACAGACATCCCGGTGAACACTTGCTATATCTGTCACAACTATGTTCATTATTTAAGCTTGTAGGTGTATCGAGGGAGTTTGTCATGAGGAAATTGTTTGTCGTATCACTTATAGATAAAGCTTCAGATTGGTATGGGCTTCTCGATAACTCACACTTGCTGGACTGGCAGGAGCTTATGTCTCTCTTTTATACTAAGTTTTATCCTCTTCATGAAATTCATCGAGACAGGAATTATATCTATAACTTTAGGTCTCGTGACGGAGAAAGCATTGCTCAAGCTTGGGGGAGATTGAAGTCCCTAATGCTCAAATGCCCTATTCATAAGCTTCCCAAGGAAATTATACTTACAAATTTTTATGCCAGGCTTTCTCGTCAGGATAAGGAGATGCTGGATGCCTCCTCTAGTGGGGTATTTCAGAAGAAGAGTGTTGAAGAAAGGTGGGATCTCATTGAAAGAATCCATAGGAATAGCGAAGATTGGGAAATTGATAAAGGTATTGAACCCGCTATAAATTATGAACATGATTGTATTGAGAGCTATGTGAAAACTGATTACTTCAATACTTTTTGCTCTAAGATTGGTCTTGATTCCCATCTAGTGATTGATTTGTGTAAGAATTTTGCCTCTCACGTTGATTCTTTTAAAAAGAAGAGAGACCAGCACCATGAACCTTTTAAAGAACCACCTATTGATATTTATGTTGCTGACCCTATTTTGCCTGCAGTTATATATGAAAAGCCTCCTTTTCCCACGAGGATGAGGGAGCACTCTCTTGTGACAGGCATAATAAATAGAAGTGAGAGAAGAGTTGATGAGCCTGAGGACCAGATCAGGGTCGATCCTCAAGTTGCATTGATTAAAGACCTTGCTACTAATGATGTTTTGGATTCCAATATAAATTTTTGTGCTGTTTCCACTAACCTTGTCACAGCCAAGAATAAAGGCCCAATTTCAGGTACTCCAGTGGTATCTGTTAAAATAGGAGATCACAATTATTATGGGCTATGCGATTTGGGATCGAGTGCAAGTGCTATCCCCTATTCAATTTATGAAGAGATCATCGGTGAGATTTCCCCTTGTGAACTTGAAGAAGTTGATGTTACTATTCATCTTGCAAACAGAACAACTATCTCTCCTATCGGAATTGTGAGGGACGTTGAAGTCCTATGTGGAAAGGTAAAATACCCTACCGACTTTCTAGTACTTGGTTCAGAGAGGGACAATTTTTGTCCAATTATTTTTGGTAGACCTTTTCTTAGAACTTGTGGAGCTATAATAGATTGCAAGAAAGGTAAAGTTTCTGTTGAATTCGATGGTGAGCCATATGAATTTAATTTTTCTAAGTTCTCTAAGCAGCCTCGTGGTACTGATTTACCTAGTGATGATAAAATTATTGAAAGTATTGCCTCTATTGCTATTCCCCCTAATGATCCTTTGTAGCAATACATGGAGGACCACGAGAATGATTTGCATATGCAGGAAAGAAATGAACTAGATGAAATATTTTTGAGGCAGCCCGCTATCCTGAAGCACAACCTTCCGGTTGAACCTTTGGGAATTTTATCAAAACCGAAGGAAGACCCGGTGTTCGATCTTAAACCTCTTCCCGATATGCTCAAGTATGCTTATTTAGATGAAAAGAAAGTATATCCTGTTATTATCAATTCTAACCTTTCAGGATATGAAGAAGAGCGATTATTGGAAGTACTTCGTAAACACCGAGGCGCAATTGGCTATACCCTTGATGACCTTAAGGGGATTAGTCCATCTATCTGTCAACATACTATCAACCTTGAGCCTGATGCTAAACCAGTTGTTGATCATCAACGACGGTTGAACCCGAAGATGATGGATGTTGTGAGAACTGAGATTCTCAAGCTTTTGGCCGCAGGTATTATCTACCCTATAGCTGATAGTTAGTGGGTAAGTCCGGTACATTGTGTTCCCAAGAAAGGAGGTACAACTGTGGTTCCTAATGATAAAAATGAATTAATACCTCAGAGAATTATTATTGGATATAGAATGTGTATTGATTACAGGAAGTTGAACAAAGCAACCAGGAAGGATCACTACCCGTTGTCGTTCATCGACCAAATGCTTGAAAGGTTATCCAAAAATACCCACTTTTGTTATCTCGATGGTTATTCTGGCTTCTCTCAAATTCATGTTAACACTGCCGATCAAGAGAAGACCACTTTTACTTGTCCCTTTGGTACTTATGCTTACAGGCGTATGCCTTTTGGTTTATGTAATGCCCCTGCTACTTTTCAAAGGTGTATGTCTGCTATCTTTCATGGTTTCTGCGGGGATATTATGGAAGTCTTCATGGACGATTTCTCCGTCTATGGAACTTCTTTTGACCATTGTCTTCACAACCTTAATAAAGTTTTGCAGAGATGCGAGGAGACAAATTTGGTACTCAACTGGGAAAAGTGCCACTTTATGGTTAATGAAGGAATTGTTCTTGGTCACAAGATTTCCGAAAGGGGAATTGAAGTGGACAAGGCCAAGATCGAAGCTATTGAGAGGATGCCCTATCCAAGGGACATCAAAGGAAAGGGGAAGAAAATCCGGTGGCGGACAATCTCTCAAGGATGGAAGATATACCGCACGACCCCATCCCAGTTAACGATAGTTTTCCAGACGAGCAAATTGCCGTTGTAAAAGTACAATCTCTTTCCGATCCTTGGTATGCAGATTATGCTAATTTTATTGTTGCAAAGTATTTGCCTCCAGGTCTAACATTTCAGCAAAGGAAGAAGTTCTTTCATGATTTGAGGCACTACTTTTGGGATGACCACATCTTTTCAAAGAAGGTCCCGACGGGATCGTGAGAAGATGCATTCCGGAACATGAGCAGAAGGACATTCTCAGACGGTGTCATGATAGTCCCTATGGAGGACATCATGCCGGTGAGAGGACTGCACATAAGGTTCTTCAATCAGGTTTTTATTGGCCTACTCTCTTTAAAGATGCTAGAAATTATGTTTTAGCCTGTGATAAATGTCAGAGAGTTGGTAACATTAGTAGAAGGAATGAGATGCCTATGAATTACTCACTAGTGATTGAACCTTTCGATTGTTGGGGTTTTGATTTTATGGGGCCTTTTCCTTCTTCGCACAAGTACACTCACATTTTAGTAGCTGTTGATTATGTGACCAAGTGGGTTGAAGCAATCCCCACTGAAAGTGCTGATCACAAGACATCCTTGAAAATGCTTAAAGATGTAATTTTTCCTAGGTTTGGTGTACCAAGGTATCTCATGACCAATGGAGGATCACACTTCACGCACGGAGCTTTTAGAAAAGCTTTGGCCAAATACGATGTTAATCATAGAATTGCTTCACCATATCATCCTCAAACTAGTGGGCAAGTTGAGCTCACCAATAGAGAGATTAAGTTGATCTTGCAGAAAACAGTAAACAGAAATAGAAAGGACTGGTCAAATAAGTTAGGAGATGCTTTGTGGGCATATAGAACTGCTTACAAAAACCCCATGGGCATGTCCCCCTATAAGATGGTGTATGGCAAGGCTTGCCATTTGCCATTAGAGTTAGAGCACAAAGCTTTCTGGGCTGTTAGAGAGCTTAACTCTGACCCAAAATTAGCTGGTGAGAAGCGTCTCATGAACTTGACTTCTCTAGATGAATGGAGAAGTGAAGCTTACGAGAGCGCTAAAATGTTCAAGGAAAAGGTAAAAAGGTGGCATGATAGGAAGATTCTGAAACGTGAATTTAATATTGGTGATAAAGTTTTGTTGTTCAGATCCTGTTTCAGGTTTTCTCCAGGTAAACTACTTTCCAGGCGGGAAGGACCATTTCATATTGAAGAAGTTTATCGGTCCGGTGCAATTAAGATTAATAATTTTGAAGGTACCAAACCTCAAGTTGTGAATGGGCAAAGACTTAAACATTACATAGCAGGAGACCCTGTCAATGTTGATGTGAATATAATATACACAACAAACCATGAAGAACATGTTGCAGCCCTGTTTCAGACGCCAGCAGAAGCAGAATAAAGAAAAGGTATGTAGTACGGTAAGGAAACATCGCGAACCGCCATAAAAGTTCCGTATTACGAGTTTCTGCAAAATTAGTAAAATTCCGAACCTAAGTGGAGCCGGAGACGACCTCCAGGGAGTCCAGGCGCCCCCCTGGCGCGCCCCCCCTGGGCCGCGCTGGGAGGCCGCCTGGACACCCGGGAGTCCGCCTCCGACCCCGCTTTGGTCCGTTACCTTCCTTTCTGTGCATAAATTTTTCCTATATATTTGCCCGGATTGTTCCGGCAATGTATCTTGCGATTTCGCGTGTTTTCTCTTCGGTCTGTTTCTGCCAGGGAATCTTTCAGCTGAATTTAGGTGCCATGGCTTCTCCAAATTCCCCCAAGGACAAGTTCGTCGTCAACGTCATCAACCCTTACCTCGCTGAGGTGAAGAAGTACCCTCAGGTTGTTCAGTTGAAGGACGGCGTCCTTCATCAAGAAGATCTAAAGGGACCTATCAAGGAGGGGAGCATCCAGGCCAGGCTGGAAGAAGTGGAGCAAGAAGTCTTCAAGTACAAGAAGATGATCGAGCGTGGTGTTGAAGCTAACTTTAACATCATCGACGAGCTGAAGACCTACTTCCTGAAGGAGATGAATGAGATGTGGAAAAGCATCACCGCGTCTGAAGAAAGAATTATAGAGCTCCAAGGGCAAATTAATGATCTACATAACCAGAACTGTGAGTATGAACTAAGGTTTATGCGCATGAGTTTGGGTGCTGAATGCAGGATTCAGGAGACGAGCTTCTCATATGAGACTGGAGAACCCCTTCCATGGAAGAGTTTCGCCAAGAACTACGTGATCAACGCCAACAAGGATGATGAGTGAAATCTCCTGGGGTAATGGCATTCCCTTGGCTTGTTCCAAGCTTGGGGGAGTGCCCGGTATCATTATCTATACCTTTTGTCTTTTAGAGTCAAGTAGAGTCGTATCATGTCTAGGGAGGTTGTTATATGAGATAGGTGTGTGCATTGAGGTCTATCGCTCCTTCGGTGAGGAATTGTATCCGTGAGTGTGGAGTCGTTTATGATGGAATATTAATGAGAAGTTTATCGGTTCCTTTTGCTGCACTCGGTATTCTCTTCACGCAATCGACCTTATATGATGATTCTTATGGGGAGTATTGACCTTATGTCAGGTATGGCTATGAAACTTTATTTAATCTTGGCAAACATAGCTTTGGTCATAGCAACAAGCATGATTTTCTTAAAGTATCAACATAGCCAAAACCTTTATGTTATTATGCTTGAAGTGTTATGCTGACAAGGAAGACAACTTGATGTGTTATGCTTATTTCAATGTTCATGCTTTATATTGCTTTGCATCTTAGTCATCATCAGTTGTCTGCTCTCTCAAAACCTTTGCTAGCCTAACTCTGTACTAAGCGGTATTCTGCTTGTGCATCCATACCCTTAAAACCAATACCTTCCATATGAGTCCACCATACCTTCCTATTCGTGGTATTCCACTACCACCTCCTAAAGTATATAATTTATGTGTTATCCTTAAATGTTCAAAATCTTTTGTTTTGTGCCTCTGTTTTAGCTCATGAGGAAGTAATAGCTAATTCATGGTCTTCTTGAGTTGGACAAGCTTCACCCCGGGATTGCATGTCTAATGTGCAAACCCATAATACGAGAAGGAACTGGCAAAGAGTGCGCCCGACTTAAAAATAATATAACAAACAAACCCTCCTTCACGCTTTGTTCATGAGAAATCAGAAAACTTTGGCAGTGATAAACAAAGGAGAATAAGAGGATGTTATCGTCCTCGTGCGGGAGCCGTTCCTCGAAACTTGTCCAGCTCAAAAAGCAATTGAGTTATCTATTAGCATTCGTTGACAAATCATGCACCCCTAAAAACTTGTTTTCATTCTGTTCGATTTGAGGATAGCACATGAGTTTTCCCTACTACCCTAGAACAGGGCCTATCTTTTAATTTTAAGTTGAGTCAGTTACTTCTACTTCCTTCTATTTCTCAAAGAGAGCAGACGTTTGATGTTGATAATGATTCATTCATATAAAGCTGCATTAAGATTTGTCATATCATATCCTTGTTGACATTATCATTCGATAAGTAAGTTGTTTGTCATGCCCAGCTAAGGTAAACATCTTCCTTTGTGTTAACACTTTCACTTCTTGCCTATTAACATGTTATTTCAAAAAGCTTCAATTGATCTCATCAAAATATAAGAGCAAAAGTTAAATCTATTTGTTGTTCTTTGACCGAAGGACATGTTTGCCATGATATAATGAGTTTCCTTAGCCCTACTTTCGAATATAAGTGTTATCACTCTTTCATAAGGGCCTTATGAGTTGAAGATTGCTGTTGAGGATATTTGAGTTGGTAAAGAAACTATGATGCTTCTTGTCCGTATTCTATTTATCGACACTTCACTCTCTAAACTTGTGGACAGGTTTACCGAGTTCATATTCGCTTGGGGACAAGCGAGGTCTAAGCTTGGGGGTGTTGATACGTCCAAAATGCATCACTATTTTGTATCATATTTTATCCTTATTCATTGATATATTTCACGTTACGGTGATGTTCTTATGTTGTTTTGGTCTATTTTACACAGTTTGCAAACTTTCCGATGCCGAAGCAGCAGACGTAGGATTCAGCAGTAAAAAGTGGACGCTGAGTTGCTGAAGAAGAATACCTCCAAATTACCTGAAAATTGACGGGAGATATTTTTCAGATGGATCACGAAGGCACGCGAAAGGGCAACCAGAGGGGGGCCACAGGGTGCCCAGGCGGCCTGGGGGCGCGCCCCCCTGGCCGCGCCGGGGGGTCGCCTGGAGCCCCTGGCCCACCTCTGGCCGCCCCCTTTTGCATATATGCTCTCCTTTATCCAAAAACCCTAGAGACGGGAATTTTTACGGAGTTCCGCCGTCGCTCCGTGGCGGAAACCTACAGAGAAGAAAAAGCCATCTCCGGCGGGCAGATTCCGCCGGGGAGATCACCTCCCGGAAGGGGAGATCGTCGCCATCGTCATCACCATCGTCACATGCATCATCGAGATCATCATCAACATCATCCCAAACACTAGCACCATCTCCATCTTCATCCAAATCTCATCTTACAATCGTAACTTGTGTTGTAACTCGTACTACCTATCCTCTCTACTCCATCGGTGTTGATTACTACTTTGTGGTGAATGCTATTGAGTCTTGTTGGAGAAATACTATTATGTCCAGATTGTTTATCACATATTTATCCCCACTGACCATGATCTATTTTATGTCTCGTGAGTAGTTACCTTAGTTCTTGAGGACATGGGGAAAGTCTTGTTGTTAGTAGTCATATGCTGTTGAAGTAATATGTGTTGTTTGATACTTAAGTTGTGTTGTCATTCTACTAGTGGTGTTGTGTGAGTCGAACACCCAACACTTCGCCTTATTAAGGACCTAGGAGAATACATTGTGTATAAAGAATGCTTATGGTGGGTTGCCGGAGTGACAGAAACCTGAACCCCAGTTCGCACGCTTTTGCATAAGGGAATAATGGATCCTCGATCGTATTGCTATGGTTAGGCTTTTGCCTTAAATTCTATCTTGTATTTGTGGATGCTTACAAGGTGTTTAATCATAAGAGTGCATTCATCTTAGTCTAGAGAGTGCACTAGCATAGATCCACCCACTCAACACTTATCAACACATAACATAGTATCGATACAGAATATGGTGAAAGCACATGACTACCTCCCCCGTGTGTCCTCAAGAACGCTTTAGTCTTTATAAGTTCAGTTGCTAGGCCTCTCGTTTGCTAAGAAAGGATTGGGCCACTTGTTACTCTCAGTACCTTTTACATTACTTGCTTTTACTTTCCTGTTGCTTATACCGAGAAAACCCCTAAAAGTTATCTTTCAGTGCTTGCAGTAATTTCTTGCTCAGAATCGCTTATCAATACCTTCTGCTCCTCGTTGGGTTCGACACTCTTACTTATCGAAAACGCTGCAATAGATCCCTTACGGTTGTGGGTCATCAGGGTGTTGGTAGGAGTTGACCATCGGGCGCCCCCGACCTCCACACAAAGGTTGGCACTCTACAAATACCTCATGCTCTAACTTCATCACATAGCGGTTCACCATACGTGCATGATACGGGAATCACTAACCTTAACGCAAGTATTTATCAATTCATAATAACTCCACTAGCATGACTCTAATATCACTACTCTCATATCTCAAAACAATTATCAAGCATCCAACATCTCATCATATTCAATGCACTTATTGTGATTTTTTTTACTACATTGACATTGGATGTCTATCATGTGAAGACTAGTTTTTATAGCCTAAACACATTACCATGCTGTTTTAATAGACTCTCAAATAGATATAAGTGAAGCATGAGAGTTCAACAATTTCTACAAAATATTACCACCACCGTGCTCTAAAACACAAAAGTGAAGCACTAGAGCAAAAACTATTCAACTCAAAAGATATAAGTGAAGCACATAGAGAGTTCTAACAATTCCTAGGCCATGTTTAACTCTCTCAAATAGGTGTGTTCAGCAAGGATGATTGTGACAAACTAACAAGCAAATACTCAAATTATACAAGACGCTCCAAGCAAAACACATATCATGTGGTGAATAAAAATATAGCTCCAAGTATAGTTATCGATGGATGAAGACGAAAGAGGGGATGCCTTCCCGGGGCATCCCCAAGCTTAGGCTTGTGATTATCCTTGAATTTTACTTGGGGTGCCATGGTAATCCCTAAGCTTAGGCCTTTGCTACTCTTTGTTCCATAGTCCATCAAAGCAATACTCAAAACTTGAAAACTTCACAACACAAAACTTAGACAAAAATTCTCGTGAGCTCCGTTAGTATAAGAAAACAAATCACTACTCAAAGGTACTGCAATGAATTCTTTCTTTGTTTACATTGGTGTTAAACATACTGTATTCCAACTTCTCTATGGTTCATACTTGTCAATACTACTCATAGATGCATTGAAATAAGCAAACAACACACGAAAAACAGAATCTGTCAAAAATAGAACAGTATGTAGCAATCTGCAGGTTTCGCCTACTTCTGGAACTCCAAAAAATTCAAACTAAATTGTTAAATTTGAGGAATTTGTATACCAATCATCTGCAAAAGGAATCAACTAAATAGCACCCTCCAGTAAAACCTGACGACCACTTTAGCGAGCACCAACGATTCTATTTTTCATAGCAAGATCACATAAACTTCACACACAACTTCCCAAAGGTTCTACTTGGCACAAACACTAAACAAAACATGAAATCACATCTAATCAGAGGCTAGATGCAATAATTATTCCCTAACAGTAACAAAAACAAAAAACATAAATTTGGGTTGCCTCCCAACAAGCGCTATCGTTTTACCTCCCTAGCTAGGCACGATACAAGATAAATCTAGGTATTGCCATCTTTGGAAGGCAATCCATAAGTGGTTCTCATGATAGATTCATATGGTAATTTGATTTTCTTTCTAGGAAAGTGTTCCATGCCTTTCCTTAACGGAAATTGGAATATAATATTTCCTTCCTTCATATCAATAATTGCACCAATCGTTCTAAGGAAAGGTCTACCAAGAATAATAGGACATGAAGGATTGCAATCTATATCAAGAACAATGAAATCTACGGGCACATAATTCCTATTGGCAACAATAAGAACATCATTAATCCTTCCCATAGGTTTCTTAATAGTGGAATCTGCAAGATGCAAATTTAAAGAACAATCATCAAGCTCATGGAAACCTAGCAAATCACACAAAGTTTTTGGGATAGTGGAGACACTAGCACCCGAATCACACAAAGCATAGCATTCATGATTTTTTATTTTTTATTTGATAGTCGGTTCCCACTCATCATAAAGCTTTCTAGGGATAAGAACTTCTAACTCAAGTTTTTCTTCATAAGATTGCATCAAAGCATCAACTATGTGTTTGGTGAAAGCTTTATTTTGACTATAAGCATGCGGAGAAATTAGCACGGATTGCAACAAGGAAATACAATCAACCAAAGAGCAATTATCATAATTGAATCCCTTGAAATCCAAAGTAGTGGGTTCATCACTATGCACAGTTTTAATCTCGTCACTCCCACATTTAGCAATGTTAGCACAAAGATCTAAAAACTCCGAATCATTGGGATACCTTAAAGCAGAATCATCTCCAATCCTATTTTCATCAAGATTTATACTAGAGAACAAGGATCTAATGGAGACACATCAATAACTTTCAGATCTTCATCTTTATTTTCATGATAACTAGAAGAACACGCTTTAATATAATCCTCTCTTTTAGCACGCATCCTAGCGGTTCTTTCTTTGCATTCATCAATGGAAATTCTCATGGCTTTGAGAGACTCATTGATATCATGCTTAGGTGGGATAGATCTAAGTTTCAAAGAATCAACATCAAGAGTAATCTATCCACACTTCTAGCCAATTCATCAATCTTAAGCAATTTCTCTTCAAGCATAGCATTGAAATTCTTTTGCAAGATCATAAACTCCTTAACACTAGTTTCAAATTCACAAGGCATCTTTCCATAAGAGTTGTTGTAGGAATTACCATAATTATTAGAGGAATTACTAGGAAAAGGCCTAGGATTAAAATTACCTCTATAAGCATTGTTACCAAAATTATTCCTACCAACAAAATTCACATCAAAAGATTCATTGTTATTTTCAATAAAAGTGGACAAAGGCATATCATTAGGATCAGAAGAAGCACTTTTAGCAGCAAATAATTTCATAAGTTCATCCATCTTTCCACTCAAAACACTAATTTCTTCGATAGCATGCATTTTTTTACTAGTAGATCTTTCGGTGTGCCATTGAGAATAATTAACCATAATATTATCTAGGAGTTTGGTAGCTTCTCCTAAGGTAGTTTCCATGAAAGTACCTCCTGCGGCCGAATCTAAAAGATTTCTAGAAGCAAAATTCAAGCCAGCATAAAAGTTCTGAATAATCATCCATAGATTCAAACCATGTGTAGGGCAATTACATATCATTAGTTTCATTCTCTCCCAAGCTTGTGCAACATGCTCATGATCTAGTTGCTTAAAATTCATAATATCGTTTCTAAGAGAGATGATCTTAGCAGGAGGGAAATACTTAGAGATAAAAGCATCTTTGCACTTATTCCACGAATCAATACTATTTCTTGGCAAAGAGGAAAACCAAGTTTCAGCATGATCTCTAAGTGAAAACAGAAATAACTTCAATTTTACAATATCGTTATCCGTATCCCTTTTCTTTTGCATATCACACCAATCAACAAAGTTGTTCAGATGGGTAGCGGCATCTTCACTAAGAAGGCTGGAGAATTGATCTTTCATGACCAGATTCAACAAAGCAACATTGATTTCACAAGATTCAGCATCGGTAATAGGAGCAATCGGAGTGCTAATAAAATCATTGTTGTTGGTATTGGAGAAGTCACACAATTTGGTATTGTTCTAAGCCATAGTGACAAGCAAGCAATCCAACACACACAAGCAAACAAGAAGCAAGCGAGCGATAAACACACGGAGGAAGAAGGGCAAATAAAACGGCAATGGTGAAGTGGGGGAGAGGAAAACGAGAGGCAAATAAATGTAATGTGAAGGATAAGGTTTTGTGATAGGTACTTGGTATATGACTTTTGCGCAAGCCTCCCCGGCAATGGCGCCAGAAATTCTTCTTGCTACTTATTGAGCTTGCGTTGTATTCCCTCGAAGAGGAAAGGGAGATACAGCACAGTAGCGTAAGTATTTCCCTCAGTTTTTGAGAACCAAGGTATCAATCCAGTAGGAGACCACGCGCGAGTCCCTCACACCTGCACAAACAAATAAGAACTTTGCACCCAACGCGATAAGGGGTTGTCAATCCCTTTACGGTCACTTACGAAAGTGAGATCTGATAGAGATGATAGTTTATATTTTGGGTATTTTTGTTTATAAGAACAGAAAAATAAAGCGGTAAAAGTAAAGTATATGTAGAATTTTTTTTGCGGGTAAAGTAGATGTAGATTGATATGTTGAGAATAGACCTGGGGGGCCATAGTGTTCTCTAGTGGCTTCTCTCAAGAACTCCAACACAACGATCATCGCTCTCACGTCAAGACATCGGAAACCTGCACCTGCAACTGTTGTTGTAGTATCTGTAAGCCACGAGGACTCAGCAATCCCATAACCATGGGTAACAAGACTATCAAAGCTTAAAGGGTAGGAAGAGGTAAAGTGGTGAAGTTGCAGCAGCTGCTAAGCAATATCTATGGTGGCTAACTTACGAGTACAAGAATAAGATGAGCATCTACGCAAATGGTCGCAACTAGTAGTGATTGCTAAAGATCCTGAACTACCTACGAGTCAAACATAACCCCACCGTGTTTTCTTCTCAAAGTGAAAAGAGACAGTCACGGTTACTCACACAGTTGTGTATTTTACTTCGGATCCTCTGTCAAGTTTTCTACAACCGGACATTAACAAATTCCAATCTTCCACATAACCACGGGCACGGCTTTCTAAAGATCATAACCCTGCAGGGGTTGATGGGCCTCTAACCCCTCGTTGGTTACCCCAAGTGGAAGGTGTGAGATGCAGTGTTGTGGAAGTTATTCCCTTAGCAAAGATGCCAAGGATCGAATCCCCAGAGACTCCTAGGTTCAACAAGTAGGTGTCAACTACTAATGGCGCCAGATATTAGCAATCAACATGGACCTGCACACAGATACAAATAACTTTGCTCCCAATGAGTACAGAGAGGTTGTCAATCCCTCCGGCCTTGTAGTTCACAAAGGATTAAACGCAAATGATAGTAGTGATAGATAATGTTTGCAATAGTAAGTAAAAGCGAAAAGTAAATAGAGGATGTGATCAATGATGGTAATATGGACCGGAGTCTCATGATGTTCACTAGTGATGTCTCTCTCCCAAAAGACGATAAAACAGCTATGTGAGGTAAACGAATTACAGCTGGGCAATTGACAGGACCACGAACGCAAACCAATGCTGACTACATTGCAAGAAAGGTTGAGGTTCAAAGCATGGGCGGTACGCCAAAGTAAGTAGACCGAAATCCATCAATATCTACTACTAATCATCCACCTTGAGATATCTATCCAGAACATCTCGCTGGTATTAAGTTGCGAGCCCCACCCATAGTGTAAACTCAAAGCAACAGACAACTGCATTAAAAGAACTTTGCGTAAAGTAAACAATCCTTGCACCCGCGGGCACAAGCACCGTTGTTTTCCCCCTTGTGGCAACAGCACATCCCCTAGACTCATGTTTCTGTCACTCAAGCTAGTCATCGAGGGGCATGAACCCACAATCGAGCATAACGTTCCCTCTTGGAGTCACTACGTATTACTTGGCCAAAGCAATAAATAACAACGGAGAACATGCAAGAATTACTTAATAACATAAATATAAAAGAGGTAGATCAAATATATTACTCAATCACAATCTGAACATAATCTCATAATCCATCGGATCCCAGCAAACTCATCATAGCAACAACATAAGGATTACATATGTGCCTCGATCATGTAGGGCAGCTCACGAGGACTAATTAGTGAAGCACAAGAACGGGAGGAGAACATCACATAGCTACTGGTCATGGACTCATGGTCCAAGGGAGAATACTCACAACTCATCCGGGAGGCGTCCATGGTGGTGGAGAGGCTCCCGATGGTGATCCTCCCCTCCGGCAGGGTGCCGGGAAGAGTTCTCCTGGTGCTCCCGATCTTGGAAGCGGCGGCGGCGGCGGAACAGAGATGAGATCGCGAAAAAGAGTTCCCGTCCTAAGGGTTTCGAAGGACGCTCTAAATATATGCCAAAGGGGGGCACCAGACGGGGCTCGGGGGCCCCATGCGCCCCCCCGGCGCGGCCCAGGGGGGGCGCGCCGCTAGGGCGCCTGGGGCCCTGGTGGCCCCCCCGGCTGTACTTCGGGCGCAAGGTAGGTTCTGGAACGCTGATTTTTTATATAATTTTTCTGGATTTTTCCTGACAGTTCTCGTAATGTGAAAACCTGAAATACAAAAACAGCCGAAAACAGAAACTGGCACTGGGGTGCACTGGATTAGTAGGTTAGTCCAAATATGATCAAAAGTGTATGGAAGTGTATAAATATCATAGCAATATCACCCAAAAGTGGCATGGAGCAAGCAGAAATTATAGATACGTTTTGGACGTATCAACATCCCCAAGCTTAATTCCTGCTCGTCCTCGAGTAGGTAAATGATAACAAGAATAATTTCTGTGGTGACATGCTATTAACCATATAGGACTTTTTATAGTCATATGACAAAAGCTTACTGAGACAATGAATCTGTAGTAATTAAGTTGCCTCATGAGAAAATCACAAAGGACTGAAAGTTTTACAATATGAAACTGAAACATCAAAAAGATTTGCAATGAACATGGTGTGCAAATATGATAAAGTGATATCTAGCTTGCCCCCTTTAGTGAAGCAAAACATAAATGCAGGGGCACCTTCAAGGTTTAAGTGATGACTAGATACAATGATTTCAAAATAAACGATATCACAATCACGCAAAAGACAATGCTACTTTGGAACAATGCACATTACACTTAGAATGACAATCATGCTCTCAGTAGTTGGTGCTTGAAGAAAGAAGGTGGAGACTCAAAAAGTAAAAGAATGGTTATGTGCTAGAGCTTTTTATTTTGAAAACATAGAAGCAATTTTGTCAACGGTAGTAGTACTTCATATGTGTCATGCATAAGACATCCTATAAGTTGCAAGCCTCATTCATCGAATACCAATAGTGCTCGCACCTTGTCCTAATTAGCTCGGATTTCCATGGGTTATAATTGCATTACATATGTTTCAACCAAGTGTCACAAAGGGGTACCTCTATGCCACCTGTACAAAGGTCCAAGGAGATAAATCGCATTTGATTTCTCATTTTTGATAGATCTCAACTTGAGGACATCCATACCGGGACAACATAGAAAATAGATGATGTACTCCTCTTTAATGCATAGGCATATTCTCATAAGAGATTGAGGATTAATGTCCAAGCTAAAACTTCCACCATGATACATGGCTTTGGTTGGCGGCCCAATGTTCTTCTCTAACAATATGCGTACTCAACCATTCAACCCATGGCAAATCACCCTTACTTCAGACAAGACGAACATGCATAGCAACTCACATGATATTCAACAAAAGTGTGACAGTTGATGGCATCCCCAGAAACATGGTTACCGCTCAGCAAGCAACTTATAAGAAATAAGATACATAGGCAACATATTCTTTACCACAATAGTTTTTAAGCTACTTTCCCATGAGCTATGTATTGCAAAGTTAGTCTGCTTAGTACAGGTGGAGGTTAGCAAAAAGACTGGGAGCGACCAACTAAGAGAGCAATGACGGTCATAATCATGCAGAGCGACAAAGCAACATTGAATCAGGCATGGTAGTTATATCGCTACTCAGAAATAAAAGATCATCAAGGCTTGACAGACTTTCTTTACAGTCTTAAATATGCGTGAGCATACGCCAAGTCAATCAAAATAAATTCTCGAAGGAAGATATTACTAAACCATACCACATCATAGGCAAACAAATCATGTTGGTACTCCAATAACACATTGGGAACCCCCCAGCTATTTGAGACTAACCATAAGAAAACCTGAACTACTAAGCGCCATTATGCACGTAGCATCTTTATCATAGACATATTAACCAATGCAACGGAAGCAAACTCTCTTAATAAGGTGAGCATGGTAATTAAAGAGAGTTCAAGCAACCAACTAAACAAAAGCTCTTTGAAAAGATAAGCATGAATACTAAGAGCTGAGCATGATAGTAGCTATTAAAAGACAAAGAACACACACAGCAAAGATAGACATGAAAATTCTATGTTATGTTCTAGGTAGAAGTGGAGCGTGTTTCTCTCCCACATAAAGAACGCTGAGTTCCGACTCGTTATGAAAAACTAAAAAGGAAACTAAAAGCAAGACGCTCCAAGCATAGCACATAACACATGAAGTGATAAAAATATAGTGGAACGAAAGACGAACTGATAATGTTGATGGAGAAGGGGATGCACGGGGGCATCCCCAAGCTTAGACGCTTGAGTCTCCTTGAATATTTCTTGGGGGTGCACGGGGGCATCCCCAAGCTTGAGCGCTTGACACTCCTGAATCTTTTTATCATCTTCCCTCGCACACTTGAAAACTCCCTTCATACATAACTCATTATAATCTGATTAGCGAGGTTAGTACCCTTAATAAAATAATTGTTCCTTGCTGGAAATAAAGATATTCTTGAAGGTCTACTGTTTATAAAGATTGCCAAAATGTTTTTGCAAAGAAAAAGCAAGCTCTTGGTTTGCAAAATGAAGGAAAGGCAAAACAGGACAGAATCTGTGAAAAACAGAACAGCAGGTAGTAATTGATTTGTTCGGGGCACTTCTGCAACTCAAATCAAAAAACTCAGAACAGAAGCACGAAAGACAATTATATAGAGAACGCTGTCGAAAAAATTCAGACCAAAAAAATGAACTGGTGATTTTATACGAATTTTTCTATCCAAGGACAGAATCTGTTTCCTGGACAGCACCTCACAACTTTTGAACTTTCTAGCAATCAGAGGCTATACTTGGCACAAATATGAAAAGAAAAGATACAATGATGATGCTACTGTAGTAAACAACATCAAGACACAACAAAAGCAAAATATAAAAATTTATTCATGTGGGCTGCCTCCCAAAAGCGCTTTCTTTTATGCCTTTAAGCTAGGCATAATGCATATAGATCAAGTTTTATCAAGAGTAAAAGAATAGCTAGCCCGTACAACGGACTCAAAAGGTAACTTGATCTTCTTACGAGGGAAGTGTTCCATCCCTTTCTTGAGAGGAAACTGAAATTTTATATTACCCTCTTTCATGTCAATGATAGCACCAACGGTGCGTAAAAAGGGACGTCCCAAAATAATTGGACAAGAAGGATCACATTCAATATCCATAATAGTAAAATCAACGGGAACATAATTATCATTGACAACGATAAGAACATCGTCGATCCTCCCCAAAGGTTTCTTTATGGAAGAATCGACGAGACGAACACCAAAAGAACAAGAATCATAAGGTTTCAATTTAAGCATATCATATATTCTTTTGGGCATAACAGAGGTACTAGCACCAACATCACATAATGCATAACAAGAGAAGTCATTCAATTTAATTTTTATCATAGGATCCCAACCATCTTCTAGCTTTCTAGGTATGGAGGCTTCTACTCTAAGTTTCTCCTCCCTAGCTTTGATGAGAGCATTAGTGATATGCTCTGTGAAGGCAAGATTAAGCGTGCTAGTGCGGGGGTCTCTAGACATCTTGTGAAGGAAATCAATAACTTCGGTAAGAGTGCAATTATCAAAATCAAGATCACTAGCATCAAGTAAAGTGGTAGTGGTGTCCTTAAGATTCACTTGTTTGGTAGTTTCTATAGTCATAGCATCACCATTAATAGGTCCAATGGGACCAGGAGTACATTGGGTGCTAAGAGTTTGGATATCCTCAACAACTTGGATAGTAGCAACAGTGTGGTGGGTAGGAAGGCTCTTAATTCTATCTTCTTCCTCCCTTTCTCTAGCCCATCTCTCTTTAAGTTTAGCCATCATCCTAATGTTTTCACTAATTTGCACTTGAATAGCATTTATAGGAGTGACTTCCCTCTCCTCAAGAGGAGAAGTTTTAATTTTTAGCAATTTTACCTCATTGGCTAAATGGTCTACCTTAAAAGAAAGATCATCTAGTTTATGTAGTTTTTCTTCTACACTCTTATTAAAGGCTTTTTGGGTAGTGATGAAATCTTTAAGCATAGTCTCTAGTTCAGTAGTGGATTTCTTGGTGATAGGATAAGCATTGTTGTTCCCATAAGAATTAGAGGGGAACGGTCTAGTATTGTTACCAAAGTTACTCCTATAAGCATTGTTATTAAAATTGTTTCTAGAGATAAAGTTCACATCTACTTGTTCTTGAGCAATCAAAGAATTTAAAGGAACATCACGAGGATCAACAGAGGATTGCTTCAAAAGTAAAGACATGATCAAGTCAACTTTTTCATTAAGGGAGGAAATCTCCTCGACAGAGTTTACCTTCCTACCTGTTGGAGCGCGTTCGGTGTGCCATTGGGAATAGTTGGTCATCATCTCATCGAGAAGCTTTGTGGCAGCACCAAGTGTAGTTGACATAAAGGTTCCTCCCGCGGCCGAATCTAACAAGTTCCGTGAGGTAAAGTTCAAGCCTGCATAAAAAGTTTGGATAACCATCCAAGTAGTCAAACCATGAGTAGGGCAGTTCTTGATAAGAGATTTCATACGTTCCCAAGCTTGGGCAACGTGTTCATTATCCAATTGTTTAAAATTCATTATGTTACTTCTAAGTTGGATAATTTTAGTAGGTGGATAGTATTTTCCGATAAAAGCATCTTTGCACTTGTCCCATGAATCTATGCTATTTCTAGGCAAAGACTGAAACCAAATTTTAGCTCCTCCTCTCAAGGAGAAAGGAAAAAGCTTAAGCTTAACAATATTACCATCTATTTCTTGGTACTTTTGCATATCACAAAGTTCAACAAAGTTGTTTAAGTGTAAAGCAGCATCATCTCCAGCACCGGAGAATTGATCTTTCATGACTAAGTTCAGTAAAGCAGGTTCAATTTCATATGAAGGTGCTGAAGTGGCAGGTGTAGTGATAGGTGTGCTGATAAAGTCATCGTTCTTGTGACTAGTGAAGTCACACAACTTGGTGTTCTCGGTGGAACCCATAGTAGCAAGCAAGCAAGATAACTATTTTTGTGATTTTCGATAAAAGATACTAAAGCAAAAACTGAAAGGTAAACTAACAAGACTAAAAAGCAAAAGGTAAAAGATAGCATGCAACTCCCCTATCCTGAAGAGTGGAGTCCCCGGCAACGGCACCAGAAAAACTCCTTGATGGGCCTCTAACCCCTCGTTGGTTACCCCAAGTGGAAGGTGTGAGATGCAGTGTTGTGGAAGTTTTTCCCTTAGCAAAGATGCCAAGGATCGAATCCCCAGAGACTCCTAGGTTCAACAAGTAGGTGTCAACTACTAACGGCGCCAGATATTAGCAATCAACGTGGACCTGCACACAGATACAAATAACTTTGCTCCCAACGAGTACAGAGAGGTTGTCAATCCCTCCGGCCTTGTAGTTCACAAAGGATTAAACGCAAATGATAGTAGTGATAGATAATGTTTGCAATAGTAAGTAAAAGCGAAAAGTAAATAGCGTATGTGATCAATGATGGTAATATGGACCGGAGTCTCATGATGTTCACTAGTGATGTCTCTCTCCCAAAAGACGATAAAACAGCTACGTGAGGTAAACGAATTACAGCTGGGCAATTGACAGGACCACGAACGCAAACCAATGCTGACTACATTGCAAGAAAGGTTGAGGTTCAAAGCATGGGCGGTACGCCAAAGTAAGTAGACCGAAATCCATCAATATCTACTACTAATCATCCACCTTGAGATATCTATCCAGAACATCTCGCTGGTATTAAGTTGCGAGCCCCACCCATAGTGTAAACTCAAAGCAACAGACAATTGCATTAAAAGAACTTTGCGTAAAGTAAACAATCCTTGCACCCGCGGGCACAAGCACCGTTGTTTCCCCCCTTGTGGCAACAATACATCCCCTAGACTCATGTTTCTGTCACTCAAGCTAGTCATCGAGGGGCATGAACCCACAATCGAGAATAACGTTCCCTCTTGGAGTCACTACGTATTACTTGGCCAAAGCAAGAAATAACAACGGAGAACATGCAAGAATTACTTATGAACATAAATATAAAAGAGGTAGATCGAATATATTAGTCAATCACAATCTGAACATAATCTCATAATCCATCGGATCCCAGCAAACTCAGCATAGCAACAGCATAAGGATTACATATGTGCCTCGATCATGTAGGGCAGCTCACGAGGACTAATTAGTGAAGCACAAGAACGGGAGGAGAACATCACATAGCTACTGGTCATGGACTCATGGTCCAAGGGAGACTACTCACAACTCATCCGGGAGGCGTCCATGGTGGTGGAGAGGCTCCCGATGGTGATCCTCCCCTCCGGCAGGGTGCCGGGAAGAGTTCTCCTGGTGCTTCCGATCTTGGAAGCGGCGGCGGCGGCAGAACAGAGATGAGATCGCGAAAAAGAGTTCCTGTCCCGAGGGTTTCGAAGGACGCTCTAAATATATGCCAAAGGGGGGCACCAGACGGGGCTCGGGGGGCCCAGGCGCCCCCCCCGGCGCGGCCCAGGGGGGGGGGGGGGGGCGCCGCCGTGGCGCCTGGGGCCCTGGTGGCCCCACCCGGCTGTACTTCGGGTGCAAGGTAGGTTCTGGAACGCTGATTTTTTATATAATTTTTCTGGATTTTTCCTGACAGTTCTCGTAATGTGAAAACCTGAAATACAAAAACAGCCGAAAACAGAATCTGGCACTGGGGTGCACTGGATTAGTAGGTTAGTCCAAATATGATCAAAAGTGTATGGAAGTGTATAAATATCATAGCAATATCACCCAAAAGTGGCATGGAGCAAGCAGAAATTATAGATACGTTTTGGACGTATCAGGGGTGTCCCAACTTAGCCCATCACAAGCTCTCACGATCAACTGAAGTAATAATAATTATTAGCCCTTATCTTAGGGAAATCCGATCAGGCTCGGTATCCCGGTGCACAAGACATTTTGACAATGGTAAAACAAGTCCAGCAAGACCTCCCAGCGTGCCGACACCCTGATAGTAGCCGCGTGTATCTCGTCTCAGGCCACGCCGGATGGGACATCCTACAGGAGCCAGATACCTCGAGTTTCCCCGAGGCGGTCCCGCAGTCCGCCCGTGTGGGACCAACACCATCAGCACTAGCCCCCCTGCTATGTAGAAGAATCCACGGGTAGCGCTAACTCCCTATGCAATTTAATTAATTAATTAAGTTGTTATTATGAGCAAATTAAAACCAATGTTGGGCCTTGCTGGAGGAGTTTTATTCAAAGACGAAGTGTCAAGGGGTCCCCATATACCCAACCGTGTAAGGAACGCAATATCAAGGAACATAATGCCGGTTTATCGGCTCCTAAGGTGGCATGAGTGGAACAAAACACCGAGCAAAAGGTCAAGCCTTCCACCCATGCCCAGTATATAGGTGTGTTAATAATAATAATAGATATAGTGACATTCCAACAACAAGTTCCCACCTGGAACGATCTTCATCTTCACCTGCAACTAACAACGCTATAAGAGGGGCTGAGCAAGCGGGTAACATAGCCAAACAATGGTTTTGCTAGGAAGGTTTCAAAGGTTAGAGGTTTCATGGCAACAAGGAGAGGGGCTGACAATAATGATGGGTAGCGCCACATGTAACGATAGAATCGAGACAACTAAGCATGGCAATGATAGTAAAGGTATCCAAGGGTATGGTCATCTTGCCTGAGATCCCGCAAGGAGGAAGAACGGATCCATGAAGAAGACGAAGAAGAAGCCTTGTAGAAGAACCACGGGTAGACGAACGAATCCTCACGAATGCAATGGAACAAGCACTAACGAGAAGAAGCAAGCAACACGGTAAACACACCACACGAGACATGACAATATGCTCAACCAAGTATGATGCAAGACAGTTCTATATAGGATGCACTACAGGTCTATACAGGAAGCAAAACATGGCAAGGTAGGAAGCACAGAAAAACAACACAGTCTATATATGATGCAATACATGGCAAGGTATGATGCAAGACAAGTCTATACAGGAAGCAATACATGGCAAGGTAGGAAGCACAGAAAAACAACACAAGTCTATATATGATGCAATACATGGCAAGGTATGATGCAAGACAAGTCTATACAGGAAGCAATACATGGCAAGGTAGGAAGCACAGAAAAGCAACACAAGTCTATATATGATGCAATACATGGCAAGGTATGATGCAAGACAAGTTTATACAGGAAGCAATAC
>LR738714.1:631037375-631056156 GCA_902687465.1 Secale cereale
AAGACAAGTCTATACAGGAAGCAATACATGGCAAGGTAGGAAGCACAGAAAAACAACACAAGTCTATATATGATGCAATAAATGGCAAGGTATGATGCAAGACAAGTCTATACAGGAAGAAGTAATACATGGCAAGGTAGGAAGCACAGAAAAATAACACAAGTCTATATATGATGCAATACATGGCAAGGTATGATGCAAGACAAGTATATACATGAAGCAATACATGGCAAGGTAGGAAGCACAGGAAAAACAACACAAGTCAACAAGTTTAAATGAGGCCGGAAACTACATATAACAAATCCGATAAGTCCTCATATGCATAGTTTGAAATTAGTCCAGATCTGAACAAACCATAAGTTAAAGTTGTTAAAAAGCAATTTAACATGCACCATGATGATCTACACGAAATTCTAGTCAAGTTTCATATAAAGTTTGTTTAATTCGGAGCTACGGCCTAGAAGATATGAGCAAAACAAGACAAGCAAGGCAACGGTGCAAGATGCACCCAAACATCAAGAAAACTCACTCCAAACATGAAAAAAACATGATATTATGATTCTACATGCAAAATCACACAAGTTTCATATAGGGCATGCTCAAAACGGAGCAACGGATCAAAACATACACTCGAAACAAGAAACAATGCAAAGCTGCAATTAACAGCCACATAGCAACTTTGGAATAATAAATATATACTCTATAGCACTCAAACATGGTGACAAGAAGCATGGACATGAAGTAGACATATCCTACAGCAAACAAATCCATTGGAGCATCTCCATAGGAGGCATGGATCAATAGCAACAAGCTACAACATTTTGATCATGACACTAAAAACCTGACAGTAATATTTTATAGCAACTTGGGAGCAAGATTTAAATAAGCTACAGCAAGCCATATGAGCAAGTAAGGGCATGAATGGATGGACAACAACATATACAACACGGAATGATCAATGGCCACCCCAAAACTAACATGGATTTTCCTAGGGCATCGAGCAAACATAGCATCAGGATAAGACAGATTCTAGACTTAGTGGAATTTCACTAAGTGTTAAAACAGTAACATTATCATGGCATGTTTGCGAGCATGTTTAAGTCATCTTAAAGCATAACATGGCAAAAAGTTTGCACCACAACAAAGAACACATCATGGAGATTCTAAAACATCTAGGCATGTGACATGGGGACAAACACATCAATAGCAACGAGCTCCTCAACTAGGCATCTCGCAACAAGTTCCAAAACCTAACAGCCACATGCACTTTTGCAACAGAGATTAACATGGCAAAATGAACTCTAACATGCATGCTACAGCAACCAACATGTAGTACACTTCACAAGGAACATTTTGACATATCATTTGCATCATTTGGATAAACATGCACCAAGTTATCATATCTCAAACATGGCAACAAAATAACAATTAGCAGCAGTTTATAACAAGTTGCACTCTTGCAACAGAGATTAGAGCATCTAGATGAACTCAAATGAGCATGGCACAATGGAACAAAGTGTAGAGCACATCACCATGATCATTTTGACATATCATACACTCAATTTGGACATACACACAAATAGTCATCACTATGCAAAGATGCAACATTAATACTGATTTCTGGGACTTGGTAAAAAACACAGAGGAAAAGGTGAGCGCAAACAACTATACTACGCACAGGGCGAGAGTTAGCGGGTTTGCTCACCCATGGGCTCGGCCCAACTGGAGAAGGAGGCAGGCCTAGCTGGGCCTAGGAGGCCGACCGGGCCGGCTGGACTGGCCAGAGCGCTGGGCCGTGGGGCCCATCTGGCCGACAGGCGTCGTGCGCTCCCGATCCGCCCGATTGGATCGGGGAAGGGAGCGGCGGCGGCGGTCGCACGATTCGGCCGGCGAGAGGGAGGGTCCGGCGAGGCCAGAAGGGATGGATCCGGGCGCGGGGCCCCAGATCCCGACGGCGACGGCGGGGGAAACGGGATGGCCGGCGGCGGCGGCGGCTTCTGGACGAGGCGGCGACACGAGGAGCTACAGGCGACCGGGAGGTTGCTCCGGCGAGGAACTGCGGGCGGCGGGGCACCTCGCTGCTCGCCGGCGGCGGCCGGAGACGGAGGCCGCGCGGCTTCCAGCGAGCAGGGAGCGCTTAGCGCAGGGCGGCGGCGGATGGGCCGTGCGGGCCCGCTTCGGGCTCGCCGGGCCGCGGCGGAGGTGGAGCGGGGAGGGACAGGTGGCGGCCGCGGAGTGGCTGTGGGCGGCGGCGGACATGTCCGGGTGCGAGCGGACATGTCCGGCTGCGCGGAGGAGGACAGGGGTAGGGTTTGACCTGCGTGAAAAATGGAGGGGAGGCACATATTTATAGGTAGAGGGAGTTAGGAGTGTCCAAATGAGGAGCCGTTCGCGGCCACGCGATCGTGATCGAATGGGCAAGAGCATGGAGGGGTTAGAATGGGCTTGGTGGGCTGTGTGAAAGGGGTGCTCGGCCAAAAGAGAAAATGCTTCCGTCGCTTAACACGGTTAACCGTTGGGCTATCAAACGAGCTCCGAATGCGACGAAACTTGACAGGCGGTCTACCTATGCTATAATGAGACCACACGTCAAGTTTCAACCCATTCCGAGAACGTTTTCCGGCCACTCACAAAACAAATATTCGGAGGCACCGCGGGCGCGTGTGAGTGTGTCTGGGTTCAGAACGGACAACGAAGAGGACGAGGGAACTTGGACGGATGCAAGTTTTGAAAACGTGCTGATGCAACACACATGATGACATGGCAACGACGACGAATAACTGACTGACACCTGGCGCACCGGTCTCGGGGTGTCACAACACTCCCCTACTAACAAGAGATCTCGTCCCGAGATCTTAGGGACGAGACGGGAAGGAAAAAGGAAGAACAAAGTTCTTCAAGAACAAAAGAGTGAGACCAAAGAATGTTCAGAGGATGAGCCACTTGAAATAAAGGATGCAACGGAGAAGAACGAGAATTGAGAAGCTCCGGTAAAATAAGCAATAAGGCATAAGACGAGAACCAAGAGGATAAAAGACAAGAGAGACATTGAAACCACCCCGGTTAACAGAGATAGAAAAGAAATCTGAACGAAGGAATCCGGGCAGCACTCCGGCTGAAACTGAAAAATATAGCACACTTATTGAATATGAATGGAATATGACAAGAACCTAAGGAGATGGAACGATACTCGACGAGAGTAACAACACAAGGCCTCCGGAAGAATTAAAAGAGTGGAATGAAACGAACGGAGAAGAAGATGACAACTTCCATCACGAAAGAATTTGAAAGAGCATCTTCACGAGAAAGACTTGAACGGAGTTGTTGAGAAAATCGACAATAAAAGAATAAACTTGTCGTGGACTTATGGAAATCATCTCAAAACTTGAGGTGAATTATGCCGCAACCAAAAGATGGATTAGCTGAGAATGAAGAAATGCAAAACTCCACTTCAAATGAATATGGAGAATTATTTGCATCTCGGGACACAAAAGAATAATGCTTGAGCATCTCCAGAAGAAATTTGCAGAATACTTGAAGATTGAATTATCTCAAGAGGAACCACCATGAAGAACTCCGGTAAAATGAAAGGATGAAGAAATAGAAATGACGGACAAAAATAATAAGATTAAAGCCTTGCGATGATTAGAAAGAGCTTCCGACGAGATAACCGAGAAAATTTGAAGTCCGGAAAGAAAAGATTAAGGCACTTGGGACTAGAATTTATTCATCAAGAATAAACTCCGAAGGAAGGAATAAACAACTCCACAGAGAGGAATAAGAATTATATTATGCTTATCCTCCACCAATTAAATTGATGAGAAGCAATGGATTCACATACTACTTATTCTCGAAGAAATTGATAAAGGAGGGATATATCGCGGACTTGCGAAAATCTTCATGAAACACTGGTAGGATTGGAATAAAAAGAATGGGTTGATTTGATAGCACCGGAAAAGAACTCTTGAGCGAACCACCGTAAGAATTGAAGTCGAGTGAAGAAAAGAAACGAATGATGGGCCTCTAACCCCTCGTTGGTTACCCCAAGTGGAAGGTGTGAGATGCAGTGTTGTGGAAGTTTTTCCCTTAGCAAAGATGCCAAGGATCGAATCCCCAGAGACTCCTAGGTTCAACAAGTAGGTGTCAACTGCTAACGGCGCCAGATATTAGCAATCAACGTGGACCTGCACACATATACAAATAACTTTGCTCCCAACGAGTACAGAGAGGTTGTCAATCCCTCCGGCCTTGTAGTTCACAAAGGATTAAACGCAAATGATAGTAGTGATAGATAATGTTTGCAATAGTAAATAAAAGCGAAAAGTAAATAGCGGATGTGATCAATGATGGTAATATGGACCGGAGTCTCATGATGTTCACTAGTGATGTCTCTCTCCCAAAAGACGATAAAACAGCTATGTGAGGTAAACGAATTACAGCTGGGCAATTGACAGGACAACGAACGCAAACCAATGCTGACTACATTGCAAGAAAGGTTGAGGTTCAAAGCATGGGCGGTACGCCAAAGTAAGTAGACCGAAATCCATCAATATATACTACTAATCATCCACCTTGAGATATCTATCCAGAACATCTCGCTGGTATTAAGTTGCGAGCCCCACCCATAGTGTAAACTCAAAGCAACAGACAACTGCATTAAAAGAACTTTGCGTAAAGTAAACAATCCTTGCACCCGCGGGCACAAGCACCGTTGTTTTCCCCCTTGTGGCAACAGCACATCCCCTAGACTCATGTTTCTGTCACTCAAGCTAGTTATCGAGGGGCATGAACCCACAATCGAGCATAACGTTCCCTCTTGGAGTCACTACCAATTACTTGGCCAAAGCAATAAATAACAATGGAGAACATGCAAGAATTACTTATGAACATAAATATAAAAGAGGTAGATCAAATATATTACTCAATCACAATCTGAACATAATCTCATAATCCATCGGATCCCAGCAAACTCATCATAGCAACAACATAAGGATTACATATGTGCCTCGATCATGTAGGGTAGCTCACGAGGACTAATTAGTGAAGCACAAGAACGGGAGGAGAACATCACATAGCTACTGGTCATGGACTCATGGTCCAAGGGAGACTACTCACAACTCATCCGGGAGGCGTCCATGGTGGTGGAGAGGCTCCCGATGGTGATCCTCCCCTCCGGCAGGGTGCCGGGAAGAGTTCTCCTGGTGCTCCCGATCTTGGAAGCGGCGGCGGCGGCGGAACAGAGATGAGATCACGAAAAAGAGTTCTCGTCCCGAGGGTTTTGAAGGACGCTCTAAATATATGCCAAAGGGAGGCACCAGACGGGGCTCGGGGGGCCCAGGCGCCCCCCCGGCGCGGCCCAGGGGGGGGGGGGGCGCCGCTAGGGCGCCTGGGGCCCTGGTGGCCCCCCCGGCTGTACTTCGGGCGCAAGGTAGGTTCTGGAACGCTGATTTTTTATATAACTTTTCTGGATTTTTCCTGACAGTTCTCGTAATGTGAAAACCTGAAATACAAAAACAGCCGAAAACAGAAACTGGCACTGGGGTGCACTGGATTAGTCGGTTAGTCCAAATATGATTAAAAGTGTATGGAAGTGTATAAATATCATAGCAATATTACCCAAAAGTGGCATGGAGCAAGCAGAAATTATAGATACGTTTTGGACGTATCAACATCCCCAAGCTTAATTCCTGCTCGTCCTCGAGTAGGTAAATGATAACAAGAATAATTTCTGTGGTGACATGCTATTAACCATATAGGACTTTTTATAGTCATATGACAAAAGCTTACTGAGACAATGAATCTGTAGTAATTAAGTTGCCTCATGAGAAAATCACAAAAGACTGAAAGTTTTACAACATGACATTGAAGCATCAAATAGATTTGCAATGAACATGATGTGCAAATATGATAAAGTGATATCTAGCTTGCCCCCTTTAGTGAAGAAAATCATAAATGCAGGGGCACCTTCAAGGTTTAAGTGATGACTAGATACAATGATTTCAAAATAAACGATATCACAATCATGCAAAAGACAATGCTACTTTGGAACAATGCACATTACACTTAGAATGACAATCATGCTCTCAGTAGTTGGTGCTTGAAGAAAGAAGGTGGAGACTCAAAAAGTAAAAGAATGGTTATGTGCTAGAGCTTTTTATTTTGAAAACATAGAAGCAATTTTGTCAACGGTAGTAGTACTTCATATGTGTTATGCATAAGACATCCTATAAGTTGCAAGCCTCATGCATCGAATACCAGTAGTGCTTGCACCTTGTCCTAATTAGCTCGGATTTCCATGGGTTATCATTGCATTACATATGTTTCAACCAAGTGTCACAAAGGGGTACCTCTATGCCACCTGTACAAAGGTCCAAGGAGATAAATCGCATTTGATTTCGTTTTTCATAGATCTCAACTTGAGGACATCCATACCGGGACAACATAGAAAATAGATAATGGACTCCTCTTTAATGCATAAGCATATTCTCATAAGAGATTGAGGATTAATGTCCAAGCTAAAACTTCCACCATGATACATGGCTTTGGTTGGCGGCCCAATGTTCTTCTCTAACAATATGCATACTCAACCATTCAACCCATGGCAAATCACCCTTACTTCAGACAAGACGAACATGCATAGCAACTCACATGATATTCAAAAAAAGTGTAACAGTTGATGGCGTCCCCAGAAACATGGTTACCGCTCAGCAAGCAACTTATAAGAAATAAGATACATATGCAACATATTCTTTACTACAATAGTTTTTAAGCTACTTTCCCATGAGCTATGTATTGCAAAGTTAGTCTGCTTAGTATAGGTGGAGGTTAGCAAAAGACTGGGAGCGACCAACTAAGAGAGCAATGACGGTCATAATCATGCAGAGCGACAAAGCAACATTGAATCAGGCATGGTAGTTATATCGCTACTCAGAAATAAAAGATCATCAAGGCTTGACAGACTTTCTTTACAGTCTTAAATATGCGTGAGCATACGCCAAGTCAATCAAAATAAATTCTCGAAGGAAGATATTACTAAACCATACCACATCATTGGCAAACAAAGCATGTTGGTACTCCAATAACACATTGGGAATCCCCCAGCTATTTGAGACTAACCATAAGAAAACCTGAACTACTAAGCGCCATCATGCACGTAGCATATTTATCATAGACATATTAACCAATGCAACGGAAGCAAACTCTCTTAATAAGGTAAGCATGATAGTTAAGGAGAGTTCAAGCCACCAACTAAAAAGCTCTTTGAAAAGATAAGCATGAAAGCTAAGAGCAGAACATGATCGTAGCTATTAAAAGACAAAGACAAAGAACACACACAAGAAGGATAGACATGAAAATTCTATGTTATGTTCTAGGTAGAAGTGGAGCGTGTTTCTCTCCCACATAAAGAAAGCTGAGTTCCGACTCGTTATGGAAAACTAAAAAGGAAACTAAAAGCAAGACGCTCCAAGCATAGCACATAACACATGAAGTGATTAAAATATAGTGGAACGAAAGACGAACTGATAATGTTGATGGAGAAGGGGATGCACGGGGGCATCCCCAAGCTTAGACGCTTGAGTCTCCTTGAATATTTCTTGGGGGTGCACGGGGGCATCCCCAAGCTTGAGCGCTTGACACTCCTGAATCTTTTTATCATCTCCCCTCGCACACTTGAAAACTCCCTTCATACATAACTCATCATAATCTGATTAGCGAGGTTAGTACCCGTAATAAAATAATTGTTCCTTGCTGGAAATAAAGATATTCTTGAAGGTCTACTGTTTCTCAATACTGCCAAAAGGTTTTTGCAAAGAAAAAGCAAGCTCTTTGTTTGCAAAATGAAGGAAAGGCAAAACAGGATAGAATCTGTGAAAAACAGAACAGCAGGTAGTAAATGATTTGTTCGGGGTACTTCTGCAACTCAAATCAAAAAACTCAAAACAGTCGCACGAAAGAAAATTATATAGAGAACGCTGTCGAAAAAAATTCGGACCAAAAAGATGATCTGGTGATTTTATACGAAATTTTCTATCCAAGGACAGAATCTGTTTCCTGGACAGCACCTCACAACTTTTGAACTTTCTAGCAATCAGAGGCTACACTTGGCACAAAATTTGAAAAGCAAAGATACAATGATGATGCTACTGTAGTAACACACATCAAGACCACTAAATACTGAAAGAACAAACTGAAAGTAAAGATAACAAGGGTTGTTTCCCTAGAGCTCTTTCTTTATAGCCATAAAGATATGCTTATGACTTTAATGATGCTCTCGTAGGAATAAGAGTTGAAGAACAAAAGAGAGAATCAAGAAGCATATATAAAACATATTTAAGTCTAACATACTTCCTATGCATGGGAATCTTGTAAGAAAATAAATTATTGAAGCATAAAGCAACTAGCATAGGAAAGCAGAACAAGCATAACTTCAAAACCTTCAACATAAAAAGAGGGAACTTAATATTATTGAAATATCTATAAGCATATGTTCCCTTCTCATAATAATTTTCAGTGGGATCACGAATAAACTCAACAATATAAGCATCACATAAAGCATTGTTACCATTATCCACATGCAAAAAGGTACTCCTACTCTCCACATAAGCATCATGGAGAGGATAAAACTTAGTATAAAAGAGAGACATAAGCTCTTGCCAATCAAGCAAGTGTGAGTTATCGAGAAGCTTATACCAATCTGAAGCTTTATATATAAGTGATACGGTGAACAATGTCCTCATGACAAACTCCCTTGATACACCTGCAAGCTTAAATAATGAACATAATTGTGACAGATATAGCAAGTGTTCACCGGGATGTGTGTCTCCTGCATAACGATTAGCCAAGATATAATCGATAATACCAGCTGGTATTTTATAGGGCACAATTTCAGTAGGGGGAGGAGCAACCACCACAGGTGTGGGGCGTCTTCCCACAAGCAACGATCCAATAGCAAGGTTGTCCATAAGCATAACCAGTGAAAAGACATAAAGAAAACTGAAAGGTAAACTAACAAGACTAAAAGCAAAGGTAAAAGATAGCGTGCAACTCCCCTATCCTGAAGAGTGAAGTCCCCGGCAACGGCGCCAGAAAAACTCCTTGATGGGACTCTAACCCCTCGTTAGTTACCCCAAGTGGAAGGTGTGAGATGCAGTGTTGTGGAAGTTTTTCCCTTAGCAAAGATGCCAAGGATCGAATCCCCAGAGACTCCTAGGTTCAACAAGTAGGTGTCAACTGCAAACGGCGCCAGATATTAGCAATCAACGTGGACCTGCACACAGATACAAATAACTTTGCTCCCAACGAGTACAGAGAGGTTGTCAATCCCTCCGGCCTTGTAGTTGACAAAGGATTAAACGCAAATTTTAGTAGTGATAGATAATGTTTGCAATAGTAAATAAAAGTGAAAAGTAAATAGCGGATGTGATCAATGATGGTAATATGGACCGAAGTCTCATGATGTTCACTAGTGATGTCTCTCTCCCAAAAGACGATAAAACAGCTATGTGAGGTAAACGAATTACAGCTGGGCAATTGACAGGACCACGAACGCAAACCAATGCTGACTACATTGCAAGAAAGGTTGAGGTTCAAAGCATGGGCGGTACGCCAAAGTAAGTAGAACGAAATCCATCAATATCTACTACTAATCATCCACCTTGAGATATCTATCCAGAACATCTCGCTGGTATTAAGTTGCGAGCCCCACCCATAGTGTAAACTCAAAGCAACAGACAACTGCATTAAAAGAACTTTGCGTAAAGTAAACAATCCTTGCACCCGCGGGCACAAGCACCGTTGTTTTCCCCCCTTGTGGCAAAAGCACATCCCCTAGACTCATGTTTCTGTCACTCAAGCTAGTCATCGAGGGGCATGAACCCACAATCGAGCATAACGTTCCCTCTTGGAGTCACTACCTATTACTTGACCAAAGCTATAAATAACAACGGAGAACATGCAAGAATTACTTATGAACATAAATATAAAAGAGGTAGATCAAATATATTACTCAATCACAATCTGAACATAATCTCATAATCCATCGGATCCTAGCAAACTCATCATAGCAACAGCATAAGGATTACATATGTGCCTCGATCATGTATGGTAGCTCACGAGGACTAATTAGTGAAGCACAAGAATGGGAGGAGGACATCACATAGCTACTGGTCATGGACTCATGGTCCAAGGGAGACTACTCACAACTCATCCGGGAGGCGTCCATGGTGGTGGAGATGCTCCCGATGGTGATCCTCCCCTCCGGCAGGGTGCCGGGAAGAGTTCTCCTGGTGCTCCCGATCTTGGAAGCGGCGGCGGCGGCAGAACAGAGATGAGATCGCGAAAAAGAGTTCCCGTCCCGAGGGTTTCGAAGGACGCTCTAAATATATGCCAAAGGGGGTCACCAGACGGGGCTCGGGGGGCCCAGGTGCCCCCCAGCGCGGCCCAGGGGGGGGCCGCCAGGGCGCCTGGGGCCCTGGTGGCCCTCCCGGCTGTACTTCGGGCGCAAGGTAGGTTCTGGAACGCTGATTTTTTATATAATTTTTCTGGATTTTTCCTGACAGTTCTCGTAATGTGAAAACCTGAAATACAAAAACAGCCGAAAACAGAAACTGGCACTGGGGTGCACTGGATTAGTAGGTTAGTCCAAATATGATCAAAAGTGTATGGAAGTGTATAAATATCATAGCAATATTACCCAAAAGTGGCATGGAGCAAGCAGAAATTATAGATACGTTTTGGACGTATCAACGAACCACCGTGAAGAATTAAAATCGAGTGAAGAACGAGAATGACCACCGTAAGGAATGAAATTGTACGATGCAAGAGGACAAGCCACCGTGAATAATTGAGATCGAGTGAAAACAAGAGAATGAATCGCCGGCAAGAATAAAGCACTAGCGGAAAATTTGAATGACAAGAACGAAGAGATCGTGGACGGATTAAAGAATACTTGAAGGAAGCACCGGCAAGAGTGTGAGACGAACGAAGAGGCATCATTGAAGAATATTTGGAGGACGAAGCTGAAAACTGAGAATGAAGAAATCTTCTGAAAAGATGTCCTTCGGAGGAACACAACGGAAAGAATTCATGAAATACTCCGGATGGATGAAAAGAAGAAAGGTTGAACCAATGATGAAAAGAATTGAAAGCGATCTTGGAGAAGGCATATGACTGATGGAATCCATACTTACGTCACATTTGAAAAGAATTTCAGAATAGCTCCGGAAAATATTAGAAGAGTCAGGTAATATCCTGGGAAAAGACCTGTGGGTTATGAGCCCACCGAAGAGAAACACCGTTGTAAGGATTGAAAAGGAGATGATGCACCGGAACAATTGAAAAAAAACTCGAATGAGGTGACAGCCTCGGATTAATTAGAACATAGACGAATCTCCTGGAATGTCTTTGGAACACGGGAACAATTAATGGCGAGAGACGAACAAGCAAAAGGAAACATTTGAGTCGATGAAAGAATAAGAACAACACCGAGATGTTGGAATTTAATCCACGGGAAAATAAAAGAGATGAAGAAGGACGAACTAGACGAGAATTCACCAGTTGAAACAATTTATGAAAGAGTGCAAGGATTCACACGAGTAGGATGGATACTCGATTACGGACTCCGGCTCCGAGAAGCAAAAGGGTGGGCGGGTGGGAAAAAGAAAGACCACAACGGACGGGGAAAACACCGTCGGTTGAAAAGAACTGAGGGTTGAACTTGCAAAGAAGAAGAGGGTTGAATCCACTTGATGAGAGATGCACTAGATGAAAGAACTAACAACGCAACAAACGAAAAACTAACCACGTGATCCTAAAAAATTTGAAGGGGAAGAGGAGTAATTCAAAACACCTACGTCAAGATTCCTCACCAGAGCGACGGAGGGGCTGAGGAGTAAAAAGAATTCCTACTCTCCGATATAACTAGACTCCAAAAAAGTTTTCTGCTAGACTCAACAACGGCCAGACTACGATCAATCAAGGGGGCTCCTATGGTCGGTCAAGGCTCTGATACCAACTTGTCAGGCCCAAGATGCGATTCTATCCCGATCACGTGACACTTATGTGATTGGGGCACAACTGCATTTCGGGCGCTTAGCAAGATGGATATCATTACATCGTACCATTACATACATGCATGGGGGCACACAACAATACATACAATCCACATGAATACAACAACATCAATACAAGTCGTCCGACTACGGATGCAAACATGAAAAGCACAAAGACATCCATCTGCTATCCCAGGCTGCCAACCCGGAACCTAACCCAAGACTGAAGAAGAAGAAGAAGAAAGAACTCCAACACAACGATCATCTCTCTCACATCAAGACATCGGAAACCTGCACCTGCAACTGTTGTTGTAGTATCTGTAAGCCACGAGGACTCAGCAATCCCATAACCATGGGTAACAAGACTATCAAAGCTTAAAGGGTAGGAAGAGGTAAAGTGGTGAAGTTGCAGCAGCGGCTAAGCAATATCTATGGTGGCTAACTTACGAGTACAAGAATAAGATGAGCATCTACGCAAACGGTCGCAACTAGTAGTGATCGCTAAAGATCCTGAACTACCTACGAGTCAAACATAACCCCACCGTGTTTTCTTCTCAAAGTGAAAAGAGACAGTCACGGTTACTGATACGTCCAAAACGTATCTATAATTTCTGCTTGCTCCATGCTTCTTTTGTGTGATATTGCTATGATATTGATGCATTTCCATACACTTTTGATCATATTTGGACTAACCTATTAACTCAGCGCACCACAGTGCCAGTTCCTGTTTTCTGCTGTTTTTCTATTTCAGGTTTCCCCCATATTAAAAGTGCTCCAAAAATTCTAGGAAAAATATAGGAAAAATCAGCGTACAGGAAGCTTCGCGAAGAACCAAAGATGGGCCAGAGGGGAGCCAGGGGAGGCCCAGGCGGACACCTGGCGCGGCCCCACCCCTGGCCGCGCCAGGGGGGCGCCTGGGACCCCTGCTCCGCCTCTGGCTGCCCCCCTTCGCCTATATATCCCTCTCGTCCCGAAACCCTCGAGGAGAGAACCCTTTTTCGCGATCTCGCCTCTGTTCCGCCGCCGCAGCGCTTCCAAGATCGGGAGCATCAGGAGAACCCTTCCCGGCACCCTGCCGGAGGGGAGAACCACCACCGGGAGCTTCTCCACCACCATGGACGCTTCCCGGATGAGTCGTGAGTAGTCCACCTTGGACCATGGGTCCATGATCAGTAGCTATGTGATGTTCTCCTCCCCTCTTTGCCCTTCATGGTTTAGACCTCGTGAGCTGCCCTACATGATCGAGGCACATATGTAATCTTTCTGCTGTTGCTTTGCTGAGTTTGCTGGGATCTGATGGATTATGAGACTATGTTCAGATTGTGTTTGAGTAATATATTTGATTCACCTCTTTTATATCTTTGTTCTTGAGTAATTCTTGCATGTTCTCCGTTGTTGTTTATTGCTTTGGCCAAGTAGTAGGTAGTAACTCCAAGAGGGAGCGTTATGCTTGATTGTGGGTTCATGCCGCCTGATGACTAGCTTGAGTGACAGAAACATGAGTCTAGGGGATGTGATGTTGCCACAAGGGAGAAAACAACGGTGCTTGTACTTGCGGGTGCAAGGATTGTTTACTTTAGGCAAAGTTCTTTTAATGCAGTTGTCTGTTGCTTTGAGTTTACACTTTGGGTGGGATTCGCAACTTAATACCAGCGAGATGTTCTGGATAGATATCTCAAGGTGGATAATTAGTAGTAGATGCAGATGGATTTCGGTCTACTTGCCTTGGCGTACCGCCCATGCTTTTGAGCCTCTACCTTTCTTTGCAGCATAGTTAGCATTGGTTTTCGCACATAATCCTGTCAATGGCCCAGCTGTAATTTGTTTACCTCGCTTTGCTGTTTTATCGTCTTTTGGGAGAGAGACATCACTAGTGAACATCATGGGACCCCGGTCCATATTACCACCGCTGATCACACCTTCTATTTACTTCCTGTTTTTATTTCCTAGTTGTAGTCATAGCTATCATTATTATCGCTTGTGTTTGATCCTTTGTAAACAACAAGGCCGGAGGGATTGACAACCTCTCTGTACTCGTTGGGAG
The DNA here is from genome assembly GCA_902687465.1 of Secale cereale. NCBI lineage: Eukaryota > Viridiplantae > Streptophyta > Magnoliopsida > Poales > Poaceae > Secale > Secale cereale. The sequence continues at coordinate 631,051,470 of LR738714.1, forward strand.
CAAAGTTATCTGTATCTGTGTGCAGGTCCCGTCAACCGCTAAGTTTCTGGCGCCGTTGACACCTACTTGTCGACCCTCGGAGTCTCACGAGATTCGATCCTTGGTATCTTTGCCAAGGGAAATTTGCCGCTACGCTACATCTCAACCTTCCACTTAGGGTAACCAACGAGGGGCGAGAAGCCATCAGTTACTCACACAGTTGTGTGTTTTACTTCGGATCCTCTGTCAAGTTTTCTACTACCGGACATTAACAAATTCCAATCTGCCACATAACCACGGGCACGGCTTTCGAAAGATCATAACCCTGCAGGGGTGTCCCAACTTAGCCCATCACAAGCTCTCACGATCAACTGAAGTAATAATAATTGTTACACCTTATCTTAGGGAAATCCGATCAGGCTCGGTATCCCGGTGCACAAGACATTTCGACAATGGTAAAACAAGTCCAGCAAGACCTCCCGGCGTGCCGACACCCTGATAGTAGCGCGCGTATCTCGTCTCACGCCACGCCGGATGGGACATCCTACAGGAGCCAGATACCTCGAGTTTCCCCGAGGCGGTCCCGCAGTCTGCCCGTTTGGGACCAACACCATCAGCACTGCCCCCCTGCTATGTAGAAGAATCCACGGGTAGCGCTAACTCCCTATGCAATCTAATTAATTAATTAAGTTGTTATTATGAGCAAATTAAAACCAATGTTGGGCCTTGCTGGAGGAGTTTTATTCAAAGACGAAGTGTCAAGGGGTCCCCATATACCCAACCGTCTAAGGAACGCAAAATCAAGGAACATAATGCCGGTTTATCGGCTCCTAAGGTGGCATGAGTGGAACAAAACACCGAGCAAAAGGTCAAGCCTTCCACCCATGCCCAGTATATAGGTGTGTTAATGATAATAATAGATATTGTGACATTCCAACAACAAGTTCCCACCTGGAACGATCTTCATCTTCACCTGCAACTAACAACGCTATAAGAGGGGCTGAGCAAGCGGGTAACATAGCCAAACAATGGTTTTGCTAGGAAGGTTTCAAAGGTTAGAGGCTTCACGGCAACAAGGAGAGGGGCTGACAATAATGATGGGTAGCGCGACATGTAACGATAGCATCGAGACAACTAAGCATGGCAATGATAGTAAAGGTATCCAAGGGTATGGTCATCTTGCCTGAGATCCCGCAAGGAGGAAGAACGGATCCATGAAGAAGACGAAGAAGAAGCCTTGAAGAAGAACCACGGGTAGACGAACGAATCCTCAAGAATGCAATGGAACAAGCACTAACGAGAAGAAGCAAGCAACACGGTAAACACACCACACGAGTCATGACAATATGCTCAACCAAGTATGATGCAAGACAGTTCTATATATGATGCACTACAGGTCTATACAGGAAGCAAAACATGGCAAGGTAGGAAGCACAGAAAAACAACACAGTCTATATATGATGCAATACATGGCAAGGTATGATGCAAGACAAGTCTATACAGGAAGCAATACATGGCAAGGTAGGAAGCACCGAAAAACAACACAAGTCTATATATGATGCAATACATGGCAAGGTATGATGCAAGACAAGTCTATACAGGAAGCAGTACATGGAAAGGTAGGAAGCACATAAAAACAACACAAGTCTATATATGATGCATTACATGGCAAGGTATGATGCAAGACAAGTCTATACAGGAAGCAATACATGGCAAGGTAGGAAGCACAGAAAAACAACACAAGTCTATATATGATGCATTACATGGCAAGGTATGATGCAAGACAAGTCTATACAGGAAGCAATACATGGCAAGGTAGGAAGCACAGAAAAACAACACAAGTCTATATATGATGCAATACATGGCAAGGTATGATGCAAGACAAGTCTATACAGGAAGCAATACATGGCAAGGTAGGAAGCACAGAAAAACAACACAAGTCTATATGATGCAATACATGGCAAGGTATGATGCAAGACAAGTCTATATAGGAAGCAATACATGGCAAGGTAGGAAGCACAGAAAAACAACACAAGTCTATATATGATGCAATACATGGCAAGGTATGATGCAAGACAAGTCTATACAGGAAGCAATACATGGAAAGGTAGGAAGCATAGGAAAAACAACACAAGTCAACAAGTTTAAATGAGGCCGAAAACTACATATAACAAATCCGATAAGTCCTCATATGCATAGTTTGAAATTAGTCCAGATCTGAACAAACCTTAAGTTAAAGTTGTTAAACAGCAATTTAACATGCACCATGATGATCTACACGAAATTCTAGTCAAGTTTCTTATAAAGTTTGTTTAATTCGGAGCTACGGCCTAGAAGATATGAGCAAAACAAGACAAACAAGGCAACGGTGCAAGATGCACCCAAACATCAAGCAAACTCACTCCAAACATGAAAACAACACGATATTATGATTCTACATGCAAATTCACACAAGTTTCATATAGGGCACGCTCAAAACGGAGCAACGGATCAAAACATACACTCGAAACAAGAAACAATGCAAAGCTGCAATTAACAGCCACATAGCAACTTTGGAGCAAGAAATATATACTCTACAACACTCAAACATGGTGACAAGAAGCATGGACATTAAGTAGACATATCCTACAGCAAACAACTCAATTGGAGCATCTCCATAGGAGGCATGGATCAATAGCAACAAGCTACAACATTTTGATCATGACACTAAAAACCTGACAGTAATATTTTATAGCAACTTGGGAGCAAGATTTAAATAAGCTACATCAAGCCATATGAGAAATTAACGGCATGAATGGATAGACAACAACATATACAACAAGGAATGATCAATGGCCACCCCAAAACTAACATGGATTTGCCTAGGGTATCAAGCAAACATAGCATCAGGATAAGACAGATTCCAGACTTAGTGAAATTTCACTAAGTGTTAAAACAGTAACATTATCATGGCATGTTTGCGAGCATGTTTAAGTCATCTTAAAGCATAACATGGCAAAAGGTTTGCCCCACAGAAAAAAACACATCATGGAGATTCTAAAACATCTAGGCATGTGACATGGGGACAAACACATCAATAGCAACGAGCTCCTCAACTAGGCATCTCGCAACAAGTTACAAAACCTAACAGCCACATGCACTTTTGCAACAGAGATTAACATGGCAAAATGAACTCTAACATGCATGCTACAGCAACCAACATGTAGTACACTTCACAAGGAACATTTTGACATATCATTTGCATCATTTGGATAAACATGCACCAAGTTATCATATCTCAAACATGGCAGCAAAATAACAAGTAGCAGCAGTTTATAACAATTAGCACTCTTGCAACAGAGATTAGAGCATCTAGATGAACTCAAATGAGCATGGCACAATGGAACAAAGTGTAGAGCACATCACCACGATCATTTTAACATATCATACACTCAATTTGGACATACACACAAATAGTTATCACTATGCAAAGATGCAACATTAATACTGATTTCTGGGACTTAGTAAAAAAACACACAGGAAAAGGTGAGCGCAAACAACTATACTACGCACAGGGCGAGAGTTAGCGGGTTTGCTCACCCATGGGCTCGGCCCAACTGGAGAAGGATGAGGCAGGCCTAGCTGGGCCTGGGAGGCCGACCGGGCCGGCTGGACTGGCCAGAGCGCTGGGCCATGGGGCCCATCTGCCCGGCGGGCGTCGTGCGCTCCCGATCCGCCTGACTGTATCGGGGAAGGGAGCGACGGCGGCGGTCGCACGATCCGGCCGGCGAGAGGGAGGGTCCGGCGAGGCCAGAAGGGATGGATCCGGGCGCGGGCCCCCAGATCCCGACGGCGGCGGCGGCGGCTTCTGGCCGAGGCGGCGGCACGAGGAGCTCCAGGCGACCGGGAGGTTGCTCCGGCGAGGAACTTCGGGCGGTGGGGCAGCCGCGCTGCTCACCGGCGGCGGCCGAAGACGGAGGCCGCACGGCTTCCAGCGAGCGGGGAGCGCTTAGCGCAGGGCGGCGGCAGATGGGCCGGGCGGGCCCGCTTCGGGCTCACCGGGCCGCGGCGGAGGTGGAGCAGGGAGGGATAGGTGGCGGCCGCGGAGTGGCTGTGGGCGGCGGCGGACATGTCCGGCTGCGAGCGGACATGTCCGGCTGCGCGGAGGAGGACGGGGGTAGGGTTTGATCTGCGCGAAAAATGGTGGGGAGGCACATATTTATAGGTAGAGGGAGCTAGGAGTGTCCAAATGAGGAGCCGTTCACGGCCATGCGATCATGATCGAACGGGCAAGAGCATGGAGGGGTTAGAATGGGCTTGGTGGGCTGTGTGAAAGGGGTGCTGGGCCAAAGGAGAAAAGGCTTTCGGCGCTTCACACGGTTAACCGTTGGGCTATCAAACGAGCTCCGAATGCGACAAAAGTTGACAGGCGGTCTACCTATGCTATAATAAGACCACACATCAAGTTTCAACCCATTTCGAGAACGTTTTCCAGCCACTCACAAAACAAATATTCAGAGGCACCACGGGCGCGTGTGAGTGTGTCTGGGCTCAGAACGGACAACGGAGAGGACAAGGGAACTCGGACGGATGCAAGTTCTGAGAACATGCTGATGCAACACACATGATGACATGGCAACGATGACGAATAACTGACTGACACCTGGCGCACTGGTCTCCGGGTGTCACAGTAGACTTATATAGGAGGAAGGAGGACACCGGGGGGGGG
>LR738714.1:631056233-631071053 GCA_902687465.1 Secale cereale
GGGCCCACGAGGCACGGGCGCGCCCTGGGAAGGGGGGCGCGCCCCCACCCTCGTGGGCGCCTCGATGCTCCCCTGACGTGGTTCTCAAGTTCCCCGTGCGTGATTTTCTCCAAAAATATATCTCGCGAAGGTTTCATTCCGTTTGGACTCCGTTTTATATTCTTTTTCTGCAAAACCCTGAAACAGGCAAATAACAGCAATCTAGACTGGGCCATTGGGTTAGTAGGTTAGTCCCAAAAATAATATAAAAGTGTATGATAAAGCCCATTAAACATCCAAGACTTCATAAATAATAGCATGGAACAATCAAAAATTATAGATACATTGGAGACGTATCATATAACAAAGCCCATTAAACATCCAAAACATCTTAAATAATAGCATGGAACAATAAAAAATTATAGATACGTTGGAGACGTATCAAGCATCCCCAAGCTTAATTCATGCTCGTCCTCGAGTAGGTAAATGATAAAAACAGAATTTTTGATGTGGAATGCTAACCAGCATAATTTTCAATGTAGTTCTCTTTATTGTGGTATGAATGTTCAGATCTGAAAGATTCAAGACAAAAGTCTATATTGACATAAGAAATAATAATACTTCAAGCATACTAACGAAGCAATCATGTCTTCTCAAAATACTATGGCTAAAGACAGTTATCCCTACAAAATCATATAGTCTGGCTATGCTCCCTCTTCATCACACAAAATATTCATATCATGCACAACCCCGGTTTCAGCCAAGCACTTGTTTTCACACTCTATTCTTTCAAACCTTTCAACTTTCACGCAATACATGAGCGTGAGCCATGGATATAGCACTATGGTGGAATAGAATGGTGGTTGTGGAGAAGACAAAAAGGAGGGAGATGGTCTCACATCGAATAGGCGTATCAATGGGCTATGGAGATGCCCGTCAATAGATATCAATGTGAGTGAGTAGAGATTGCCATGCAATGGATGCACTAGAGCTAAAAATTTATGAAAGCTCAACAAAAGAAACTAAGTGGGTGTGCATCAACTTGCTTGCTCACGAAGACCTAGGGCATTTGAGGAAGCCCATCGTTGGAATATACAAGCCAAATTCTATAATTAAAATTCCCACTAGTATATGAAAGTGACTAAAACATGAGACTCTCTATCATAAAGAACATGGTGCTACTTTGAAGCCCAAGTGTGGAAACAGATAGTAGCAATTGTCCTTTTTTTCTTTTTTTCCTTTTTTTGGAGGGGCCTTTTCTTTGGTTTGGCCTTTCCTCACATGGGACAATGCTCTAATAATTATGATCATCACACTTCTATTGATTTACAACTCTATATTACAACTCGATACTAGAACAAAGTATGACTCTATATGAATGCCTTCGGCGGTGTACCGGGATGTGCAATGAATCAAGAGTGACATGTAAGAAAAGTTATGTATGGTGGCTTTGCCACAAATACGATGTCAACTACATGATCATGCATGGAAATATGACAATATGAAGCGTGTCATATGAACGGAACGATGGAAAGTTGCATGGCAGTATATCTCGAAATGGCCATGGAAATGCCATGATAGGTAGGTATGGTGGCTGTTTTGAGGAAGATATATGGTGGCTGTTTTGAGGAAAGTATATAGTGGGTGTATGGTACCGGCGAAAGTTGCGCGGTACAAGAGAGGCTAGCAATGGTGGTAGGGTGAGAGTGCGTATAATCCATGGACTCAACATTAGTCATAAGAACTCATAAACTTATTGCAAAAATTTACGAGTCATCAAAACAAAGCAATCAACGTATCCTCCTAGGGGGGAGGTTGGTAGGAGTTAACCATCACGCGCGCCCGACCTCCACACAAAGGATGACACTCTACAAATACCTCATGCTCTAACTTCGTCACATAGCGGTTCACCATACGTGCATGCTACGGGAATCACTAACTTTAACACAAGTATTTCTCATTCATAATAACTCCACTAGCATGACTCTAATATCACTATCCTCATATCTCAAAACAATTATCAAGCATCCAACTTCTCATCATATTCAATGCACTTAGTATGAAAGTTTTTACTACATACATCTTGGATGCCTATCATGTGAAGACTAGTTTTATAGCCAAAGCGCATTACCATGCTGTTCTAATAGACTCTCAAAAGGATATAAGTGAAGCATGAGAGATCAATATTTTCTACAAAATAAAATTACCACCGTGCTCTAAAAGGTATAAGTGAAGCACTAGAGCAAAATATTCAACTCAGAAGATATAAGTGAAGCACATAGAGTGTTCTAACAATTCCTAGGCCATATTTAACTCTCTCAAAAAGGTGTGTCCAGCAAGGATGATTGTGGCAAATTAACGAGAAAAGACTCAAATAATACATGACGCTCCAAGTAAAACACATATCATGTGGTGAATAAAAATAGTCTCGAGTATAGTTACCGATAGATGAAGACGAAAGAAGGGATGCCTTCCCGGGGCATCCCCAAGCTTAGGCTCTTGGTTTTCCTTGAATTTTACCTTGGGGTGCCTTGGGCATCCCCAAGCTTAGGCTCTTGCCACTCTTTGTTCCATAGTCCATCAAAGCAATACTCAAAACTTGAAAACTTCACAACACAAAACTTAGACAAAAATCTCGTGAGCTCCGTTAGTATAAGAAAACAAACCACTACTCAAAGGTACTGTAATGAACTCATTCTTTGTTTATATTGGTGTTGAACCTACTGTATTCCAACTTCTCTATGATTCATACTCCCCAATACTACTCATAGATTCATCAAAATAAGCAAACAACACACGAAAAACAGAATCTGTCAAAAACAGAACAGTCTGTAGCAATCTGTAACATTCGAATACTCCTGTAACTCCAAAAAAATTGAAATAAATTGGTAAACCTGGGGAATTAGTCTATTAATCATCTGCAAAAAGAATCAACTAAATAGCACACTCCAGTAAAATCTGGTGACCATTCTAGTGAGCGCTAACGATTCTGTTTTTCACAGCAAGATCATATAAACTTCACACAAGTCTTCCCAAAGGTTCTACTTGGCACAAACACTAACTAAAACACAACACCACATCTAAACATAAGCTAGATGCAATATTTATTCATAAACAAAAGCAAAAAAAAAAATTGGGTTGCCTCCCAACAAGCGCTATCGTTTAACGCCCCTAGCTAGGCACGATACAAGGATAGATCCAGGTATTGCCATCTTTGGAAGGCAATTCTTTAATTAAGCACTTGTGATTTTTAGGAAATTCTTTATTCCCATTGATAATCAAACTTTTGGGCAAGAAATCAGGAAATTCTTTCGTTTCAAAAGGTTATCTTGTAAAAGTAAGAAAATTAGGATGAACACTTATAGATTTAAGATCCGCGATTCCTTTACTAGATTGTTCCCCCTGTTCTTAGATACATACATGAACTTAGACAATTTAGTGGTAAAAGGATTTGAAGTAGTTTTCATAACAGAAAGAGCAGAACCCACATTAGTAATGATATCCTCAAGTTTATCGATTCTAGTAGAATATTGATCTAATTTTTCTTTAACTATGGGTTCCTTTTCTTAAAAAATAATAATCAGAATAACTCCTACCTTGGATCCATATGTTGGGGAACGTAGCAGAATTCAAAAAATTTCCTACGCTTCACCAAGATCAATCTAAGGAGTCATCTAGCAACGAGCATAATGGAGTGCATCTACATACCCTTTGTAGATCGCGTGCGGAAGCATTCGAAGGAACGTGGATGAAGTAGTCGTACTCTTCGCGTTCCTCGTCACCGATGATCCCAGCGCTGAACGGACGGCACCTCCGCGTTCAACACACGTACGGTACAGCGACGTATCCTCCTTCTTGATCTAGCAAGGGCAGAGGAGAGGTTGTCGGAGATCCAGCAGCACGACGGCGTGGTGGTGGATGCAACAGGAAATCCTGTTGGGCTTCGCCGGCGCCCTGCGTAAGGAGTAGGAAGTGTGACGAGAGGGGGGAGAGGCGCCAGAGGCTTGGGGTGCGGCTGCCCTCTCCCCCCACTATATATAGGGGCCAGGGGGGTGCCGGCCCTGGGAGATCAAATCTCCAGGGGGGACGGCGGCCAGGGGGGTAGACTTGCCCCCCAAGGCATAGGGGGCGCCCCCTCCCGCTAGGGTTTCAACCCTAGGCGCATGGATGGGGGCCCATGTGGTGCGCCAGCCCACCAGGGGCTGGCCCCTTCCCCCTTGCGGCCTAGGGGACCCACCGGAATGGGTGGCCCCACCCGGTGGACCCCTAGGACCCCTCCGGTGGTCCCGGGACACTCCCGGTGACCCCCGGAGTTCACCCGATGGCCGAAACTGGACTTCCTATATATCATTCTTTACCTCTGGACCATTCCAAAACTCCTCGTGACGTCCGGGATCTCATCCGGGACTCCGAACAACATTTGGGTTTCCATGTGCATGTATCTCTACAACCCTAGCGTCACCGAACCTTAAGTGTGTAGACCCTACGGGTTCGGGAGACACGCAGACATGACCGAGACGACTCTCCGGTCAATAACCAACAGCGGGATCTGGATACCCATGTTGGTTCCCACGTGTTCCTCGATGATCTCATCGGATGAACCACTGTGTCAAGGATTCACTCAATCCCGTATGTTATTCCCTTTGTCTATCGGTACGGTACTTGCCCGAGATTCGATCGTCGGTATGCCCGATACCTTGTTCAATCTCGTCATGGCAAGTCTCTTTACTCGTTCCGTAATCCATCATCCCGTGACTAACTCCTTAGTCACTTTGAGCTCATAATGATGATGTCTTACCGAGTGGGCCCAGAGGTACCTCTCCGTCATACGGAGTGACAATATCCCAGTCTCGGTTCGTACCAACTCAACAGACACTTTCGGAGATACCCGTTGCATACCTTTATAGCCACCCAGTTACGTTGTGACGTTTGGCACACCCAAAGTATTCCTACGGCATCCGGGAGTTGCACAACCTCATGGTCTAAGGAATAAATACTTGACACCGGAAAAGCTTATGCATTACGAACTATACGATCTTGTGCTAGGCTCAAGATTGGGTCTTGGCCATCACATCATTCTCCTAATGATGTGATCCCGTTATCACTGACATCCTATGTCCATGGTCAGGAAACCGTGACCATCTGTTGATCAACGAGCTGGTAACTAGAGGCTTACCAGGGACACATTGTGGTCTATATATTCACACATGTATCGCTGTTTCTGTACAATACAATTCAAGCATGAATAACAGACAATTATCATGAACAAGGAAATATAATAATAATACTTTTATTATTGCCTCTAGGGCATATTTCCAACAGTCTCCCACTTGCACTAGAGTCAATAATCTAGTTACATTGTGATGAATCGAACACCCATAGAGTTCTGGTGTTGATCATGTTTTGCCCGTGGAAGAGGTTTAGTCAAGGGTCTGCAACATTCAGATCCGTATGCACTTTACAAATATCTATGTCTCCATATTGAACATAATTCCGGATGGAGTTGAAACGGCGCTTGATGTGCTTGGTCTTCTTGTGAAACCTGGGCTCCTTGGTAATGGCAATAGCTCCAGTGTTGTCACAGAAGAGAGTCATCGGGCTTGACGCGCTTGGAATGACTCCTAGGTCGGTGATGAACTCCTTCATCCAGGCTCCTTCTTGTGCTGCTTCGCAAGCAGCTATGTACTCCGCTTCACATGTAGAATGCGCCACGACGCTCTGCTTGCAACTGCACCAGATGATTGCTCCACCATTCAAAATATACACGTATCCGGTTTGTGACTTAGAGTCATCCAGATCTGTGTCAAAGCTAGCATCGACGTAACCCTTTACGACGAGCTCTTCGTCACCTCCATAAATGAGAAACATATCCTTAGTCCTCTTCAGGTACTTTAAGATGTTCTTGACCGCTGTCCGGTGTTCCATACCGGGATCACTTTGGTACCTCCCTACCAAACTTATGGCAAGGTTCACATCAGGTCTGGTACACAGCATGGCATACATGATAGAACCTATGGCTGAGGCATAGGGAATGACACTCATCTTTTCTCTATCTTCTGCCGTGGTCGGGGACTGAGCCTTGCTCAATCTCATACATTGCAAAACAGGCAAGAACCCCTTCTTGGACTGATCCATATTGAACTTCTTCAATATCTTGTCAAGGTATGTACTTTGTGAAAGACCAATGAGGCGTCTTGATCTATCTCTATAGATTTTGATGCCTAATATGTAAGCAGCTTCTCCAAGGTCCTTCATTGAAAAACTCTTATTCAAGTAGGCCTTTACACTTTCCAAGAATTCTATATCATTTCCCATCAGCAATATGTCATCCACATATAATATGAGAAATGCTACAGAGCTCCCACTCACTTTCTTGTAGATATAGGCTTCTCCCCAAGTCTGTATAAAGCCAAACGCTTTGATCACATCATTAAAGCGAATATTCCAACTCCGAGATGCTTGCACCAGCCCATAGATCGAGCGCTGGAGCTTGCATACCTTGTTAGCATTTTCTGGATCGACAAAACCTTCCGGCTGCATCATATACAACTCTTCCTTGAGGAAGCCAATAAGGAATGCCGTTTTGACGTCAATTTGCCATATCTCATAATCGTAGAATGCGGCAATTGCTAACATGATTCGGACGGACTTTAGCATCGCTACGGGAGAGAAAGTCTCGTCGTAGTCAATCCCTTGAACTTGTCGATAACCCTTAGCGACAAGTCGAGCCTTATAGATGGTCACATTACCATCCGCGTCTGTCTTCTTCTTAAATATCCATTTATTTTCTATGGCATGCCTATCATCAGGCAAGTCCACCAAAGTCCATACTTTGTTTTCATACATGGATTCTATCTCGGATTTCATGGCTCCGAGCCATTTATTGGAATCCGGGCCCGCCATCGCTTCTTCATAGTTCGAAGGTTCACCGTTGTCTAACAACATGATTTCCATGACAGGGTTGCCGTACCACTCTGGTGCGGAACGTGTCCTTGTGGACCTTCGAAGTTCAGTAGTAACTTGATCTGTATCTTCATGATCATCATCATTAACTTCCTCCCTTGTCGGTGCAGGCACCTCAGGAACAATTTCATGCGCTGCGCTACTTTCCGGTTCGGGAGGGGTGACTGTCACCTCATCAAGTTCTACTTTCCTCCCATTCACTTCTTTCGAGAGAAACTTCCTTTTCCAGAAAGGATCCATTCTTGGCAACAAAGACCTTGCCTTCGGATCTGTGGTAGAAGGTGTACCCAATCGTTTCCTTTGGGTATCCTATGAAGACGCATTTTTCCGATTTGGGTTCGAGCTTTTCAGGTTGAAGTTTCTTGACATAAGCATCGCAACCCCAAACTTTTAGAAACGACAACTTAGGTTTCTTGCCAAACCAAAGTTCATACGGTTTCGTCTCAACGGATTTCAACGGAGCCCTATTTAAAGTGAATGCGGCAGTCTCTAAAGCATAACCCCAAAAAGATAGCGGTAAGTCGGTGAGAGACATCATAGATCGCACCATGTCCAACAGAGTACGATTTCGACGTTCGGACACACCGTTACGCTGAGGTGTTCCGGCGGTGTCAATTGTGAAACAATTCCACAGTTCCTAAGGTGCGTGCCAAATTCATGACTTAAATATTCACTCCCACGATCCGATCGCAAGAACTTTATTTTTCTGTCTCGTTGATTCTCAACCTCATTCTGAAATTCCTTGAACTTTTCAAAGGTCTCAAACTTGTGCTTCATCAAGTAGACTACCCATATCTACTCAAGTCATCTGTGAGGGTGCGAACATAACGATAGCCTCCGCGAGCCTCAACACTCATTGGACCGCACACATCGGTATGTATGATTTCCAATAAGTTGGTTGCTCGCTCCATTGTTCCGGAGAACGGAGCCTCAGTCATCTTGCCTAAGAGGCATGGTTCGCACGTGTCAAATGATTTATAATCAAGAGACTCCAGAAGTCCATCTGCATGAAGCTTCTTCATACGTTTGACACCAATACGACCAAGGCGGCAATGCCACAAGTATGTGGGACTATCATTGTCAACTTTACATCTTTTGGCATTCACACTATGAACATGTGTATCATCACGATCGAGATTCATCAAAAATAAACCATTGACCAGCGGGGCATGACCATAAAACATATCTCTCAAATAAATAGAACAACCATTATTCTCATATTTAAATGAGTAGCCATCTCGCATTAAACGAGATCCAGATACAATGTTCATGCTCAAAGCTGGTACTAAATAACAATTATTAAGGTTTAAAACTAATCCCGAGGGTAGATGTAGAGGCAGCGTGCCGAGGGCGATCACATCGACCTTGGAACCATTCCCGACGCGCATCGTCACCTCGTCCTTCGCCAGTCTCCGCTTATTCCGCAACTCCTGCTTAGAGTTACAAATATGAGCAACTGCACCGGTATCAAATACCCAGGAGCTACTATGAGCGCTGGTAAGGTACACATCAATAACATGTGTATCACATATACCTTTGACGTTGCCGACCTTCTTGTCCGCTAAGTACTTGGGGCAGTTCCGCTTCCAGTGACCCGTTCCCTTGCAATAAAAGCACTCAGTCTCAGGCTTGGGTCCATACTTTGGCTTCTTCCCGGCAACTGGCTTACCGGGCGCGGCAACTCCCTTGCCGTCCTTCTTGAAGTTCTTCTTACCCTTGCCCTTTTTGAACTTAGTGGTTCTATTGACCATCAACACTTGATGCTCTTTCTTGATCTCCACCTCCGCTGATTTCAGCATTGAATACACCTAGGGAATGGACTTCTCCATCCCCTGCATATTGAAGTTCAACACGAAGCTCTTGTAGCTTGGTGGGAGCGACTGGAGGATTCTGTCAACGACCGCTTTGTCTAGGAGATTCATTCCCAACTGAGACAAGCGGTTGTGCAACCCAGAAATCTTGAGGATGTGCTCACTGACAGAACTGTTTTCCTCCATCTTACAGCTGTAGAATGCGTTGGAGACATCATATCTCTCAACTCGGGCATGAGCCTGGAAAACCATTTTCAGCTCTTGGAACATCTCATATGCCCCGTGGTGCTCAAAACGCTTTTGGAGCCCCGATTCTAAGCTGTAGAGCATGCCGCACTGAACCAGGGAGTAATCATCACAACGCGACTGCCAAGCGTTCATAACATCTTGGTTTGCCGGGACGGGAGCGTCACCTAGCGGTGCTTCTAGGACATAAGTTTTCTTGGCAGCTATGAGGATGGTCCTCAGGTTACGGACCCAGTCCGTATAGTTGCTACCATCGTCTTTCAGCTTGGATTTCTCTAGGAACGTGTTGAAGTTGAGGGTGACATGAGCGTGGGCCATTTGATCTACAAGACATATTGTAAAGAATTTAGACTAAGTTCATGATAATTAAGTTCATCTTAATCAAATTTTAATGAACTCCCACTCAGATTGACATCTCTCTAGTCATCTAAGTGATACATGATCCGAATCGACTAGCCCGTGTCCGATCATCACGTGAGACGGACTAGTCATCAACGATGAACATCTTCATGTTGATCGTATCTTCTATACGACTCATGTTCGACCTTTCGGTCTTCCGTGTTCCGAGGCCATGTCTGTACATGCTAGGCTCGTCAAGTGAACCCTAAGTGTATTGCGTGTGTAAATCTGGCTTACACCCGTTGTATGCGAACGTTAGAACCTATCACACCCGATCATCACGTGGTGCTTCGGAACAACGGTCCTTAGCAACGGTGCACAGTTAGGGGGAACACAATTCTTGAAATTTTAGTGAGAGATCATCTTATTTACTACCGTCGTTCTAAGTAAACAAGATGCATAAACATGATAAACATCACATGCAATCAAATAAAGTGACATGATATGGCCAGTATCATCTTGCTCCTTCGATCTCCATCTTCGGGGCACCATGATCATCTTTGTGACCGGCTCGACACCATGATCTCCATCATCATGTCTTCATGAAGTCATCACGCCAACTATTACTTCTACTACTATGGCTAACGTTTAGCAATAAAGTAAAGTAATTACATGGCGTTATTCAATGACACGCAGGTCATACAATAATTAAGACAACTCCTATGGCTCCTGCCGGTTGTCATTATCATCGACATGCAAGTCGTGATTCCCTATTACAAGAACATGATCAATCTCATACATCACATATATCATTCATCACATCTTCTTGGCCATACCACATCACATATCACATGCTGCAAGAACAAGTTAGACGACCTCTAATTGTTGTTGCAAGTTTTACGTGGCTTCTATAGGTTTTCTAGCAAGAACATTTCTTACCTACGCCAAAACCACAACGTGATTTGTCAATTTCTGTTTACCCTTCATAAGGACCCTGTTCATCGAATCCGATCTGACTAAAGTGGGAGAGACAGACACCCGCCAGCCACCTTATGCATCTAGTGCATGTTTGTCGGTGGAACCAGTCTCACGTAAGCGTACGTGTAAGGTCGGTCCGGGCCGCTTCATCCCACAATGCCGCCGAATCAAGATTGGACTAGTAACGGCAAGAAAATTGAGCAAACTCAACGCCCACAACTTGTTTGTGTTCTACTCGTGCAAGATGCTACGCAAAGACCTAGCTCAGATGCCATTGTTGGGGAACGTAGCAGAATTCAAAAAAATTCCTACGCTTCACCAAGATCAATCTAAGGGGTCATCTAGCAACGAGCATAATGGAGTGCATCAACATACCCTTTGTAGATCGCGTGCGGAAGCGTTCGAAGGAACGTGGATGAAGTAGTCGTATTCTTCGCGTTCCTCGTCACCGATGATCCCAGCGCCGAACGGACGGCACCTTCGCGTTCAACACACGTACGGTACAGCAACGTCTCCTCCTTCTTGATCCAGCAAGGGTGGAGGAGAGGTTGTTGGAGATCCAGCAGCACGACGGCGTGGTGGTGGATGCAACAGGAAATCCTGCAGGGCTTCGTCGGCGCCCTGCGTAAGGAGTAGGAAGTGTGACGGGAGGGGGGAGAGGCGCCAGAGGCTTGGGGTGCGGCTGCCCTCTCCCCCCACTATATATAGGGGCCAGGGGGCGCCGGCCCTGGGAGATCAGATCTCCAGGGGGGGCGGCGGCCAGGGGGGTAGACTTGCCCCCCAAGGCATAGGGGGCGCCCCCTCCCCCTAGGGTTTCAACCCTAGGCGCATGGAGGGGGGCCCATGTGGTGCGCCAGCCCACCAGGGGCTGGCCCCTTCCCCCTTGCGGCCTACGGGACCCACCGGGATGGGTGGCCCCACCCGGTGGACCCCCGGGACCCCTCCGGTGGTCCCGGGACACTCCCGGTGACCCCCGGAGTTCATCCGATGGCCGAAACTGGACTACCTATATATCATTCTTTACCTTCGGACCATTCCGGAACTCCTCGTGACGTCCGGGATCTCATCCGGGACTCCGAACAACATTCGGGTTTCCATGTGCATGTATCTCTACAACCCTAGCGTCACCGAACCTTAAGTGTGTAGACCCTACAGGTTCGGGAGACATGCAGACATGACCGAGACGACTCTCCGGTCAATAACCAACAGCAGGATTTGGATACCCATGTTGGTTCCCACGTGTTCCACGATGATCTGATCGGATGAACCACTGTGTCAAGGATTCACTCAATCCCGTATGTTATTCCCTTTGTCTATCGGTACGGTACTTGCCCGAGATTCGATCGTCGGTATGCCCGATACCTTGTTCAATCTTGTCATGGCAAGTCTCTTTACTCGTTCCGTAATCCATCATCCCGTGACTAACTCCTTAGTCACTTTGAGCTCATTATGATGATGTCTTACCGAGTGGGCCCAGAGGTACCTCTCCGTCATACGGAGTGACAATATCCCAGTCTCGGTTCGTACCAACTCAACAGACACTTTCGGAGATACCCGTTGCGTACCTTTATAGCCACCCAGTTACGTTGTGACGTTTGGCACACCCAAAGTATTCCTACGGCATCCGGGAGTTGCACAACCTCATGGACTAAGGAATAAATACTTGACACCGGAAAAGCTTATGCATTACGAACTATACGATCTTGTGCTAGGCTCAGGATTGGGTCTTGTCCATCACATCATTCTCCTAATGATGTGATCCCGTTATCACTGACATCCTATGTCCATGGTCAGGAAACCGTGACCATCTGTTGATCAACGAGCTGGTAACTAGAGGCTTACCAGGGACACATTGTGGTCTATATATTCACACATGTATCGCTGTTTCCGTACAATACAATTCAAGCATGAATAACAGACAATTATCATGAATAAGGAAATATAATAATAATACTTTTATTATTGCCTCTAGGGCATATTTCCAACACCATATTGGGTAATTTCATTTTGGATCTTTCTATCCAAATTCTCTACCAATTATACCGTAGCAACTTTGTTTTCAATGATTTCTAGCCTTTGCATACCATGTTCTAGAGTTACAACAGTCCCATTAACCATAAGAGGTGGTGAGCCAAATAATTCAGTCATG
The DNA here is from genome assembly GCA_902687465.1 of Secale cereale. Classification (NCBI taxonomy): domain Eukaryota; kingdom Viridiplantae; phylum Streptophyta; class Magnoliopsida; order Poales; family Poaceae; genus Secale; species Secale cereale. Next base: position 631,068,699 of record LR738714.1, read on the forward strand.
GCATTATAAGAATCAAAAGTATGTCTACCCAAGAAATTCCCTCCGGTAATGGTATCTAAAATATATCTATTCCACGGAGTTATGCCAACATAAAAATTGCGAAGAAGCACGGAAGTGGAAAGCTTCCTAGTAGATCTGTTTTGAGCATTGCAAAATCTATACCAGGCATCTTTTAAGTTTTCTTCCTCCCTTTGTTTAAAATTAAGAACCCCACTCTCGGGAGTATTGATAATGATAGGTGTGCTAGACATGATGACAAGCAAACAATCTAACACACAAGCAAACGAGAAGCAAGCGAACGACAAACACAAGGCAAAAAGAAGGGCAAATAAAACGTCAATGGTGAAGTGGGGGAGAGGAAAACGAGAGGCGAATAAATGTAATGCGAAGGATAAGGGTTTGTGATAGGTACTTGGTATATAACTTTTGCGTAAGCCTCCCCGGCAGCGGCGTCAGAAATTCTTTTTGCTACTTCTCGAGCTTGCGTTGTATTTCCTCGAAGAGGAAAGGGTGATGCAGCACAGTAGCGTAAGTATTTCCCTCAGTTTTTGAGAACCAAGGTATCAATCCAGTAGGAGACCACGCGCGAGTCCCTCGCACCTGCACAAACAAATAAGAACTTCGTAGCCAACGCGATAAGGGGTTGTCAATCCCTTTATGGTCATTTACGAAAGTGAGATCTGATGGAGATGATAGTTTGATATTTTTGGTATTTTTGATATAAGAACAGAAAGTAAAACTGGAAAAGTAAAGTAGATTGTAGATTGATATGTTGAGAATAGACCCGGGGGCATAGGTTTCTCTAGTGGCTTCTCTCATGATAGCAGAATTCTATGGTGAGTGAACGAATTACTGTCGAGCAATTGATAGAAAAGCGAATAATTATGAGACTATCTAGGCATGATCATTATATATAGGCATCACGTCCGAAACAAGTAGACCGAAACGATTCTGCATCTACTACTATTACTCCACACATCGACCGCTATCCAGCATGCATCTAGAGTATTAAGTTCATAAGAACATAGTAACGCCTTAAGCAAGATGACATGATGTAGAGGGATAAACTCAAATAACATGATATAAACCCCATCTTTTTATCCTCGATGGCAACAATACAATACGTGCCTTGCTGCCCGTACTGTCACTGGGAAAGGACACCGCAAGATTGAACCCAAAGCCAAGCACTTCTCCCATTGCAAGAACTATAGATCTAGTAGGCCAAACCAAACCAATAATTCGAAGAGACTTGCAAGGATATTATAATCATACATAAAAGAGTTCAGAAAAGAACCAAATATTTCTAATAGATAATCTTGATCATAAACCCACAATTCATCGGATCTCGACAAACACACCGCAAAAAGAGATTACATCGAATAAATCTCGTCGAAGGCCGAGGAGAACTTGGTATTGAGATCCAAGGAGAGAGAAGAAGCCATCTAGGTACTAATGATGGACCCGAAGGTCTGTGGTAAACTACTCACAACTCATGGTGAGGAGATGATGATGATGTAGAAGCGCTTCATGGTAGATCCCCCTCCAGCGGAGCTCCGGAACAGGCCCCAAGATGGGATCTCACGGGAACAGAAGGTTGCGGCGGTGGAACTAGGGTTTTCTCTCCTCTTCTGATGTTTTCGGGGTACGTAGGTATATATAGGAGGAAGGAGGGCACCGGGGGCCAGACATGGGGCCCACGAGGCAGGGGGCGCGCCCTGTAGGGGGGCGCCCCACCACCCTCGTGGACGCCACGTCAGCCCTATTCCGTGGTTCTCAAGTCTCTCGTGCAGATTTTGCTCCAAAAATATCTCTCCCGAAGGTTTCATTCCGTTTGGACTTCGTTTGATATTCCTTTTCTGTAAAACCCTGAAATAGACAAAAAAACAACAATCTGGACTGGGCCTTTGGGTTAATAGGTTAGTCCCAAAAATAATATAAAAGTTTATGACAAAGCCCATTAAACATCCAAAACATCTTAAATAATAGCATGGAACAATAAAAAATTATAGATACGTTGGAGACGTATCAAACGCCGCATGGTGCTGCTCCGACTCGCCGCCCGAGAGCAAATCTACCTATTTAAACTGGTCTGAGTTCTGTGAGCCTAGACCATCCACCTCCCCCCTCTTCGTGCCGCCGATCCTAACCCATCCACCTCCTTCCTCTCCCGCTCCGGCCATCTGCCCCTGCTCTATCGCTCCGCCATGGTCTGGACAAAGATCACCTATCACGCCGGAGCACTGCTACGAGGTCCAGCAGGAGATTCGGGCGAGACAAGCCGCACGTGCGGCCCGCATCGCTGTCGGGCTACCTCCGGACTCGCCGAAGCCGGAGGAGGAGGAGCAGACATAGGAA
>LR738714.1:631071212-631108230 GCA_902687465.1 Secale cereale
GAGCAACCGAAGCCATAGCTGCTGGAACAACAGCTACCGGGCTTCAACATGGAGCAGGTGGAGGCAGAGTTCGCCGTCGCCCAGTCGAAGGAGAAGGCGGAGCAGCGGGCCATCCCGGAGTCAATCCAGGATGAGGCCTATGTGAAGGGCAACGTGGCGTTCCTCCGGCACGAGTAGGCATCGTCTCATGCACTATTCGCCGAACTCGACGCGGATATAGAGGCGGAGGATGCCGGAGCGGAGCAGCCAGAGGCGCCGGAGGAGGGAGAGATGCAGCCGCCGCCAATGCTGTCGAAGCCGGGCACGGAGATCGTCGATGTCTCCGATGATGAGTAGCTAGATGACCGACATAGTACGTAGGTTTATCTCTTTTGCATATCTTTGTATGGATTTAAGAATCCAGTACGAGATGTCAGGATGCAACAAAGGAAATTTGAGGCATGCTCGGGCGCATCCACGGTCGTCCGAGGGCCATATTTGACATATCCTGTTCGGCCGACCAAGTTTCATGTAACCATTCTATCCATAATAAGTGTCGCGGTTTTTAAACTGATTTTAGATCAACATTAGTTCAAAACTTCGACACTGGATTAGTGGATTAGAGAGAGTACTTTTGTCTATGTTCAACCATTGTGTTGATGATAAGTATACAACTACATCCCTTTATTATGTTATTTTCCTTTTACGTACATGTGCATTCGTTTATTTTGTGTGTACCTGCTTGCAAGTCATAGCATCCACAAATCGGGTTAGAACACTAGTAGAAAAAGGCTCATTTGTCACGGTTCTAGAGGCTCATTTGTCCCGGTTCTGGAACCAGGACTAAAGTGTCAGGACTAAAGCCCAATACCTTTAGTCCCGGTTCGCCCACGAACCGGGACATATGGGGCTCCACGTGGCCGCTGCGGTTTGCCCGAGCAGGAGGGCCTTTTGTCTCGATTGGTAGCACCAACCGCAACCAAAACGCATCCACGCGTCAGCAGTTCGGTGACTGGGTTTTTTGTTTTTTTTGAAGGGTGGGGGGTTTGGGGGTTTTGTAGGATTAATTTAGGGGTTTCATATGTTGTGTTAGCTAGCTAATAGAGAGAAGTGTCCTCTCTTATCTTTGTGCTTAGTCGACGCTACGTACTATACGTATAGAGAGGACTCGACACGCTTGCTAAGCAAATAAAGGAAACCATTAAGTACACAAGATCGTCATGTACATATACAGAGAGAAGTGATCGACCTCTCTTTCTCTGAGAGATTGGTCGAACAACAAGTTTTCGTATATCTATCCAACGCTATTGACTACACATATACAATATAAGATCTCTTACAATTCCCTAACATCTAATGTCAAATTCCACATGGTATTCTCTGGCTTTATTTATAACGTGGTCAAGAAAGAATCCCGCCAATTCCTCTTGAATTGCTTGTATTCGATCTTGTGGTAGGAGTTCATCCCGCATCAGCCACATCTAATTTGAAGAAGGGGGTCAATACATATATATGAATGAAACTCAACACAAATGATGTTAATACAATAAAATTGTGAATATTATTGCTCACGCACTTCATAATATTTTTTAGAGTAGCCCTGCTTAGAGGTCGTCGCGTTGTAGATGTACTCCCAAATGTAGTATCCACAAATATTATTCTCGTCGTCCTGCCACAATCACTTTACCAGAAATAGAGGTCAATCAAACTGATAATCAAGCACACCGACATCGAAAAATATCATCCTGCCCATCAAGTGTAGAGAAAACAAATAGTAAATCGAAAATACTCAATGGAACCTAGGTCTGGGCACACCAACATTGACGAACTTTATTTGAAAACATGGAAATAGTCAATCATTTATGGAACTTTTTGTAATGAACATGGTCTAGTATTCATGTTTAAAGTTTTGCGAAGAAATGACTTATGTGGTCTTGTGTGCGAAAAAACCCAGCTCTATATAAAAGTTACCATTCAAGTTTTTTGAAGGTGCAATATTATTTTTTTGCCCAGAAGAACAATGAACTTATTTTTTTTCTCAAAACTACTATACACTGCTATTACTTTATCTTTATATTCTTATAGTGCAAGACTCCCTCCGTCCCATAATATAAGATCATTTTTCTTTTTGGCGAAAAAGATCGTTTTTCAAGCTATGTTAATTTGAAAAATAATTTTATATTGTTGGACGGGGGGAGTACATTATAGTATATATTGTCATTACTTTTTTTGTTTGATCTTAGGTTTGGACACCTTTTAGAGTTCCGCACATGACAACAATTTTCTAGGACAACCTTGTGTCAACTACTGCAAATTGAGCATTAGAACCGGTTCTCAGATGCGGGTTTTGGCGAAGGATATTTGAACCTACTGTGATGATGCATCATTGGTGGCTTTATAGAGAAACACCTCTAATAGACTTTCGAGGGAGAAACATTCTCAAATAACACATATACGAGGATGGTTTCCTAAGAGGAACCACATGTATGTAAATAGAAGCAATTTTGCATTCAAAAGCTCCTCTAAGATGAAGTCGATTTCACATAAGAGACTGCGGTGGGTAGGTCAGAAATCTCAAATCCCATTATAATGAAACAACTCCCCAAACGAGAACCCTAGCCTCCTCTCCCAATGCCGCCAAGCTCCATGCCACCTGTCTTCGCTGCTGATCCCGACGCCGTCATTGAGCCACCATCACCCTTTGATGACTGTTGACGAAGCTGTTTGCACATGGCTTTTCCTTTTTCTATATTGGTATTTTTGAGATGTTAGTTGAGTGTAAATGTATACATGCAAGTACTATACAGCGTGTGTAATTTATTCTAGAGTGTGAAAATTGCACTATTATATGCTTATATTTTTTTGCATATTACAAAAAGTGCAATTTAAGTGCAAAGTTATGTGACAGTTTTTGAAGTTTTTTTTTTCATTTCATTTCTTCTTAAAGGGTAATAACAATGTTGCTAATTCATTCTTACTTATAAACTTCATTTTTGGATTTATTTTTTTTCTTCTTAGGGGTAATATCAATAACACTCATTCGTTCCCTCGACCATCTTCTTCATGAAAATTCCCTGATTATATGCTTATTATTACATATTATAAAAGGTCACAACTTCTATGTAAATCATGTGCAAATTTTATCGTTAATTGTTTTTCATTTTCTTTTTTAATGCGCAATACCAATTCTACTAAATCATTCCTCATTAAAACACTTCATTATCTGTACTTTGTTTTAGTTTATATTTAATTTCTTTTTTTCTTTAAGGGTAATATCAATTCCACAAATTGATTCCTTCTTAGAAACCATTTTTTGAGAAAATTCTACTATTTTATGTGTATTCCTGCATATTACAAAAAACATGATTTATGTGTAAATTGTGTGCCAATTTTGCATTTTTTTTATAAAAGGGGAATACCTATGCCACTAATCAATTTGTTCCTCAGAAAACTTCATTATTTTGATTTTTTCTTAGTTTTTATATAACTTGTTTGTTGTTTAATGTTAATACAAATGCCACTAATTTATTCCTTCTAAGGAAACTTTATTTTTTGTGTGAAAATAACACTATTATGTGCTTATTCTTACACATTATAAAAATATCAACTTTGTGTACATTATGCACAAATCATGTGAATATTTTTTCTTTTTCTTTTTTCTTAAAGGGTAATATAATTGCCACTAATTCATTTTTTGTTAGAAAACATTTTTCCATTTTCCATTTTTGTGTGTCTTACCAGGTATTGGGTCAATTTCTGTTATGTTTCGGACCAAGCCTAAGTATTTGGTTGGCTTCTGTTTTGTGGTTGCAAAGGGCGGAGTTTCTATCTTATTTCAATATATATTTTGGTTCATTGATCTTAAGTACAGACGCAGTAGCTATACAATATCTGTGTAAATTGCACCAGAGTGGCATCATTATATTGCATATTAAAAAAGTGCAATTTTAGTACAAAATTGTGTGCAATAGTTTTATGTTTTTTTCTTAAAGAGTAATACCAATCCCACCAATTGATTTTTACTTAAAAACTTCATCATTTTGATTATAGTTTAGTTTTTATTGCAATTTGTTTCTTCTTTAAGGGTAATACAAATGCCACTAAGTTATTTCTTCTTATAAAACATTTTATGCAAAATTTTCATTTTTCTATGCTTATTCTTGCATAATATGAAAGGCCGGAATATATGTGTAAATTATGTGCACATTTTGTCATTTTTTTATGTTCTTTCTTCTTAAAAGGTTACACCAGCGCCACTGATTCATTCTTCTTACAAAACTTCGTTTTACTTATTTTATTTATTGTTAGCTCATTATTTCTTTTTTGTGTGCCTTACCAGGTATTGGGACAGTTCTGTTATGTTTCAAACTAGGCCCAACTATCTAGTGGGCTCTTAAAAAAACTATCTAGTGGGCTTCTGTTTTGTGGTTGCATAGGGCCTGGCTAAGTCAAACTTTGGTGTTTTTGCACGTTCATTTCTCCGTTATGATAATTCCGACTTACCAGAAGTATTATAATTTCATGCAGCTGACCCTTCTTTTGGTCATCTGGATTTGTATTCTGCTTCGATGTTGCCTTAGCCCAAGACCTATCAGGTTAATGGGTTTCTGTTGTGCTTAATTTTGTATTATGAACTTAAAATAAATTTTATATGTTAATCATTTTTGCTATTCTTCGGCAACCTTAATTTTTTTTAGTTGTGGTTGGTTTTCTCGCTGAAGCAGCCCACCTATGAAGGATTATACTCGATGTGCGATTCAAGTAAACATAAAAATTACCGAGCTCTACGCCCGAAAGAAGTACCAGCCCTATGCATGCGTGTTTTTTCCTTCAAAACTGTGATAATTTTTATAGTAAATTCGGAATTTATACGTCCTCACGCACCAAAATCAAAACTAGCACCCCATCAGCCTCCAGTTGGCTGAAGAGGGGCTCTTCGGCCTGCGGTTGACCGAAGTGGGCTCTTCAGCCTCCCGTTGGCCGAAGAGGGCCCCAACTGGGCCGAAAAAGACTCTTTGGTCTGCCGTGGGCCTAAGAGTACTCTTTGGTCAACCGTAGGCCGAAGATTCCTTGGGCCCTAACTTTTTGCGTTAACGTGAGGCCGAAGTTGCATGGCTACGCTCTTCTGCCTATGCTAGGCCTTGGGCCCCAAAGAGTACTCTTCGACCAACGGTTGACCAAATAGTAGTCTTCGGCCTACGACAGACCAAAGAGTCTTTTTCGGTCCAGTTGAGGCACTCTTCGGCCAATGGGAGGCTGAAGAGCCCACTTCGGTCAACCGCAGGCGAAGAGCCCCTCTTCGGTCAACTGAAGGCCGGCGGGGTGGTAGTTTTGATTTTCTTGCGTGAGAATGTATAGATTCCGAATTTGCTATAAAAATCATCATAGTTTTGAAAAAAAACTGCATGAGTATTAATGTCCAGCGCACACATTTCACACAAAAAATGTCTGGCGTACACCCTGTGCTACAGCTGGGGTGATGAAGTGAGCAGCTAGTACATCCGAAAAATCTAGTAGGGCGCATGCAGATATGCGACCAAATAGATTGAAATAAGTTTTTGGTTAGTCACAGGTCCATAAACATAAACCAGTGAACTTTCACGTAGCCTGTCGCTTCTTTTTCGACCGTGCATGAGAAATACACGCCCTTCCTTCTTCGAACCAGTTTTTTCTAGTGCCAAACAATCCTTAACACATTTTGTAAAATCAAGAGTAGATGAATGCTGAATTTGAGAGCAATACACGAGCAATCCACAATTATGTTGGAAATATTAGCACTTTTCCGATTAATCTAATCCACGAGTAAACAGTAAGCATGGTAAATACAGTATGCATCTCATATCGATATCTAAGCATGTGAGCACGTACAGTACATAGAACCGAAACATCTATGAACAACATATATACGGCTAGCACATGAACGGGCAAATAGGGGATGAATGAGTCATACCCTCCGGATGGCCAGGCCAACGCGGCGGCGGCAGCGCCAGCCTCGGCATCGGCCAAGGCCTTCTTCTTGGTGACGGCATCGTCAGCCATGGGGTCGATGAAGGGGAAGTAGTGGAAGCAGAGGCGGACGGAGACGGGGACGGATCGGGAGCAGTCGTGTCGAGACGCTCCCCAAAAACCTTATTGCCGTTCTCCCGGCCAGGATCTCGAACGACAGGGTTCCGAAGGCACCTGCTCTCTCGACCAACCGTGCACGCGGTCGTCGAGATGGGTTCGTCGGAAGCAGCACAAGGAGAGGAACAGTAGACGACGGCTAGGGTTGTACGAGAGGGAGTGAGTGAACTGAGTTAGGGTTCACTCCACTGGCCAGTGCCTTCTTATATAGGCCGTCAGGTAGACGGGCCTGGGCCAGGCCCACGACCGAGTCTGCGAACAGCCCACGGTCCAACATCTCGGACAGTGGTGCTTCCTTAAGCGACTCGTTAATTAATTAACAATTAATTAACCATTTCTGAGCGGCAAAAATAAGCTTCGGCTCGGCTCATTCCCGCAACCCGCGGCGTGCACGCGCGTCGTGACGAGGCGTGGCGTGGCGAGGCGAGTCGGGCGGCGGAGGAGGAGAAGGGCGCGTGTACAGCTTCTATTCCCAAGCTCCCAATAGCAAGTGGTAGAGCAACCCTTATAAAAAGGTCTCACTCTTCTTACTGTAGCAGTATGAGACTAAACTTCCCACCACTTGCCGTACACATGCATGGGCCTTAGAGATTAACTAGGGATTATTGTCGTATATGGGCCTAAGCCCATCCATAATCCATCAATCCCCCACCAGATCTCGAGGCACATAAGTTTGTCAACTGTTCCAAACAATGTTTGATATAACAGAATTTTCAGTGAAGGCTGCTAAGTTGAACTTTCACTTAGAGCAATAGGATTAGACTTCTTCACAACTGAATAATGGACTATGCCCTGAATTGTCAGTTTGGCGTGTAGAAGTTTCGCCTATTGTCAGCTGATACGTGGCTGCCGAAGGCTAGACCCCACGGGTGGAGCTTATTAGTCATACTCCATACCTTCTCATGAGCTTCCTAGAAATCAACTAATCTCATAGACTGTGACCAGCAGTCGGGCTCACATAGGTGTGTTCCTCCAAAGAATGCTCTGTAGGTTAGCATCTTGCTTACATAAGCTTTGGAACACATTAAGACAAAAGTCAGCCTGCCTTATAGAATTGAGAGTATTATTGCATCTCCAACGGAGTGGGATAATTAAGGATACTCTCCTCAGTTGACCGTTGGTTTGTTTTCTCAGGTCCTAATTCACGGGATCTCCGATCACATAGGTTGGGTTACCCCCATGGCAACTTACGTGGGTCTCATACCCATCTCCCTCGATGCATTTTCTATCACAATCCGTGATAGCCCTTTCGTAAAAGGGTCTGCTAGATTCTTAGCCGTCTGGATATAATCCAACGCTATTACTCCGGAGTTTCTTGATTTTCTGACAGATTTTAATCTTCTTCTTATGTGCTTTGTGGATTTCAAGTTGTCCTTTGAACTCTTAGCCTTGGCAATCACTGTTTGATTGTCACAGTTCATAAGGATAGCTGTGACTGGTTTATCAACCACCAGCAAATCCATCAAAAGCTCTCGAAGCCATTCTGCTTCGACGCATGATGTGTCTAATGCTATGAGTTCTGCTTTCATAGTCGACCTAGTTAAGATCGTCTGCTTGCAAGACTTCCAGGAAACAACACCACCACCAAGTCTGAAGCATATCCACTTGTGACTTTCATATCATCAGCATCAGATATCCAGTTAGATTCACTATACCCCTCAAGTACCGTCGGGTATTGTAATGCCCCGGATGTAATACTTTCCCTTTTGGGTATATAATAAATCTCCGGCTTCATCTATTTCCTTTTCGGGTTCTTTGTCTTTCGGGCTTTCGTCGTTTTGTTGTGTGAGTGTGTGGCTTTCATTCATATCATGTAGGCATTGCATTGCATTTGTGTTGTGGGTTGCATCCGGTTCCGTGTGTTTCTTCCCGTTGTCCGTTTCGCGTTCCGGAGCTCCCTCACGTGTCCGTGACGTCCCGTTGGCCTACTTTGTTGTTCGGGCGTTTTACGTTACCGGTGTGCCGCGAGGTTGTGTTGTGTGTTGTTGTTTTGTTGTGTGCAACCCGCCTCTCAAATCTCGTCTCGTTTGGACTCCGTTGACTTTTCCATCCGTTGCTCGTGTGGGCCCGAAGTGCCTTTGCTTCGTGTCCCGAAAATACCCCTACTGCGGTCTCTTTTCGCCTCCTAGGCCTTTTAAATCAACCCCCGCGATCGGATCCGTCGGATCACGATCGGAGGGCTCCTAAACACCCCTAGTCTCCAAACCCTAGTCTAAAACTGCTATATATAGACCCCTAGTCTATTTGGCAAGTCCCCTTCTTCTTCCTTTTCTCAGATCCAATCCTCCATTTTTTTTTCTTCCAGATCCCGAGGGATCCTCGAGCCGCCGGCCATACCCGCCGTCTGGATTCGACCGCAACAGCATCGACCGAAGTCAACGCCTTCGCGCCGACCGCGCGAGCCAGCTGGACTCGCCACTTCCCGCGCCAGCGATCGACCGCACCGAGCCGCCGATCGACCGGGCCGTACGTCGATTCGACCGCGCCGGATGGGGACCAGATCGCCGGCCCATCGCCTTCCTCCGCCGGCGCGCTAGGCGGGCCGCTTCCCCGGCCCGTACTCCCCTCCGCATCGCCCCGCTCCGCCTCGGCAGCGCCAGCCGCGCGAGCGCCAGCGCCCCGCGGGCTTCCTCAGCTCCAGGCCGCTACCGCCGCGTCGGGCCGGCCCACCCCGCACCAGGCCTCCCTCCGCACGGACCGCATCGCGCCGCCGCCTCCCAGGTCGTGGGCCGCCTCCTCGCGCCCGGGCCTTCGCTCCACCGAGCCGCGAGCCGCGCCCGCCCCGCTGGGCCTCTGCCGCGCCGGATCGGGCCGAGCCGCCACAGTTCCTCCGGGCCCGTCTCCGCACTATTCCTCAGATCCAGATCTGCTAGGTTGACCCTCTTTTTCACCAAGTCTCTGTTCTGTTAATCTGAGATGCATACTTTGAACTGCTCTAATTTTGTGCCCGTTGCTCCGTTTTGCGTGTGTAGCATGTCCAGATGTTCGTGGAGATGCCCTCTACGTTTTACCTGTTGTAGTCATGCATGTTAGATGTCATCTTGACACTTGTTTTGCTGTTGCAAGAGTGCATCATGATATAAACTGCTGTTATGTGTTATTTTCATGCCACCTTTGACTTGTGATATCTTTTAGCTCGTTTGTCCAAACGATGCAAATGACATGTCCACGTGTTCGTCTTGCCACGAACTACGTGTTGTGTGTGATAGGTTGCATGGTAGATTTATTGTTTCCTTGTTATCATCGTTGCAAGATGCCATGTTCACATGTTGTGTTTTCACTTGTTATGAAATGCCATCTTGTTGAGCTCGTTGTAATCGGTGTGTTCACCTCTTTGAAGCATGCTTGTGTGTTTCGGGATCACCTTCATATGTATTTTGATGAGGTGCTTACCCTTTGCCATGTTTAGTTTCGAGGTGACTTAAACATGCTCTTTTGTGTGCTATGATGATTTTGCTGTTTTAGGACTTAGTGAAATTTCACTAAGTCTGAAATCTGTAACGTTCTGATGCCATGTTCGTGTGATGTTGTAGGACAAAGCATGATAGTTTTGGGGTGGATTTTGATTGTTCCTTGAAGTATATATTGTTGTCTTTCCATCCATGTCCTCACATGTCCATTTGAGTGGCTGTAGCATGTTTATCTTTTGCTCCAAACTTTCAATAAAATTCTGCTGCCAGAATTTTATTTCAAAGTTCAATATGTCCAAGATCATTGCTATTGATCCGTGACTCCGTTGGGGGTGCACTTTGGACCTAGTTGCTGTACTATATATCTAGTTTGTGTTCAAGTTCTTTGCCATGCTTTTTGGGTGCTGTAGATTAATTATTTTGAGCTCCAAAGATGCTATGTTGCTGTAATTTTCAGTTTTCGCTCAAATCTTGTTTCGGGCATAACTTTTAGCCCGTAACTCCGATTTCAGCGAATCTTATATCAAACTTGGGTGATTTTCTGTGTAGATTAATAATATCAGGTTGTTATCTTGTTTTGAGGTGTTTTGCTTGAGTGATGTTTTCCGTGCTCCATGTGCATCTTTAGTGCATCCATCATGCATTCATGTTTTTCGAGTGCGCATTGCATCGTGTTGATTGGTGCTTGGTGTGTTTGTCTTTTTTAGAGCCGGAAGTTGAGCACGAGTTTTCCAACGAGGTTGAGCACGAGGTTTCCAACGAGTTTGAGCACGAGGACCCTTCTTTCGATCCGAACGTCTTCTCTTCAGGCAAGATGACCGAACCCCGATAACTTTACTATCTTCGCCTATTGCTAGCAGTCTCGATCTATAGTTTTGCCTCGATGCTCATGTTCTTCTTGTCAGCCTCCTACTTGTAACCAATTGCCATGTTAACCACCCTACCTATGCAAACCGTTGCTTGGCTAAGTACGCTTCGCTCAGCCCTTCTTATAGCGTTGCTAGTTGCAGGTGAAGTGAAGATGCTTGCTCCATGTTGAAGTTTTGGTTGGGTTATATAACACTATATAAATGCTTTAAATGAAATCACCTATATATTGGCAAGGGTGGAAGGCTAAGCCTTTTGCTTGGTGATTTGTTCCACTCATGCCGTTAGGATCCGTATAAGCCGGTTTTATGTTCCTTGATTATGCGTTCCTAACACGGTTGGGGTGTATGGGACCCCCTCGATAAACCGCTAGGTGCTAAGTCTTTTCCAGCAAGTCCCAACATTGGTACTATTTGCCTAATAACAAACTAAACATGCGTAGGGAGTAATTAACCCTCTTTCTTAATCAACAACCCCGGGCCAGTGCTCCACATGAGTGTTGGTCCGAAACGGGGAGTCTGCGGGGCCACCTCAAGGAAACTCGAGGTTTGGTAAAAACCTGTAGAATCGCCCATCCGGTCGTGTCCTGAGACCTAGATACGCGCGGCTACGATCAGGGTGTCGACACGCCGGGAGGATTTGCTGGATTAGCCTTACCTTAGCTCGGTATATCTTGAGCACGGGATTCCGAGGATACTCGGGTCTTCCCACTTTGGAGTTGCGACTCCGCGGATCGTGGGCTTGTAATGGGTCAAGTTGGAACACCCCTGCAGGGTTTGAACTTTCGAAAGCCGTGCCCGCGGTTATGTGGCAGATGGGAGCTTGTTATTTCCGGTTGTAGATAACTTGACACAATGATACTAATACACTACCAGCGTGTGTGCCGTGACTGTCAATTTCCGAATCGGGATTCGGGAGTTGAACACGGATGGGTTATGCTTGTGAGCTTGTAGCTAGGATCACTTCGTGATCACTTCTCGCGATGCCTTCTCTTCTCGCTCTCACTTGCGTAAGATAGATGCTAGTTGCTGCTGCAGACTTGTTCTTTCATCAGCCTTTCCCTCACCCAAAGGCTTTGATAGTTCTGTTACCCGGGAACGGGATTGTTGAGTCCTCTGTGGCTCACAGTTACTTCACACACCAGATGCAGGTCCAGCTGTGAGCTATCCAGGTGATGGCACCGAGCTGGATTGGGAGTACGACGAGGAGCGTAGTCGTTACTACGTGCGCTACCCGGACGATCAGTAGTGGAGTCTCTTACTAGGATTCGATCCGCCTGTGGTTGTTTTATTTATCTGAGTTTGGTACTTTGACTTTTGACTTTTGCCCTTAGAGGGTTGTAGTGATCTTATGTATGATGTTTGAGACTTGTACTGTTATTCTGTGACGTGGCGAGTGTAAGCCAACTATTTTCAGTTTACTATCCTCCTTTTACATGAGTTGTGCAAAGATTACCAAACTTGAGATCATTCTAGGATGGACTTATGCCTTTAAGTCGTGCCTCGACACGTAGGAGGTATAACTCCATCCTGGGCATTACAAGTTGGTATTCAGAGCCTTCTCCGACCTAGGAGCCCCCACTGTTTGATCGAACCGTTGACGGTTGAGTCTAGGCACACACTGAAAACTTTTTGAGTCCTATATTATATCGGAGAGTAGGATTTCTTTGCTTCTCATCCCTTTTCTCTCTGGTGAGGACTCCTGACGTCTACTCTTGTCTCTCCTATCTTCAAAATTTGCACAAATTTTTTTTTTAGGAATCCCGCGAGTATTCTGGGATTGTTTCGATGTTCTTGTGACAAGGATATTGTTCCTGATGCCTCCTGTTACCGAGGAGTTGAGCTTCGGGGTATCATTGTAACAAGCATATCGCGACAGTACTAAATACTTAAGACGGCCGACATCGAAAATCTCCCCTATACGGCCAGTGGCAAGATAACCCCGACATCACCCAGTACTGGGGAGGTAGTTCGGGAGTATTGCCCTAGCTTGTTATAGTGGATGCTTTTCGAAGGTCCGAGGTACACAGTTTCCGAGAAAGACTGGTTATGTGTTGAAGGATGGATACACCTGGATGTAGGTTAGAGTTGATTGCGCGGTGCTTCCCGTGTATCCCCAACACCTGATTGCATAACTGGAATCTTTCGGAAAACTATAGGTGGGTTTTATCCAGTAGATCGTAGGCATTCTTCCAACGAATGCAGGTTAGTGAGTTCGGGGTTCGACATTGAGTGAAGGAGTTATATGACCGAGGTTACTATCAGGAGTTGCATCTTAAAGGGTCCTTGGCTATGCTGATCCGGGGATTGCAAAACCTTTTCGTAACGCGTTCATATGCTTTCAGCACAAAGATGTTAGAACGAAACTCCTCTCTTGTGTTTGTTCCTTTTCCGTACCTTGTTGTTTTTATTATTTTATCCTTTTGATCCCTATGTGGCTTCTCGTGAAGACTGATGTTATCATTTAACTAAGAAATTCATTCGTTCCTCTTGTTCGGATGATTTCATTCGTTCTTATTGTTCGAATGATTATTGTGAAGACTTGTTGCAATTCATTCCATTGATTCAGCTTATTCCTTTTGTCAATCAATTGCTGATTCGTGGTCATCTCTTACAGGATGGCTCCGAAAAAGGTTCCGAATGCCAACCCAGAGGTGGAAGAGGTCCCAGAGCATCCTCCTTCCCCTCCTCCTCCGCCTGAGGCTTGGAGAGCAATTATGCAGACTACTGCTCAGAACACTCAGTTGATGATGCAGATGATGCAGATGATGCAAGCTAATCAAGCTAATCAAGCTAATCAGGGCGTTCCAATGAACCAAGGCAACTTCTTCCAGCAGCACCATGCTACTCTCAACCAGTTCTTGGCCAACAATCCTAAAGCTTTCAGTTACTGTGTCGACCCTCTTGATGCTGAAGATTGGCTGACCGATATCAAGAAGCATTTTGAGTGCAGTAACGTGAAAGAAGATGACTATGTGAAGTTTGCAGCCTTCCAACTGAAAGATCAAGCAGCTGACTGGTGGCAGCAGTACAAAGACTCAAGGCCGGGTCAAGTGATCTCGTGGGAGAATTTCTGCAAGGATTTCCGCTCGCATCACATTCCTACAAGTGTTATCGAGGGTATGCGTGAGCAATTCCGCAACCTCAAGCAGGGCTCCATGTCAGTCTATCAGTATAATGTCAAGTTTCAAAACCTCGCTCGCTATGCAAAGCAAGACATTCCTGATGCAAAGAGCAAAATCTATCAGTTCCGTGGAGGTCTCAAAGATGAACTTCAGCTTGCTCTCACTTTGTTCGAGCCAGACGAATTCGATAAGTTCTATAATATGGCTTTGAAACAAGAAGCAGCTCAGCTTAAGATGGAGGCTTCTAAGAAGAGAATTCGAGATGCTGTTCACTCTACCTCATCGTCTCAGTTGGCTGCGAAACAACAGAAATTCTGGCTTCCTCCTCCTCCAATGATTCGAGCTCCATACAACAACTCCAGCAACTTCAACAACTCCAACAACAAGAACTCTAGTGGTCGTGGTTTCTCCCACCCACCCAACCCAAGCAACCAGTCGAAGAAGCAGTTTCAGTATCAAGGCTCCAAGTCCAGTGGCTCTCAGTTCCGTCCTCTCTCAGAAGTGACTTGCAACAAATGCACTCAGAAAGGTCACTATGCCAACAGATGTCCGAATCCGAAGCGTCTTCCTCCTCCTCCTCCTGTCGGTACCGCTATGGTCAAGCATGATCCAAAGGCTGCAAGGGTTAATCTGATGAATGCAGCACAAGCAGAGGCTTCTTCTGATGTCATTCTGGGTAACCTTCCAGTGAACTCTTTTCCAGCTAAAGTGTTATTTGATTCGGGTGCATCATGCTCTTTCATGTCTCAACCATTTGCATCCAAGCACAATATTGCCACTTCAAATTTGCCTCAGAAGTTGCAAGTTGTTTCTCCGGGCAAGATTATGACTTCTAGTGTTTATGCTCCGGATGTTTCTATTCGCATGGGAGACTATCGTTTTCTGGCTAAACCGGTGATTCTTGGTCATTCTGACATCGACCTCATTCTCGGAATGGATTGGCTTTCTCAGCATGATGCTCACATTGATTGCGCTCAAAAGGAAGTCAAATTGACTCATTCTGATGAAGATGTGATTATCTTCGCCTCCAGGGATAATACTATTCGGCTTTTCTCTCTTAATGATAAGGGTGAAATTAATGCCATAGAGCAAATTCCAGTGGTGAATGAATATCAAGATGTCTTTCCAGAAGAACTTCCAGGCATGCCTCCACACCGTCAGGTGGAGTTTGTCATTGAACTCGAGCCGGGCACCGAACCTGTTTGCCGGCGTCCATACAAGCTCTCTTCAGATGAATTGAAGGAATTGAAGAAACAGTTGGATGAACAGGAGCGTATGGGTCTCATCAGACCGAGTACATCTCCGTGGGGCTGTGGTGTCTTATTTGTCAAGAAGAAAGATGGCACGGAGCGTCTCTGTGTTGACTACCGTCCACTGAACAAGAAGACGATTAAGAACAAGTATGCGCTCCCCAACATCAACGAACTCTTTGAGCAGCTCAAAGGAGCTAAAGTGTTCTCTAAGCTTGACCTCCGAATGGGCTACCATCAAATTCGCATTCGCGAGGAAGACATTCCCAAGACGGCCTTCAGAACGAGCTACGGTTCATATGAGTATACCGTCATGTCCTTCGGTCTCGCCAATGCTCCTCCTACCTTTTCAAGGATGATGCATTACATCTTCAACCCATATACTGGCGAATTCGTGCTTGTGTATCTGGATGATATTCTGGTGTTTTCCAAGAATGAAGAAGATCACGAAAAGCACTTGCGTCTGGTTCTTGATCGACTCCGAGAGCATAAATTCTATGCCAAGTTCTCAAAGTGCGAGTTTTGGCTCGATAAGGTTTTGTACCTGGGCCACATCATCTCAGCTGACGGTATTGCGGTTAATCCCGAGAAAGTTGAAGCAATTGTCAACTGGGAAGCTCCTCAGAACGTCAAGCAGCTCCGCAGTTTTCTGGGTCTTGCCAGCTATTGCAGAAGGTTTGTGGAGAGCTTCTCCAAGATTGCCAAGCCTCTTTCCAACCTGCTTCAGAAGAACGTCAAATACTTTTGGTCTCCCGAGTGTGAAGTGGCTTTCAAAACCCTCAAAGAGAAGCTTGTTTCTGCTCCAGTTCTGATTCCTCCAGATGAATCCAAGCCCTATGAAGTGTTCTGTGACGCTTCTCTTCAAGGTCTTGGTGGTGTGCTTATGCAAGATAAGAGAATTGTGGCATACACTTCTCGTCAGCTAAAGCCAGCTGAGAAGAACTATCCCACACATGATCTCGAGCTAGCAGTTGTGGTACATGCTCTGATTACGTGGAGACATCTGTCGTTGGGCAGAAAGGTCGACATCTTCACTGATCACAAGAGCTTGAAGTACATCTTCACACAGCCGCATCTGAACCTCCGCCAGACTCGTTGGGTCGAGATGATCCAAGAGTACAACCCCAGCATTGAATACACTCCAGGCAAGGCGAATGTGATTGCAGATGCTTTGAGCAGAAAGGCATATTGCAACAGCCTTCTTATCAAGCCACACCAGCCAGAGCTTTGTGAAGCTTTCAGGAAGCTCAACCTTCAGGTTGTTCCGCAGGGTTTTCTTGCAAATCTCCAAATTGCTCCTACCTTGGAAGATCAAGTCCGTGAGGCCCAGCTCAGTGATACCATGGTGAAGAAGGTGAAACATGGGATTGCAAAGGGCACTCCAAAATATAAGTGCTTCCGTGTTGATGAGAGAGATACCTTGTTCTTCGAGGACAGACTCGTTGTTCCCAAAGGTGATCTCAGGAAGCTCATAATGGAAGAAGCTCATGACTCTCTCCTTTCCATTCATCCTGGCAGTTCCAAGATGTATCAAGACCTCAAGCAATCTTACTGGTGGACACGCATGAAAAGGGAAATTGCCCAATTCGTGAATGAATGTGATGTATGCAGAAGAGTGAAAGCAGAACATCAACGTCCAGCCGGTCTTCTCCAACCTCTTCCTATTCCTGAGTGGAAGTTCGACCACATTGAAATGGACTTCGTCGCTGGCTTTCCTAAATCCAAGCGAGGCAATGATGCTATCTTTGTGGTGATTGACAAGCTTACCAAAGTCGCTCACTTTCTTCCAGTCAAAGAATCAACCAATGCAGCTCAACTTGCAGAGCTGTACACTTCCAGAATTGTGTCACTTCATGGCATTCCTCAAGTGATATCCTCAGACCGTGGCAGCTTGTTCACATCAAGGTTCTGGGACTCCTTTCAGTCCGCCATGGGCACGAAGATCAGGTTCAGCACTGCCTTTCACCCTCAGACTAGTGGTCAAGTCGAGCGTGTGAATCAGATCCTTGAAGATATGCTCAGAGCCTGTGTCATCTCCTTCGGCATGAAATGGGAAGACTGTCTTCCATTTGCCGAATTCTCTTACAACAACAGCTTTCAAGCAAGTGCAGGCAAAGCACCGTTTGAAATTCTCTATGGCAGAAAGTGTCGTACCCCTCTCAACTGGTCTGAAACAGGCGAACGCCAACTTCTTGGCAATGATTTGATCTCTGAAGCCGAAGAAATGTGCAAAGTCATACGTGAGAATCTCAAGGCCGCTCAGTCGCGTCAGAAGAGCTACTATGACGGAAAGCATCGTGATTTGGCTTTCGACATCGGTGATCATGTCTATCTCCGAGTTTCTCCGATGAAAGGAACCCAAAGATTCGGTATCAAAGGAAAGCTTGCTCCTAGATACGTCGGGCCTTTCAAAATTCTGGGCAAAAGAGGCGATCTAGCCTATCAGCTCGAGCTCCCTTCCAACTTTGCAAATGTTCATGATGTCTTCCATGTGTCTCAGCTTCGCAAATGCTTCAAGGCACCTGAGCGCATGATTCCGTTTGAGGAGATTGATCTTCAACAAGACCTTTCCTACCGAGAGCATCCAGTTGCAATTCTCGAAGAAACCGAACGCAAGACTCGCAACAAGTCCATCAAGTTTCTGAAAGTCAAGTGGTCACATCACACAGACCGAGAAGCTACCTGGGAACGAGAAGATCATCTTCGTTCCGAGTACCCTTCCTTTTTCCAGTCCTAGATCTCGGGACGAGATCTTTTTGTAGTAGAGGAGAGTTTGTAATGCCCCGGATGTAATACTTTCCCTTTTGGGTATATAATAAATCTCCGGCTTCATCTATTTCCTTTTCGGGTTCTTTGTCTTTCGGGCTTTCGTCGTTTTGTTGTGTGAGTGTGTGGCTTTCATTCATATCATGTAGGCATTGCATTGCATTTGTGTTGTGGGTTGCATCCGGTTCCGTGTGTTTCTTCCCGTTGTCCGTTTCGCGTTCCGGAGCTCCCTCACGTGTCCGTGACGTCCCGTTGGCCTACTTTGTTGTTCGGGCGTTTTACGTTACCGGTGTGCCGCGAGGTTGTGTTGTGTGTTGTTGTTTTGTTGTGTGCAACCCGCCTCTCAAATCTCGTCTCGTTTGGACTCCGTTGACTTTTCCATCCGTTGCTCGTGTGGGCCCGAAGTGCCTTTGCTTCGTGTCCCGAAAATACCCCTACTGCAGTCTCTTTTCACCTCCTAGGCCTTTTAAATCAACCCCCGCGATCGGAACCGTCGGATCGCGATCGGAGGGCTCCTAAACACCCCTAGTCTCCAAACCCTAGTCTAAAACTGCTATATATAGACCCCTAGTCTATTTGGCAAGTCCCCTTCTTCTTCCTTTTCTCAGATCCAATCCTCCATTTTTTTTCTTCCAGATCCCGAGGGATCCTCGAGCCGCCGGCCATACCCGTCGTCTGGATTCGACCGCAACAGCATCGACCGAAGTCAACGCCTTCGCGCCGACCGCGCGAGCCAGCTGGACTCGCCACTTCCCGCGCCAGCGATCGACCGCACCGAGCCGCCGATCGACCGGGCCGTACGTCGATTCGACCGCGCCGGATGGGGACCAGATCGCCGGCCCATCGCCTTCCTCCGCCGGCGCGCTAGGCGGGCCGCTTCCCCGGCCCGTACTCCCCTCCGCATCGCCCCGCTCCGCCTCGGCAGCGCCAGCCGCGCGAGCGCCAGCGCCCCGCGGGCTTCCTCAGCTCCAGGCCGCTACCGCCGTGTCGGGCCGGCCCACCCCGCACCAGGCCTCCCTCCGCACGGACCGCATCGCGCCGCCGCCTCCCAGGTCGTGGGCCGCCTCCTCGCGCCCGGGCCTTCGCTCCACCGAGCCGCGAGCCGCGCCCGCCCCGCTGGGCCTCTGCCGCGCCGGATCGGGCCGAGCCGCCACAGTTCCTCCGGGCCCGTCTCCGCACTATTCCTCAGATCCAGATCTGCTAGGTTGACCCTCTTTTTCACCAAGTCTCTGTTCTGTTAATCTGAGATGCATACTTTGAACTGCTCTAATTTTGTGCCTGTTGCTCCGTTTTGCGTGTGTAGCATGTCCAGATGTTCGTGGAGATGCCCTCTACGTTTTACCTGTTGTAGTCATGCATGTTAGATGTCATCTTGACACTTGTTTTGCTGTTGCAAGAGTGCATCATGATATAAACTGCTGTTATGTGTTATTTTCATGCCACCTTTGACTTGTGATATCTTTTAGCTCGTTTGTCCAAACGATGCAAATGACATGTCCACGTGTTCGTCTTGCCACGAACTACGTGTTGTGTGTGATAGGTTGCATGGTAGATTTATTGTTTCCTTGGTATCATCGTTGCAAGATGCCATGTTCACATGTTGTGTTTTCACTTGTTATGAAATGCCATCTTGTTGAGCTCGTTGTAATCGGTGTGTTCACCTCTTTGAAGCATGCTTGTGTGTTTCGGGATCACCTTCATATGTATTTTGATGAGGTGCTTACCCTTTGCCATGTTTAGTTTCGAGGTGACTTAAACATGCTCTTTTGTGTGCTATGATGATGTTGCTGTTTTAGGACTTCGTGAAATTTCACTAAGTCTGAAATCTGTAACGTTCCGATGCCATGTTCGTGTGATGTTGTAGGACAAAGCATGATAGTTTTGGGGTGGATTTTGATTGTTCCTTGAAGTATATATTGTTGTCTTTCCATCCATGTCCTCACATGTCCATTTGAGTGGCTGTAGCATGTTTATCTTTTGCTCCAAACTTTCAATAAAATTCTGCTGCCAGAATTTTATTTCAAAGTTCAATATGTCCAAGATCATTGCTATTGATCCGTGACTCCGTTGGGGGTGCACTTTGGACCTAGTTGCTGTACTATATATCTAGTTTGTGTTCAAGTTCTTTGCCATGCTTTTTGGGTGCTGTAGATTAATTATCTTGAGCTCCAAAGATGCTATGTTGCTGTAATTTTCAGTTTTCGCTCAAATCTTGTTTCGGGCATAACTTTTAGCCCGTAACTCCGATTTCAGCGAATCTTATATCAAACTTGGGTGATTTTCTGTGTAGATTAATAATATCAGGTTGTTATCTTGTTTTGAGGTGTTTTGCTTGAGTGATGTTTTCCGTGCTCCATGTGCATCTTTAGTGCACCCATCATGCATTCATGTTTTTCGAGTGCGCATTGCATCGTGTTGATTGGTGCTTGGTGTGTTTGTCTTGTTTAGAGCCGGAAGTTGAGCACGAGTTTTCCAACGAGGTTGAGCACGAGTTTTCCAACGAGTTTGAGCACGAGGACCCTTCTTTCGATCCGAACGTCTTCTCTTCAGGCAAGATGACCGAACCCCGATAACTTTACTATCTTCGCCTATTGCTAGCAGTCTCGATCTATAGTTTTGCCTCGATTCTCATGTTCTTCTTGTCAGCCTCCTACTTGTAACCAATTGCCATGTTAACCACCCTACCTATGCAAACCGTTGCTTGGCTAAGTACGCTTCGCTCAGCCCTTCTTATAGCGTTGCTAGTTGCAGGTGAAGTGAAGATGCTTGCTCCATGTTGAAGTTTTGGTTGGGTTATATAACACTATATAAATGCTTTAAATGAAATCACCTATATATTGGCAAGGGTGGAAGGCTAAGCCTTTTGCTTGGTGATTTGTTCCACTCATGCCGTTAGGATCCGTATAAGCCGGTTTTATGTTCCTTGATTATGCGTTCCTAACACGGTTGGGGTGTATGGGACCCCCTCGATAAACCGCTAGGTGCTAAGTCTTTTCCAGCAAGTCCCAACATTGGTACTATTTGCCTAATAACAAACTAAACATGCATAGGGAGTAATTAACCCTCTTTCTTAATCAACAACCCCGGGCCAGTGCTCCACATGAGTGTTGGTCCGAAACGGGGAGTCTGCGGGGCCACCTCAAGGAAACTCGAGGTTTGGTAAAAACCTGTAGAATCGCCCATCCGGTCGTGTCCTGAGACCTAGATACGTGCGGCTACGATCAGGGTGTCGACACGCCGGGAGGATTTGCTGGATTAGCCTTACCTTAGCTCGGTATATCTTGAGCACGGGATTCCGAGGATACTCGGATCTTCCCACTTTGGAGTTGCGACTCCGCGGATCGTGGGCTTGTAATGGGTCAAGTTGGAACACCCCTGCAGGGTTTGAACTTTCGAAAGCCGTGCCCGCGGTTATGTGGCAGATGGGAGCTTGTTATTTCCGGTTGTAGATAACTTGACACAATGATACTAATACACTACCAGCGTGTGTTCCGTGACTGTCAATTTCCGAATCGGGATTCGGGAGTTGAACACGGAGGGGTTATGCTTGTGAGCTTGTAGCTAGGATCACTTCGTGATCACTTCTCGCGATGCCTTCTCTTCTCGCTCTCACTTGCGTAAGATAGATGCTAGTTGCTGCTGCAGACTTGTTCTTTCATCAGCCTTTCCCTCACCCAAAGGCTTTGATAGTTCTGTTACCCGGGAACGGGATTGTTGAGTCCTCTGTGGCTCACAGTTACTTCACACACCAGATGCAGGTCCAGCTGTGAGCTATCCAGGTGATGGCACCGAGCTGGATTGGGAGTACGACGAGGAGCGTAGTCGTTACTACGTGCGCTACCCGGACGATCAGTAGTGGAGTCTCTTACTAGGATTCGATCCGCCTGTGGTTGTTTTATTTATCTGAGTTTGGTACTTTGACTTTTGACTTTTGCCCTTAGAGGGTTGTAGTGATCTTATGTATGATGTTTGAGACTTGTACTGTTATTCTGTGACGTGGCGAGTGTAAGCCAACTATTTTCAGTTTACTATCCTCCTTTTACATGAGTTGTGCAAAGATTACCAAACTTGAGATCATTCTAGGATGGACTTATGCCTTTAAGTCGTGCCTCGACACGTAGGAGGTATAACTCCATCCTGGGCATTACAGGTACCCAGAATAGTGAATCCCGTAGTTCACAGTACCTTGCAAATAGCGCATCACTCGCTCAACAGCATGCCAATGCACATCTCCCAGATTGGAAACAAACCGGCTCAGTTTGCACACAGCAAATGAGATGTCAGGGCGAGTAGCACAAGCTAGGTACATGAGTGAACCAACCACTTGAGAATATCTCAATTGATTTACAGCCGTGCCTTTGAACTTTTGAATCCGCACGCTACGATCATATGGTGTTGCAGAATGTTTGAAGTCCGAATACCCAAAATGGCTCAAAATCTTCTCAACATAGTGGGATTGCAAAAGTGTAATTCCACCCTTACTATTTCTCAGTAGCTTGATGTTCAAGATAAGATCAGCCATGCCCAGATCTTTCATCTCAAAGTTATGAGATAGAAAAGCCTTGACCTCCTCAATGAGCTTGAGGTGGGTCCCAAATATCAGTATGTCATCGACATACAGACACAGTATAACTCCTTCGCCCCCACCATAGCGATAGTATACACATTTGTGATATTCGTTAACAACAAAGCCAGCAGATGTCAAAGTTGTATTAAACTTCTCATGCCATTGCTTAGGCGCTTGTTTCAGGCCATACAAAGATTTCACTAGCTTACACACCTTCCTTTCCTGACCATTTACTACAAAGCCATCCGGCTGCTGCATGTAAATTTCCTCGTCTAGCTCTCCGTTAAGGAAAGCCGTCTTAACGTCCATCTGATGAACGAGAAGACCATGCGAGGCAGCCAAAGCGAGTAGCACTCGAATGGTGGTCAGCATAGCCACATGTGAGTAAGTGTCGAAGAAATCCTCTTCTTACTTTTGGGTATAACCCTTGGCCATAAGCCTAGCCTTGTACTTCTCAACAGTACCATCGAGCCTAAGCTTCCTCTTGAACACCGACTTACATCCCAATGGTTGGCAACCATAAGGACGATCAGTGATGTCCTATATCCCGTTAGCCATGGTGGAATCCATCTCGCTACGGATCGCATCCTTTCAGTAGTCAGCATCCGGAGATGCATAAGCTTCTGAAATGGAACTGGGAGTGCCATCATCCATGAGGTACATGAGGAAATCATCACCAAAAGACTTTGCAGTCCTTTGTCTCTTGCACCTAACAGGAGCTTCCTCGTCATCCTCCGATGAACTTTCATCACTTTTGTGTTCATAATATTCCATCGGAATGGTAGGTTCAGGAGTCTCATCAAATTCCAGTCTAGAAGTGCTTTGCATATCTCTCATGGGGAATATATCCTCAAAGAATGTAGCATCCTTAGACTCTATAATTGTACTGACCTTCTGGTCAGGTTCCTCAAATTTCACCACTAGAAAACGATAGCCAACACTACTCTTAGCGTAGCCCAAATTAACGTAGTCCACGGTCTTTGGTCCAAGCTTACGCTTTTTGGGGATCGGCACATTGACTTTCGCCAAACAGCCCCAAGTGCGCAAGTAAGAGAGTGTAGTTCTCTTCTTCTCCCATTGCTCATAGGGAGTAGTCTCATTATCCTTCGCGGGAATTTATTCAAGACATGACATGATGTCAATACAACCTCCCCCCACCATGCCTTGGATAAACCCGATGTATCTAACATGGTGTTAGCCAAATCTGTTAGAGTACGGTTTTTCTATTCGGCAACCCCATTTGACTGGGGTGAATAGGGAGGCGTCCTCTCATGAATAATACCATGTTCCGCACAGAATAAATCGAACTCACTAGAAAAGTACTCTCCGCCACGATCAGACCGGACTCGTTTAATTTTCTTCTCAAGTTGGTTCTCAACTTCAGCTTTATAGATTTTAAAGTAGTGTAGAGCCTCATCCTTTGTGTTTAACAAATACACATAACAGAATCTAGTGGAATCATCAATCAAAGTCATGAAGTATTTCTTTCCACGTTTAGTCAACACACCATTCATCTCACAGAGATCTGAATGTATGAGTGATGGCTTCTCGCCCCTCGTTGGTTACCCCAAGTGGAAGGTTTGAGATGTAGCGTAGCGGCAAATTTCCCTTGGCAAAGATACCAAGGATCGAATCCCGTGAGACTCCGAGAGTCGACAAGAAGGTGTCAGTAGCACCAGAAACTTTTGCTTGACAGGACCTGCACACATATACAAATAACTTTCCTCCCAACGAGTACAGAGAGGTTGTCAATACCTCCGGCCTTGTCGTTTACAAAGGATCAAACGCAAGAGATAATAGTGATAGGTATGACTGCAACTAGGAAATAAGAACAGGAAGTAAATAGCGGGTGTGATCAGTGATGATAATATGGACCGGAGTCCCATGATGTTCACTAGTGATGTCTCTCTCCCAAAAGACGATAAAACAGCTAAGCGAGGTAAACAAATTACAGCTGGGCAATTGACAGGATTATGTGCGCAAAGCAATGCTAAATATGCTGTAAGAAAGGTAGAGGATCAAAAGCATGGGCGGTACGCCAAGGCAAGTAGACCGAAATCCATCTGCATCTACTACTAATCATCCACCTTGAGATATCTATCCAGAACATCTCGCTGGTATTAAGTTGCGAGTCCCACCCAAAGTGTAAACTCAAAGCAACAGACAACTGCATTAAAAGAACTTTGCGTAAAGTAAACAATCCTTGCACCCGCAAGTACAAGCACCGTTGTTTGCCCCCTTGTGGCAACAACACATCCCCTAGACACATGTTTCTGTCCCTCAAGCTAGTCATCGAGGGGCATGAACCCACAATCAAGCATAACGTTCCCTCTTGGAGTTACTACCTACTACTCGGCCAAAGCAATAAACAGCAACGGAGAACATGCAAGAATTAGTCAAGAACATAAATATAAAAGAGGTGAATCAAATATATTACTCACACACAATCTGAAAATAATCTCATAATCCATCGAATCCCAGCAAACTCAGCATAGCAACAGCATAAAGATTACATATGTGCCTCGATCATGTAGGGCAGCTCACGAGGTCTAATCGGTGAAGAAAAAAGAGGGGAGGAGAACATCACATAGCTACTGGTCATGGACCCATGGTCCAAGAGAGGCTACTCACAACTCATCCGGGAAGCGTCCATGGTGGTGGAGAAGCTCCCGGTGGTGGTTCTCCCCTCCGGCAGGGTGCCGGGAAGAGTTCTCCTGGTGCTCCCGATCTTGGAAGCACGACGGCGGCGGAACAGAGATGAGATCGCGAAAAAGGATTCCGTCCTCGAGGGTTTCGGGACGTGTGCAATATATATGCCAAAGGGGGTCACCAGAGGCGGATGTGGGGCCCCAGGCGCCCCCCTGGCGCGGCCAGGGGTGGGGCCGCGCCGGGTGGCCGCCTGGGCCACCCCAGGCTCCCCTCTGGCCCTGCCTTGGTTTTTCCGGAAGCTCCCGATACGATAATTTTTCCTATATTTTTCCCGGAATTTTTAGGGCACTTTTAATATGGGGGAAACCTGAAATAGAAAAACAGCAGAAAACAGGAACTGACACTGTGGTGCACTGAGTTAATAGGTTAGTCCAAATATGATCAAAAGTGTATGGAAGTTCATAAATATCATAGCAATATCACACAAAAGAGGCATGGAGCAAGCAGAAATTATAGATATGTTTTGGACGTATCAACATCCCCAAGCTTAATTCCTGCTCGTCCTCGAGTAGGTAAATGATAACAAGCATAATTTCTGTGGTGACATGCTACCAACCATATAAGAACTTTTAAGTAAAGTAATCAAGGCATGTAATTCAATTCAAGTCATAACAAGCAAGAGTCTATATTAGCATTGTAACAAGTAACATAAGAACATAAAGGTGCAAGAGCTCTCGCTGTCCGTGACTCGAATGTCTCCAAATGGTGTTTGCGTGCAAGAAAGGGGATAGGGATATACGAGAGAGTAAAACATAGTTTTTGTATTGTTGAGAACTTAATCTACTAAAGTTTCACACTTGGTCGTCTTTGGAATCTTATCTTGACTCATCCCCAGACCATCGGCCAGGTACAAGTCAAAATGATCCACTCCCTTTCGATATTTTGAGCACTCATGCAATGGATGAGCGTAAGCAAGAAAGTCGACACTTAGGATGGCAACGAGAGAAATGATAGAGGGGGAAGACAAAAAGGGTGTGAAAGGCTCACATCAATGAGGACAATCATCGGCGAGAGAAAGCCAAATGATAGATATGATGTGAGGAGTAGGGATTGCCATGCAACGGATGCACATATGAGCTAAGGTAAGCTCTCCAATGGAACTAGTGGGGGTGCATCCAACTTGCTTGCTCAAGAAGACCTAGAGCTCTTTTGAGGAGGCTCATCATTGGAATATACAAGCCAAGTTCTACAGTGTAAAGGTCCCCACAAAGCTATATGCATGAATGATAATTTCTATGGAGCACAAGGTATAAGATGGAGTACGAGTGTGGATCTCTCAAAAGAAAATAGTAGTGTGCCCCCTTCTCTCTTTTTATTTCTTTTTCTCTTTTTTTATATTTTTATTTATTTTTTTGTGGCCTCAATGGCTCTTTCTATTTATCTCTCATTTGTCCTCTTTGGGATCTTTTGATTTTGTCCTCTTTGGGATCTTTTGATTTGTCCTCTTTGGGATCTTTTCCTCACTTTAGGGGTAACACTCTATGTATTAGAGAGGTATAGAAGATCTTTCACACTTTACAAAAGTACTCAACATAAAGAAAATGAAACTATCATGATGTATGCAAATGTATGCCTCTGCCAGTGTAGCAGGATATGCAATGATACTAGTGCGTCATGTAGCAATGATTAGGGCAAGGCCCAACTAGCATGCGGCTCATCGATCAAGCAAAAAACATGTATGACATGAAGATCAAGTCATGAGAGGATGGATGTTGCATGGCAATGTATCTCGGAAAGGCTATGGAAATGCCTTAATAGGTAGGTATGGTGGCTGTTTTGAGGAAGGATATAATGAGGCTTATGATGACAGAGCGTATCGTGCCAAGGATTTGGATGCACCGGCGAAGTATGCGCCAACTCTCGAGGTGAGAAAGGGCAATGCACGGTACCGAAGAGGCTAGAAAAATATGGTTAGGTGGAAGTGTCAACTTTCGAATACTCACATTAGTCCGAAGAACTCATGCACTTATTATCGGTAACTCTCAATCTAATTAGGAGGTTCACAAAGAGAGAAGTACCCCGAGGAGGTGTGTATGGGGGTTTGGTTACCCTTGCGCATCCTCGACCCATGGTACGTGAGTGTACTCTAATATTCGATCCCTCCAAAGATTAGTGATCCATTTAGTAGCTAAAGTTCTCAACTATTTTGTAGGTTTTCGAAAATAAACACGGATTGCCCAAAATACGACATCTATTACTAATAGGCTAAAGCTCTTGACACCAAAAGTTCAAACATTACTCATGGCAATACCTCAAAACTATTGCAAGTTACTACCAAAATTAAATAGCAACCTCAATTACCTACTTTAAGTTAAGACACACAACTCAGTGCAACAGACAAACTCTCTTAACAAGATAATCATTAAAACTCAAGAGAGTTCAGCAACCAACTAAACAAAATCTCTTTAAAAAGAAAAGCATGGAAACTAAGAGCTAAACATGACAGTAGCTATGGAAAGATAAAGAACACACACAGCAAAGATAAGCATGAAAATCCTATGTTGTGTTCTAGGTTGAAGTGGAGCGTGTTTCTCTCCCACACAAAGTAAGCTGGGTTCTAACTCATTATGAATAGCAAGCAAAGCTAAAGAAAACTAAAAAGGAAACTAAAAGCAAGACGCTCCAAGCATAGCACATAACGCATGAAGTGATTAAAATATAGTGGAACGAAAGACGAACTGATAATTGTTGATGGAGAAGGGGATGCACGGGGGCATCCCCAAGCTTAGACGCTTGAGTCTTCTTGAATATTTCTTGGGGGTGCACGGGGGCATCCGCAAGCTTGAGCGTTTGACCCTCCTGGATCTTCTTTTATCATCTTCCCTCGCACACTTGAAAACTCCCTTCATACATAACTCATCATAATCTGATTAGCGAGGTTAATACCCATAATAAAATAACTTTTCCCTACTGGGAATAAGGATAATCTTGAAGAGCTACTGTTTCTCAAGATTGCCAAAAGGTTTTTGCAAAGAAAAAGCAAGCTCAAGGTTTGCAAAATGAAGAAAAGGCAAAACATGACAGAATCTGTGAAAAACAGACCAGCAGGTAGTAAATAATTTTTTTGGGGCACTTTTGCAACTCAAATCAAAAAACTCAGAACAGACTCCCGAAAGCCAATTGTATAGAGCATGCTGTCAAAACAATTCAGACCAAAAAGATGATCTGGTGATTTTATACGAATTTTTCTGTCCAAGGATAAAATCTGTTTTCTGGACTGCACGTCACAACTTTTGAACTTTCTTGCAATCGGAGGCTAAACTTGGCACAAAGCTGAAAAGAAAAGATACAATGATGATGTTACTGTAGTAACAAACATCAAGACACAACAAAAAGCAAAATAAAATTTTATTCGTTGTGGCCTGCCTCCCAAAAGCGCTTTCTTTTATGCCTTTAAGCTAGGCATGATGCAAAAAGAGAGGATCAAGTTTTATCAAGAGTAAAAGAATAGCTAGCCCGTATAACGGACTCAAAAGGTAACTTAATCTTCTTTCTAGGGAAGTGTTCCATTCCTTTCTTGAGAGGGAATTGGAATTTTATATTCCCCTCTTTCATGTCAATGATAGCACCAACGGTGCGAAGAAAAGGACGTCCCAAAATAATTGGACAAGAAGGTTCACATTCAATATCCATAATAGTAAAATCAACGGGAACATAATTGTCATTGACAATGATAAGAACATCCTCGATCCTCCCCAAAGGTTTCTTTATGGAAGAATCAACAAGACGAACACCAAAAGAACAAGGATCAAAAGGTTTCAATTTAAGCATATCATATATTCTTTTGGGCATAACGGAGGTACTAGCTCCAACATCACATAAAGCATAGCAAGAGAAGTTATTCAACTGAATTTTAATCAAAGGATCCCAACCATCTTCTAGCTTTCTAGGTATGGAGGCTTCTACCCTAAGCTTCTCCTCCCTAGCTTTGATAAGAGCATTAGTGATATGCTCTGTGAAGGCAAGATTAAGCGTGCTAGTGTGGGGATCTTTAGACATTCTTTGAAGAAAATAAATAACTTCAGAAAGGGTGCAATTATCAAAATCAAGGTCACTACTATCAAGTAAAGTGGTAGTGGTGTCCTTTAGGCTCACTTGTTTGGTAGCTTCTACGGTCATAGAAGTTTCTTCTTTTACGGTTGAGGTCATAGCATCACCATTAATAGGCCCAATGGGACCAGGAGTGCATTGGGTGCTAAGAGTTTGGATATCCTCAACAACTTGGATAGTAGCAACAGTGTGGTGGGTAGGAAGGCTCTTAATTCTATCTTCTTCCTCCTTTTCTCTAGCCCATCTCTCTTTAAGTTTAGCCATCATCCTAATGTTTTCATTAATTTGCACTTGAATAGCATTCATAGGAGTTGTCTTCCTCTCCTCAAGAGGGGAAGTTCTAATTTTAAGCAATTCTACCTCATGGGCTAAATTGTCTACCTTCGAAGAGAGATTATCTAGTTTGTTTAGTTTTTCTTCTACACTCTTATTGAAGGCTTTTTGGGTAGTGATAAAGTCTTTAAGCATAATTTCTAGTTCAGAAGTGGAGTTCTTGGTACTAATTAAGCATTGTTGTTCCCATAGGAATTAGAGAGGAACGGTCTAGGGTTGCTACCAAAATTACTCCTATAAGCATTGTTATTGAAATTGTTTCTAGAGATAAAGTTCACATCTACTTGATCTTGAGCAATCAAAGAATTTAAAGGAACATCACGAGGACCAATAGAAGATTGCTTGGAAAGTAGAGACATGATCAAGTCAACTTTTTCATTTAGGGAGGAAATCTCCTCGATAGATTTTACCTTCCTACCTGTTGGAGCGCGTTCGGTTTGCCATTGGGAATAATTGGTCATCATCTCATCGAGAAGCTTCGTGGTAGCACCAAGTGTAGTTGACATAAAGGTTCCTCCCGCGGCCGAATCTAACAGGTTCCGCGAGGTAAAGTTCAAGCCTGCATAAAAAGTTTGGATAACCATCCAAGTAGTCAAACCATGAGTAGGGCAGTTCTTGACAAGAGATTTCATGCGTTCCCAAGCTTGGGCAACATGTTCATTATCCAATTGTTTAAAATTCATTATGTTACTCCTTAGTTGGATAATTTTAGCAGGGGGATAGTACTTCCCAATAAAGGCATCCTTGCACTTGTCCCAAGAATCTATGCTATTCCTAGGCAAGGATTGAAACCAGATTTTAGCTCCTCCTCTCAAGGAGAAAGGAAAAAGCTTAAGCTTAACAATATCACCATCTATTTCTTGGTACTTTTGCATATCACAGAGTTCAACAAAATTATTCAAATGCAAAGGAGCATCATCTCCAGCACCGGAGAATTGATCTTTCATAACTAGGTTCAGTAAAGCAGGTTTAATTTCATAAGAAGGTGCTGAAGTGACAGGTGTAGTAATAGGCGTGCAGATAAAGTCATCGTTGTTATGACTAGTGAAGTCACACAACTTGGTGTTCTCGGTGGAACTCATAGTAGCAGCAAGCAAGATAACTATTTTTGTGATTTTTGGTAAAGGATACTAAAGCAAAAACTGAAAGGTAAACTAACAAGACTAAAAAGCAAAGATAAAAGATAGCGTGCAACTCCCCTATCTTGAAGAGTGGAGTCCCCAGCGACGGCGCCAGAAACTTGCTTGATGGCTTCTCGCCCCTCGTTGGTTACCCCAAGTGGAAGGTTTGAGATGTAGTGTAGCGGCAAATTTCCCTTGGCAAAGATACCAAGGATCGAATCCCGTGAGACTCCGAGGGTCGACAAGAAGGTGTCAGTAGCGCCAGAAACTTTTGCTTGACAGGACCTGCACACAGATACAAATAACTTTGCTCCCAACGAGTACAGAGAGGTTGTCAATCCCTCCGGCCTTGTCGTTTACAAAGGATCAAACGCAAGAGATAATAGTGATAGGTATGACTGCAACTAGGAAATAAGAACAGGAAGTAAATAGCGGGTGTGATCAGTGATGGTAATATGGACCGGAGTCCCATGATGTTCACTAGTGATGTCTCTCTCCCAAAAGACGATAAAACAGCTAAGCGAGGTAAACAAATTACAGCTGGGCAATTGACAGGATTATGTGCGCAAACCAATGCTAACTATGCTGTAAGAAAGGGAGAGGCTCAAAAGCATGGGCGGTACGCCAAGGCAAGTAGACCGAAATCCATCTGCATCTACTACCAATCATCCACCTTGAGATATCTATCCAGAACATCTCGCTGGTATTAAGTTGCGAGTCCCACCCAAAGTGTAAACTCAAAGCAACAGACAACTGCATTATAAGAACTTTGCGTAAAGTAAACAGTCCTTGCACCCGCAAGTACAAGCACCGTTGTTTTCCCCCTTGTGGCAACAACACATCCCCTAGACTCATATTTCTTTCACTCAAGCTAGTCATCGAGGGGCATGAACCCACAATCAAGCATAACGCTCCCTCTTGGAGTTACTACCTACTACTCGGCCAAAGCAATAAACAGCAACGGAGAACATGCAAGAATTACTCAAGAACATAAATATAAAAGAGGTGAATCAAATATAATACTCACACACAATCTGAACATAATCTCATAATCCATCGGATCCCAGCAAACTCAGCATAGCAACAGCATAAAGATTACATATGTGCCTCGATCATGTAGGGCAGCTCACGAGGTCTAATTAGTGAAGAACAAAGAGGGGAGGAGAACATCACATAGCTACTGGTCATGGACCCATGGTCCAAGAGAGACTACTCACAACTCATCCGGGAAGCGTCCATGGTGGTGGAGAAGCTCCCGGTGGTGGTTCTCCCCTCCGGCAGGGTGCCGGGAAGAGTTCTCCTGGTGCTCCCGATCTTGGAAGCGCGGCGGCGGCGGAACAGAGATGAGATCGCGAAAAAGGGTTCCGTCCTCGAGGGTTTCGGGACGCGTGCAATATATATGCCAAAGGGGGTCACCAGAGGCGGAGGTGGGGCCCCAGGCGCCCCCCTGGCGCGGCCAGGGGTGGGGCCGCGCCGGGTAGCCGCCTGGGCCACCCCAGGCTCCCCTCTGGCCCTGCCTTGGTTTTTCCGGAAGCTCCCGATACGCTAATTTTTCCTATATTTTTCCCAGAATTTTTAGGGCACTTTTAATATGGGGGAAACCTGAAATAGAAAAACAGCAGAAAACAGGAACTGACACTGTGGTACACTGAGTTAATAGGTTAGTCCAAATATGATCAAAAGTGTATGGAAGTTCATAAATATCATAGCAATATCACACAAAAGAGGCATGGAGCAAGCAGAAATTATAGATACGTTTTGGACGTATCAATGAGCTCTAGTGGTGCCAGGTGTCTCTCCTTCGCAGGCTTGTGGGGCTTACAAGGTTGCTTTGCTTGCACACACGCATGGCACTTAGAGCCTTTGGCTAAAGTGAAACTCGAGATTAGATTCATCTTAGCTAGCCGCGTCATACAACCGAAATTTATGTGACAAAGACGTGAATGCCAAACCTCACATTCGTTCACATTAGAATGAATTTGGTTCACAACTTTATTACAGAAATCCTCCAGGGAAAGGCGGAACAAACCACCACAATCATATCCTTTTCCAACAAATAGTCCATACCGAGATACGACTACTTTGTTAGACTCAAATACTAACTTAAACCCTTCTTTACATAGAAGGGAGCCACTAACGAGATTCTTCTTGATGGCGGGGACATGCTGTACGTTCTTCAGTTGCACGATCTTTTCCGAAGTAAACTTCAGATCTACCGTGCCAACACCATAAACAGAAGCATGTGAGCCATTCCCCATCAAGACGGAACAATCTCGTGTGACCTGGTAAGAAGAAAACAATGACACATGAGCACACACATGAATATTGGCTCCAGTGTCAACCCACCAATCAGTGGACTGACAAACTAAAGTACGGTAAACAGGTTACCATACCCAGATGCCCCATCATGGTTGCTCAAGGTGACATTGACAGACTTTGCGTCTTGTCCTGGCTTCTTATACTTGTTTGGTCACTTGTTTGCCCAATGTTCCTCTGAACCACAAGTAAAGCAGCCACCTCTCTTCTTGTCTTTCTTGTTACCCTTCTTCTTAAAGGTAGTATTTTGTTGGATAGAGTTCTTTCCCTTGAACTTGTGGAAGTTCTTCTGCATCACATTGGCGCTAGAAGAACCCTCTGCCCCTTTCACGTGTGAGTCCTTTGCTCTCGAATTCTGCTCAACACTTAGATGACCGATGACATCCTCAACAGAGAATTCACATCTCAAGTGCTTGAGGGAAGTAGCAAAGTTCCTCCATCTAGGAGGGAGTTTTGCAATAATGCAACCCGCGACAAACTTGTCCGGTGACTCACACTTCAGGAGCTCCAGCTCCTTAGCAATGCATTGTATCTCATGAGCCTGGTCCAATACAGGACGGTTATCAACCATCCTGTAATCATGGAACTGCTCCATGGCATACAACTCACTGCCAGCATCGGTTGCGCCGAACTTAGCTTCGAGCGCATCCCACAAATTCTTGGCAACACACATATGGAGATATGCGTCGACTAGCTTGTCTCCGATCATAGTAAGAACGGCTCCAACAAAGATGGTGGTTGCCTCCCTAAACGCATTCTCCTGTTCAGTAGCAATCGTTACCGTGGGAGACACACTACCAACCCAGAACACGTTCATTGCTGTGAGCCACAAGGTAGTCCTCGTCTGCCAACGCTTAAAATGCGTTCCAGTAAACTTTTCCGGTTTCAGAGTAGCGGCGAAGCCATGAGTCGAAAAATTCCTAAAATAAGGTTTTTGGATTGTTGGAAATATTAGCACTTTTCCGATTAATCTAATCCACGAGTAACAGTAAGCATGGCAAATACGGTATGCATCTCATACTGATACCTAAGCATATGAGCATGTACAGTACATAGAACTGAAACATCTATAAACAACATATATACGGCTAGCACATGAACGAGCAAATAGGGGATGAACGAGTCATACCGTCCGGTTGGCCAGGCCAACGCGGCGGCGGCAGCGGCAGCGTCGGCATCGTCCGAGGCCTTCTTCTTGGTGGCGGCGTCATCAGCCATGGGGTCGATGAAGGGGAAGTAGTGGAAGCAGAGGCGGACGGAGACAGGGACGGATCGGGAGCAGTCGCGTCGAGACGCTCCTCAAAAACCTTATTGCCGTTCTCCCGGGCAGGATCTCGAACGACAGGGTTCCGGAGGCACCTGCTCTCCCGACCAACCGTGCACGCGGTCATTGGGATGGGATCGCCGGAAGCAGCACAAGGAGAGGGAGTGAGTGAACTGAGTTAGCGTACACTCCACTGGTCAGTGCCACGACCGAGTCCGTGAACATCCCACAGTCCAACGTCTCGGACAGTGGCGCTTCCGTAAGCGACTCCTTAATTAATTAACCATTCCTGAGTGGCAAAAATAAGCTCCGGCTCGTTCCCGCAACCCACGGCGCGCGTTGAGGCGTGGCGTGACGTGGCGTGGCCAGGCCGGCGGAGGAGGAGGAGGAGCGCGTGTACAGCTCCTATTCCCAAGCTCCCAATAGCAAGTGGTAGAGCAACCTTTATAAAGAGGTCTTACTCTTCTTACTATAGCAGTATGGGACTAAACTTTTCACACTTCTCACCACTTACCGTACACATGCATGGGCCTTAGAGATTAACTAGGGATTATTGTTTTATACGAGCCTAAGCCCATCCATAATCCATCAAATTATGCTACTGATTTTTATATATTACATCTAACAATCTCAATCTGTTCCTCGTGATCTCATCGGGCGTATTCTATGCTCAGCGCGGTTTTCTTCTCAAGGCTGTAATACCCGGTGGTCTGGCTTTTGGTAATATAGAGTGGTGATGTGGAGCTGCCAACACCAACACCCATGGGGCTAAGATCCTCGAGGACAAGCGGCAGCTGTGACGGCTCCTGCACTCCATCAGCTAGTCGCCGGAGCTTCTCCGCCACGAGCCTCATCGCCGGCCTACTCGCACCGGGAACAAGTAAGCACTGATTCGCCAGCTCTGCAACCTGGAGAATCACCGCCATGTTATCCTCATCTGATATTCCCCTATCAAGGAGTTCATGGAGTGTGCCATCCGCCATAGACTCCTGAAACATCACAGTTAGGGTCTTCCTTTCCTTGGACAGCGGCTTCTTCCCGGTCAGGAGCTCGAGAAGAACGATCCCGAAGCTATAGACGTCATTCTTGACGGTGAGCTGGTAATCAAGAAGGTACTCCGGGTCAAGATACCCCGGCGTGCCTTTGGGGACAACCTGGGTGATCTCATCGATGGTGGAGCAGCCAAAGTCAGACACCTTGGCGACCCAGCCGTCGCCGAGGAGGATGTTGGCGGGCTTCACGTCGCCGTGGAGTATGGGGCGCTCAGCCGAGTGCAGGTGCGCGAGTGCTCCGGCGGACTGGGCGGCGATCTTGAGACGGGTCCCGAGCGTGACGCGGCACCTCTGGTTCCTGGGGTGCAGCAGATCCTGCAGGGTTCTGTTTGGCACAAACTCGTAGACGAGGATGGGCGCCTCGTACTGCAGGCAGCAGCCGAGGAGCTTGACGACGTTGGGGTGGTCGACGCGGCAGAGTATCACCAGCTCCTGCACGAAGTCCTTGGTCCTGCTGTCGTCCACCTCCTTGCACCTCTTGACCGCGACGGCGGTGCCGCGGAGGACCGCCTTGTAGACGGTCCCCTGCCCGCCCTCCCCGACGATGTTCGCCTTGTTGAAGCTATCCGTTGCCGCCTCGACCTCCTCCCTTGTGTAGACGGCGAACGGGATGCTACGCCCGTGCCCGTCCCTCGTCATCTCTGCCAGTATCTCGCCCCCGTGCTGTTTGAAATATTCGTCGCTCTGTCTATTGAGGGCTTGTCTTTTTATACTCCTTTTGTGGCGGATCACTTCTACCCCAAGGAAACCAACAAGACCAACCAAAATGCCGACAGAAGCGCCTGCAGGGATGAATGAATGTTAGTCATTAGCAAGGTTCTTTTTAGCAAGTGTTTTTGACATTGATGCACATTCACGCTTTTTTTGTGTGTGAAGTTATTAAATTGGTCTACTTAGAGGAGAGAACATACAGTGTAATTTCTTAATAGGAGGAAAGTGATTAACTGTTCTATAATGAAATCCACTTTGGTGTAAAGACGATGTAGTATGTGTAGTATGGATTATGGGTGTACCAATTGCGAGTTTTGCTCCAGGACCAAGTGTTTGGTTGGGCGGAACACTTGGTCTGCGCTCGCAGGTCCCATTTTTTGCGTTGCCTGTGTAACCGTCGGGGCACAAACACACAAATAGACCATGTAAATTTTTGCAAGTTCCATTGACAGAACAAGGGTAATGTTCAAGATCTGCGCACTCATCAATATCTGCAATCAAATATCAGTTAATGAGTTTTGCTTCGTCAGGACCTCGCTGAAATAATTACTAATCCCAAAGCAAAAGCGGTTATTAGCAAAGCAGCCTTGTTATTTCCAGGGCCACAAAGAAATTGCTATTTCTAAGCAAAAATAAATTGCACATTTGGGATCCAGAGGTGTAAAAATAAATGTATGCAATTTTAGGCACAAAAAATGTGCAACCGTTGAGTTGCACATTTCTAGACCTAACATTGCATATTTTCAAAACAATGTGTAACTAACCAATAATTTCATATGATTAAAAAAATCAACAGTCCACATGGTTCGATGCTTAAGTAAAAGAAATGCTAAACAACCCATTATCTAACGTTCGTTTTATCAATTGTCAAGTTATATGTTTAGGGAAGAAAACATGGTCATCTATCGACTGCTTAAGAAAAAAGCAGGAGGTTAGAGTGCTAAATACAAAATTATAATATATTATATAAAAATGCTATTTCTTGATTGAATTTCTCTGTAGAGAGGACCATCGAATATAGCGTCAAGACCAGTGCAATATGTTTGTTTGTATACCCTCCAGTCTTTTTTTTACTTTGGACTTTTTATATTTTTTATGGCGGGTACTAATTAGTATAACTAGACTATACTCCCCAGTTCTGAAACGAGAAGCCTCTTTCGCTATCGCTCGTTGCAATGCGCGAAGGCCTCCCTCCGTCCCAAATCTATTCCCGGCCGTGATCTGCCCCTTTCCAAATCAATAACGATGGCCCCACCTGCTTGTTTTGATCATGCAAGCATGTCATGATTGTTCCAATCAAATCAAGCCACGTACGCGGGAGCACGGATGGGCACACACGAGGGGAGCAGGCAAGTCTCGTCGGGGGGGGGGGGGGG
>LR738714.1:631108295-631130902 GCA_902687465.1 Secale cereale
TTATCATAACGCATCTAAAATACTTGGGTATATATTTTACGACTGTGCGTCGATTGCTAATCTAACTTCTGCAAAAAAAAGATTGCTAATCTAAGAACTTGCTGCAATTTGGCCTACTGTGTAAACGGCGCCGTCTAGAGTGACAAATTTCAGCGTTCAAAAAAAGATGTCCCGATGACAAGACATTCCACGATATGAAGTCAATCAATACAAAAACTCTGAATTTGCATATGGAGTGCTCCATATGCATATGAGTGCTGCCTTCGCAATGCTTACGGAGCCCGCTACACATAGATATGAAGGGTGCCAATATGACTACTATATGCAAGAGTTGCTCTAATAATTCGCCGGCAAAAAAAAAAAGTTGCTCTAACAAAATTAACATGCGTGGATCCTAATACTAGATGGTAAGGGAGTTTGTTTGTACCTATGCACCCGTGCCCCGGATCTTTGAGGTAAGGGTTGCCGTGAAATCCTTTGGTGCAGTTGCAGATGTACCCTGGTCCGTTTGCCGAGTTGAAGCACTCGCTGTTGTCGCTGACACAGGCGTAGGAGTCGCGTTTCACGCGAGCCACCTCGCATGTCTCGTTCCCGATGGCCCAATCGAGCACCACCGGCGCCCGGCCCTGGAATGTGTCGCTGAACTCCGGCGAGGTGACGTAGCTGGTGGTGAAGCTGAAGTTTGACGACTCCATCAGCACCGCGTAGCTGCAGCGGCTGACGTTGTGCATCTCCTTGGTGTTGAAGCTCCTGTCGAACCACACATGGTAGAACTGCAGCGCCCCCGGAATGGCCGTCTGGCAACAGCCTATACCGGAGCAGGAGCCGTTGCGCAGGGCGCCCAGCTCGCCTCGCCGGCACATGGCCACGCACCCGCTCATGTACCTGCCCGTGTTGCGCTCGTCGCTGATGTACGCGAGCGTTCTGCACCCCACGGCCGTGAACTTGTTGTCGGTGTCGGAGAGCCTGTAGGGCGTGTTTGTGAGGTTGAGGTGCCAGTCGTTGTACTCCATGTCCCCGGAGGCGGCGTTGTAGCAGGCAGAGGAGATGACGTTCATGATCCGGGCCTGGCCTAGCTCCAGCGAGAGGCCAACGATCTCCGTGTTGCCATAGAAGGGCGCCCTGCGGCCACCGGCGTCGTCATCGCAGGTGAGGTCGAAGCCGGGCATCGCGCACTCCGGCCCGATGCCGAACGGGAAACGGACGTCAATATCGCCGCACTTCCTCTGGCAGTCGCTCCTAGGCTGCGGCAGTGCTGCTAGGGCGGCGAGCCTTACCGCAAACACTGCGCCGAGGCATGCTAGCAGCAGGGCTTCTGGTTTGTGGGACGCCATTGGCGAGGATGGATTGGTTCGTGACGCTTGCTCTGCAGCTGCTAGCAGGCTGCGGTTTTGAGCTCATGGAAGGGACATGAGAGCATGTATCCACATGGTATCTTGTTGGTATTTTCCACGGTCTGGGCCACCATTGCGACGACCTTGACGGCGACCGGGTCTCCATTCGCCAAGTCTTCCGTGAGCTTTGTCAGATAAGGTGTCATATCAAAGTTGCATTTAATATTTAACATCAAATCATCTTTTTCATGCATATATTTAGTTCAGGGCATCCACGATGTTAGTATTTGGCGCCTCTAAGGCTGCCTCTAGGCCTATGAACACTGCCTCTATACACTGCATCATCCGCCTCTAAACCAAAAATTCTTGGAGACGCCTCTATGGTAAGCGCCGGTCTCTAATGCTTTGTGCCAAATAAAATATTTTGATGTCCCCACTGTCAGCCGGTTAGGTGCTGGAGGGACCGATGGGCTGGTTGACAAATGAATCATACTTTATTTAATTGTGGGTCCGGCTTTGCCTCTAAAGCTAGAGGCTGCACATTGCAGAGTTTTTATCTATGGTTAGAGGCAGGTCCATGGGCCCCAGTTTAGAGGCAAGGTTGCCTCCAAACACTGGAGATGCTCTCACATGCAAGTATGTTCATATTATAACCCTTTCCCGCGTCAAATTTAAAATCATTAGACAAGTCGGATGACGCAACAGACACGGTTCACTCACACTAAGAGCATCTTCAACAGCCGCGCTATACTAGCGCCGCGCCGAAAAAAACGCCATTTTAGCGCGCGCGCAACGCGTCGCACCGCTCCAGCGGGCGCCCAAAAAACGCGCGCGCGCTAATACGAGTTGGGCGCGCTGGTGAATGCCCCATCCCGCGCTGTTGATTTGGAGCGTTCACTTCCGCGCGCGGCACACTCTCGCGCGCGCGCGAACTCTCATTTCTTCTACCGCGCTCGTTGCTCTCCCGCTCTCTCCCCCCATCCGGCCGCGCCGCCGCCGCCGCTCGCGCCCCGGCGACCTCTTCCCCAGCCTATCCCGGCGCCGCCCCCGCGCCCGCCGGCGACTCGAGCTTCCTGGTCTGCCTCCGCTGGCGCCCGCCTCCCGCGCCCGCCGGCGACCGTTCAGTTGCTTCGCCGGCCTCCCCGCGCCGCTGCGCTTCCGCCCCACCCCCTCCTAGTCCGACCCGGACCTCGCGCGCCTCCGACGTCCTCCGAACAGCGCCGACGGCTCGCTTCCGCGCCGCGCCCGCAAGGTGTTCGACAAAAAACCTACAAGGTATGTATTGCTTCAAACTGAATTTGGTGCATATTTTGAATTGTAGTTTTGATAGTATAGTATTGAACATTGTAGATGAGTTCGTCGCATGATTCATCCGAAGATGAATTTGATATGGAAGAGGAGGAGGATCTTGCAATGATCATAGCAATGCATATCAATAAAAAACCGAAGCACGGTGGTTCGGTTATGGGTCGGGAAAATTTTTGGAGAGATAGGATTGATGCCCATAACAGATTGATGAAGAACTATTTCGTGGAGAATCCCACATACCCGGAGTCATATTTCATTGCATTTTATGTATTGTATTGTATTGTTCATGAACTATTGGTTGTGTTTATTTATTGCATTATTTGTTGTACTGTGAGATAAAACTATTTGTTTCAGTTGTAAACTATTTATTGTTGATTTATTTGTTTGTTTAATCGTTTTTCTTCTATTTGTTGAACTATATATGTGCTTTGCGCGCGCTGCATTTTTGCGCACCGCTGGAGCGGCGCGCGCGCGCTGCATTTTTGCGCTGCTGCTGGAGCCAGCGCTGCGCGGCGCGGAAAAACAGCCTAAGCGCGCGCGCTATATGGTTTTTTTGGACGCGGCGCGTCGCGCGCCTGTTGGAGATGCTCTAACGGTGTGCCACGCCGTTGCCCCTGTCACGCATCAGCACAGTACATTAAGCTCCACGAGGCTTCCCCTCTAAAAAATTCTACTACCCGCTTGCGGGTTTTTTTGTTTGAGCTCATGGAAGGGACATGGGAGCATGTGTCCACATGGTTTCTTGTTGGTATTTTCGACGGTCTGGGCCACCATTGCGACGACCTTGACGGCGACCGAGTCGCCACTCGCCACTCCGGTCTCCGGGTTTCATCATATCTTCAGTTTGCTCCTAATCAAGGAGATAACCATGCGAGTGAACATGCCGTTTAACGAGCTGAGCATCTCACAAAGCTGCACGAACAATAGGGCTTGGCGTGTCCGTAATACAACGACTCGGGCTAAATATGATTACTCCTCTATCATTCGTTTTTGTCCTCAACCAAAACCGCGTCTACAGGCTATAGCTACCTGTACTGTGTTCTTGATAACAGGAATCGACTGAGCACGGCCGAGGAGGTACAGACGGTCAGAGTGAGTGACGCGGCTCTTGCAAATGTGCTCGCGTTCTCTTCCTCCGCCGTCTGTCGTCGAAAGGGCATCTAACAGTGTCTTTCAATCTTCCCCTCCTCTCAGGACCTATACGGAGGGAGCAGCTGAGAGGTTCATATGCTGAATATTAGTTCGGTTATAGGCCCATTTAACAATTTAAAAAAATCCCTAAGGACCCATGCTGTGAAGGGAGTGGTGAGCCGATGCAATGTTTTGTCG
Organism: Secale cereale; assembly: GCA_902687465.1. Lineage (NCBI taxonomy): Eukaryota > Viridiplantae > Streptophyta > Magnoliopsida > Poales > Poaceae > Secale > Secale cereale. The sequence goes on from LR738714.1 coordinate 631,112,267, forward strand.
GTCAAAATTGAAGAGTTCACTACAGACACAAAATGAATATGAGACGTCATATTCATTGCGGAAATGGAAACATCCATAGTAAATATATTTTATTGTGGAGATGAAATGTTTATAATTAAACGAGTTTTATTGTTGTGTAATTAAACGAGTTTATGGCTGGATCATTAATGCGTTTATTGTTGTGTAATTAAACGAGTTTATGGCCGGACCATTAAAGAGTTTATTGCTGTGTAATTAAACGAGTTTATGGCTGGACCGTTCTCCTACCCGACTGGCTATATATATGAGGCATCACAGCTCAGCCAAAGACATAACATTTCACACCTCCACTGCTCCCTGGTCGTTCCTTTCACTACTGCTGCCTTTGGTGATCTCATTCCGTCTACCGCGTACACGGCTGACCGGAGAGCAGGTCTTCGAAACCCCGCCTCTCCGGATCCTGTATAGGAGAGGGGCGAATAGGTTTTTGGGGAGCGACTACGCGACTGCTCGCTTTCGTTCGTCTACTTCCTCTACGTCTGCGTCACCCTCGTCATCACCATGTCCACCGAGGACGCCGCTGTTGCCACCATCGCCGCGGCGGCCGCCTGGCCTACTGGAGGGTATAACACGTTTACCCCGCTCCTGTTTATTTCCGTACTTACAGTACTAGCATCATGTGTAGATCTGTCTACTGTTTGTGTAGTACGTGCATGTTTAGATCAGAATCAGTATGTCGTCAACTCAGTCAATGCCATGATAATGATTTATTTATGGATTAAATTAATCAGAAAATTGCCTATTTACTCAACAATCCAAAAACCTATTATGCGTAGAAATTTTTTGTCTGGTAGCTTTGCCGCAACACTGAAATCGGATAAGTTTACCGGTACGTATTTTAAGCGTTGGCAGACAAACACCACCTTATGGCTCACTACTATGAACTTGTATTGGGTCATCGGTGTTCCTTGAGGAACGATTGCTCCTGAACAAGAGAAGACGTTCAAGGAAGCTACTGCCGTGTTCCGCGGAGCACTTCTTAGCGTGATCGGAGATAAATTGGTCGATGCATATTTACATGTGCATGTCGCCAAGGACTTGTGGGAAGCGCTCGAATCTAAATTCGGGGCCACGGATGCTGGGAGTGAGATGTATAATATAGAGCAATTCCGCTATTACAAGATGGTTGAATACTGTCCTGTACTGGAGCAGGCTCATGAGTTACCGGACAAGTTTCACTACTAGGAAAAGACCTATTAGTGACGCACCTGTTTTGGCCATTAATGACGCACTACAGGTGCGCCACTATTATCACGCCATTAGTAACAATTACTAATGGGGCACCCCGCACCCCTGGTGCGCCATTAGTATACCAGATAATAGTGGTGCACCAGGCAGTGCGCAATTACTATGTGTCCAGATGCGCCATTAGTATGCCTCCCAGGGGCTATATTTACCTTGTGCTCTGGGTTACTAATGTCGCACCTCTCAGGGGTGCGCCACTAGTGTATTTATTGCAGTGCGCCACTAAAGTGCAGTGTGGTGCGCCACTACTATGAATATTAGGATTTTTTTTTGCTTTTCTGATATTTACACAGGTTACAAAATACATTACAACACAGAATATAAATAGCACAACATATAAACAACAGATTTATTGAATACAATAGAAGATTAGTCTCCGAATACAATTCATCATATTAGTCTCCGAATTCAAAATACCGAACAAAGTTAGAACATTACAAGTCCCGAGACCGCGAGTAGCGAGTTTGTCTTCACATTACAAGTCGATATCTAAACTACCATCATCACATAGAAGAGAGCTGCGGTCACGATGAGCATCATCGCGATGAAACTGGTCTTCATCCGGTTCCTCCTCTGCTCCCTCCTCTCTCCCGCTAGATAGCGCGCGTATCTAGCTTCCGCCTCCGTCTTAGTGGTGTGCCCTTTGTAACTGTTACCGCTGAAACGGTGAACCTGTCTCCGACACTCCTCCCAGTAGTCGTAGACTCCGGGAACCTTACCCTTGTACACGACGTACGACGGCATCTCAATGCACTAGACAAACGAAACGTTAATAGCAATTCACAGACAATACATAAGCAATATATAAGTATGCAACAAAAGGATCGGAAGAGAAAAGCAACACATTATTATATAGCACGATTCAATGTCCTACTAATAAATAGCATCGATTACATAATAGTTGAACGGCTGTCCAAACAAAAGAGACATACAATTTCATCAAAAAGTCTAATTACAACATGAGTAATCGATATTTCACAACTACATAGCATCACTACTACTTTCGACTCGACTCAGGGACATGAGCGTGGATGAAGCCACTGTCTTTCGTGATGGTCATGAATGTGCGGTCGTTGTCAGCCTGCATTTGTAGCGTTGTTTCTATTTCATTGTTGGACGGTTGATATTTGAGGTAGAACTGCCCCGAGGTACGAAGGACATCTTGATGGATGATTTCGGAAAACTCCGACCGGATGCGAAAGAATTCTTGTCTGAGGTCTGCGTCCTGGATTTCCAACGAGCGTGCGACCCATGCTTTGAGACTATTTGGTAGAAGAAGGCGATGATGGTTCCGTACGATCGCCTGCATGTGATAGAGGGTGTAGTAGGCATCCTTCTGACCCCAGGTGGCTGCTTAACGCAGGGGAATGTCGTTACGTGGGTGAACACGTGCCTGCCGTACCAACAAAATGGCCTCTTGAAGGTGCCTCCAGATTTGGCATAGCCGGGGAGAACTTCATCAAGAACTTTCTTCACATTTGAGTAGTCTTTCTTCGACTGACGGTCCGAGTCAAAATACGTGGCCATGGAATATTGCGGGCTTAAGAGGATGAGTATGCAATGTGTGTCACTACACAAAACACGAAATGTTAGAAAAAAAAGGACGATCGAAATCTAAGAAATCATATATTACGGGGCGGTGAGGGGATAACTTACTCAGAAAAATAAGGCACGAGGAAGTTATCCTTATCTGCGTTCGACAGAATGACGCCTTCGAGGTATGAACTTGCGACTTGCCGGTCCCCAGCGCTGCCCAAGATCTTGGCACGCATGTAGAAGGGGTCGACTATCACGATGTTTGGGGTCTTGTCTCTAATGATCTGCATCTCCATACTCAGCGAAAATAGCCGAACGAAGGTGTAGTGCAGCGGATGAAGGTTAAACATAGCAAAGATGTCATCAAACCGCAGGACGATCATACCCCCGATGGGGCTATCCACAAAGCCCTTGCGCTCTGGCACCTTGGCCACGAAAACTGGGTATGCCACATCATTCTCGGAGAGACGCCGCTTCTCAAAAGAAAGAACACTGTCATGCAGACTCCGCATAGCATCGGTTGCAGCATTGAGCAGATTAGTCGGTAGCATCGGCCCACCCGCCACATGCACCCTCCTCGAGATATCCTTAGGTGAAGGTGGCCCGTCCTAAGCACGGATCGTACTCGGTGCCGGCAGGCTCGCACCCTTGTTATTCTTTCTTTTCCGTCCCTTATGCTTCTTCTACTGTAATGGGATCGAGTTCTGCTTAGAGACCACCTTCTTGAGTTTGTTGGGGCTGATAATATTTCGCACCTCGGCTATCTGAGGCTCGGTGAAGGCGGCAGCTGGAGGCGTCTCCTGAGAACTGAACGCCAGACGACGCCTGTTGCAATTGGGTTTCTCCACGGTACCAGCTAGATCGCGATCATCTTTTGCAGGGTTGGGTTCTTGAGAAGGAGGCCCAGAGAATTCTTCATTGTACCCATGTTCGTTGAAGTACTTATCGACGTTGGTAAATGTACCGTCATCGTCGTTCGGATCCTGTGCCATATGCATGTCCAGATCAGCTGACGGCGGTAGCGTTGCGCCAGTCTTGCCATGGCTTGGCGCCGGCACGACTGGCGGTGTTGTCCGTGGGGTGGTGTCCCCGCCCCCAAACGAATCTGGCTCTTCGGCCAAAGCATGGGCCAGCTTATGCAGGCGCTGAGGGTCATCGCATCATCTTCGTCGGCCTCAGGGGGTCGATACGGAGGTAACAAGTCGTCGAAGCCTCGCAGCACCCGAACCAGTTGAACCCTATACACGGTGGGTGGCATCGCATTACCGTGGAACACGCGGCTGCCCGGTTGAACGATTCTGGCCTTGGCGACATCGATCAACTTGCCGTCCACGAAGTGCAGGAGAGTGCATGGAACGTCGGCGGCGCCCTGCGAAAACATGTAGGGCGTCAGGGATGCCCAGTCAAAGGAAAGGAGATGAAGTCATCGGCCGAGAGAGGCTTAATTAGTTACCGTGATGGCGTCGAGCTCGGCTAATGTCGAGGCACCACCAAGGGCGGGCGTGCAAGTGACGGAGGGGCCGCTTGATGCCGAGGTGCCGACTGGCGTATTCTTCCCACACCCGGGTGCATTAAGCTCCAATGCCGGCGCCGACGCCGGAGACACCAATGCCGCCTCCGCCGGAGACACCAATGGCGTCGCTGGCGCGTTGTGCGAGTTGCTGCCCGTGAAGCTGGGAATCGGGGGCGGCCCCTGTTGGCCGCCCGCAATCCATGCCTGCCGCCTCCGTCGGAGGCACCAATGCCGCCTCCGCCGGAGACACCAATGGCGTCGCTGGCGCGTTGTGCGAGTTGCTGCCCGTGAAGCTGGGAATCGGGGGCGGCCCCTGTTGGCCGCCCGCAATCCATGCCTGCAACCCCTCAATCAAGGTAGGCACAATGGCGGTGATCGTCGCTCCCAGTTGGTCTCGCACTTGCTCTTCGACTATCTCCGAAATCCGCGCCACTTGTGCCTTGAGTTCTTGAACCTCGCGCTCCTGGCTTTCTGAACTGGTCTTTTTCTCCTTTCGCCCAGCGGTATAGTATTCCACCATTTCGTGGACAAGCCTTTGCCGGCCACATGACCAGCTGACGATGACTTACTGAGCTTATCCTTGTTTTTCATTACGTTCAATGCCCTATTTAAAGTGGTGTCAAAAGGGAAGCTCTTAGACAACCCCGCGTTACTGCTTTCAAAAGCCTGCGGAAGGATTGTGAACCATTTAGAAATTTGGCTTCATTAAATAGAATGCAACCATATGGAGCTAATTACGCGAGGGGTATTTCTTACCAGAACAAGCTCAAACGCCTTGGTCTTCGGATCCATGGTAAGCTCCTTTGTTACCGGGTCAATCTTGTACCGGGCCCTAGCATAGTTCCTTGTCTGCTTGTGATGGTATTTATCGAAGAGGGGCGGTAGGCCTTGCTCGGCATGCTCCGCGTCCTCCTTGTCCCATATAGGTTCCGCCACTCTGTAACCGCCGGGACCGAGTGTGTGGACCCCTAAGTTCAAGTCCCGCATATCTTTCCCCCACTGACTTGATTCCTCGGATGCGTTGCTCTCGCACTTGATCTTGAACTCGAGGTAGTCAGCTTCGCTGAGCGACTTTTACAAGATCATGGAAGCTTCAGAAACCATCTGAGATCTTCTGGAAACAAGAAATGTTGCATCAAAGGGTTCAGTGGTCATATCATAGTGAAATCGAGTTTCTTGTACTTCCTTCATACGGCCCAAAGAAAGGCGGCTAAGCCGTCTTAGTTCGTGAAAAATGACCCAGGTGCATAAACAGGTGCATAAAAAGGAAATCAAATTTGGGAAATGGTACCACATTGTATGATCTGGGGCAACTCTCTGTTATAGCAGCGATTTCTTATTCATTCAGGACAGAATGCAAAAGATAGTTTAAGCCATATCTTCCCTGGATGGCGGAGTCTACAAAAGGGTGGGAGCATAAAATGTAGGTGATTCAATTGCGTGTGGCCTTCAAGTATTTCCTCAGCCTACGGGGTATTAGCAACCATTTCCAGTTGTTATTCCCCTCCCAAGGGCAGGTTCTTACGCGTTACTCACCCACAGTTTCACTGAGGTAGCACCATCCCCAATTCGCCACTTCTTGTGTTGATGTACTAAGAAATTGGTTGAGGAAGCCGAGTATGTTTGGTCTTGAAGAGTCAGGTTAATCCAACCGTTATGGCGGATCTCGGCGCACAGACTCCTTTTTTCTATATTTTTAGAGAGAGAGAGAATTAATGTATCAGCGTCATCCTCTAGAGGCTCGCTATTTTCAACAGTGGCTGCTCCTGAACGAGCTGCTCAGGCGAAGTAGGATGACCCGTCCCGAGGGGGGGGGGACAAACGGGCAATTGAACACCATAGGGCACAAACAAATCGCTAGTAACGACCTGTATATATCAGGCAAGAGGTGAGCGGCGAATTAACAACTTGTGGGGCCCTATCTATTCAATCTCTTGAGCCCCAAGAAAACCCCCCTCTCCCTTGAAATTGTTTTTTTCCGAATGAGAAAGCCTTTGAGAGGCTCCTAGCTAAAGTTGTCTTGCCCTGCTTCAAAACTACAGGGCGCGCGCTACGGCTTTGTGGTGCAGCACTTGCATTTTGGTGCATTCTTCTTCCTTTCCTTGGTCTTTTGTTCCGTCATATTCCAAGTCTGTCCGAGTTGAGGGGCTAGGGCTTGAATCCGGTCGGTTGTCCGACAGTGCCGTAGTTGAATAAGCATTTCCTTTATTTACTTCTAGAAGGACTCAAAGTGAGACCTCCAGTTAAGTGGTTCTCGCTTCTCCTTGTTCCTCCTCCTAACTCCTCCCCGGGTAGTTCCCAATGTTTGGCACTTTCCATACTTTGAAGAAGGAAATTGTGCTTCTTCAGTTCTACATTCAAATTATTGTGAGTAGATGGATACCATGCGCAAATTCCCTCAGTCACGATGCCTCGGGTTCTCGGTGTTGATCGAGACAGTGCTCCGGAGAATGCACCCGAGCTGTCCCGCGTACCCCTTGACTAATTCTTTGGGCGTCGTTGGATGCCCACTGGAGGACACTTCGGTAAATTCCTCCTTGACGGTGCCGAGCATGTTCGGGCGCCGGTCCTTCCATTGCCTCTTCGGTTGGCTGCCATCTGTGTGTGCAGCATCCTTGGCGGCATCAGTGGTGTCATCATCAGTGGTGGCATCCTCGGCGGCGGCATCAGTGGTTTCATCCCCGACGCCACTAGGGGTTGTGTAGTCGGGATCGGTGTCTTCCGCGGCGTCCTCATAGCGGCGAGGTTCTTCCTCCATCTCCTAGGACAGCTGCCAGAATGCCTTGCACGAACCACCGGCCTCATCGTTGTGGGCCATGTTCGCTCTAAATAGGGAAAAAGATTGGTCAAAAAGTTGGTTATTGTCAAGGAACAAGATCTCTAAGTTGACCAAATAACTAGTGTGTGCCACAACAGAGCACAGATCTCCATCTAGCTAGTAGGAGTAGCTTTCCAAGGCCTCTTTCCAAAGCCACAACTCCTCTAAGTTCTCAAGATAACCTAGTTGTCGAGGGATGTGTCCAGAAAGTTGGTTGATGTCAAGATACATGCTGATTAATTTTTGTTTCGGTTGAGAATCGGGCACCTTCTAGGTCAAGAAAATTGGGCATGACCTTTGCTAATTTTCTTGACCTAGGAGTGCCCCAATCTCAACCGAAATGGAAGTTAATCAGGATTTCAGGAGAAAGGGGTAACGAAGTGATGGGGCAAATGTGCCAGGCACCACAATGTGATCACAGAAACAAAGCAGCACCACAATGTTGGATTCACAGTGTAAATGATGGATGAAAAGGCCACATACCATATGGTCCTCTGCTTTCATATGGACAGAATAAAAGTTCACATGAATATGCAGTACTATACAATATCCATAACCAGAAAACAAGACATGCATATGCTATATTTGAAACAAGATATTCTGCCAATCTTTGTTAACTGAAACTATCTACAATTCATGTGTTCAAAAATTCAGTTACATTCAGCTGTTGTGCAAAAATTCAGTTATATGGTGTCGTTTTTCGAGTTCTAACAGGATCTGCACTCTTTGAACTACTGCTGTCCCATAAGGGGAATTAAAATTAAAATTAAAGCAACATTTCCCAGCTTTAACAACAATTGGTCAAGTAGAATTAAAATTAAAGCATGCAGGCAAAACACATGAGAGAACTGTTGTTTTTATAAGTACAAAGTAAATGAGATGGGTGCCACTTGTTGCAAACAAGCTACCGTGGCACACTACTTCGCCACATTAATGGATTATTATACCCCTCAAACAAACAAAAAAGCAATGGACTCCATGTAGTGTACCATCTTAAAGAGGAAGGAATGGGTGGTGGCTACAGGTACAGCTTGCAGTAAGTTGATAATTCCACTCCACTCCATATGGAGACTCCTAAAAGGATCTTGAGAGAAAACAGCAACTGTAGCGCATAGATAACAGGCTACAGTTTGCTTCTACCTTGCCCTTGTCCTTGACCTAGCAGTTTATTACTGTTGCCTTTACTTTGGTACAAGACCATTAGCTAGCTATAGCATCACTTCTGCTGTAGATAAGTTTGACAATACAGGGGGCACACCTACTAGTCACTATAATTTTTTGTACAGAGTTTGCACTTCTGCTACATTATGATGACAAGTTAGATAAGCTTGCTGCTGTTAATATGATAACGACTTTGTGACTTGACTGAATGTTCTCTACTTGTGCGAGTGCGACTGCTATCATACTAGAAGAGCATCTACGACACAAGTATATATTATGCTTTCTTGGGCAAGATTATTACTTTTGTTTTCAAGTCACTCTGTGTAAACCCCGCAATCTATATAAGTGGCTGTAACCGGATGAGATGCGTCAATCAACTACTCTGTCAATTATTGGTTTTATATCAGTACCAGTAGACATACATCATATACTCTTCTCTTTGCTCATACAGTTTCTGTCTAGATTTAGCAACCCACGGGAAGTTTTAGCTATAAACCATTGTTGCCACACATCCATATGTTTTATACCATTGTTGGTACCTCATAAACTCACTCCATGAGATGTTTACAAGTGATTTGGTGATTCCATTTTACAACACACGAGCTCCTAATATCCTAGCAAGAATACCAGCAGCCAAACACGTATAAATGTTTGGAAATATTGTAATATATGCCACCGAAATGCCAATCCGCTGTCATAAATTACGTCTCTTAAATTTCAGAGTAAGTGACAATAAGCACTGTGTGCTAAAGTAGCATTTCACTACCAACCTACTATCCTAGCAAGAATACCAGCAGCTACATTTAGTTTTCACACACGAACAATCAAGACCTTACAATATGCCATTTCCCATTTGGTCATCCTACCAAGAACAGCAGCATCCAGAAAATTAAAATGGAACATATTTTCCTCTAAGGGGCAAACAAGGAATAACTGCAACTTATGCCGTGGAAATGCTAATCCACTGGCATAGTATTAACCACTATACTCGAAAGTGAGTCCTAAATGCTGCCCTGTTCAGTTTTAAGACACCAGCAGTTAAGAACAGCTAAAAGCCTAAAACTAGCATTCCACTACTGCCCATTAGATTGGAAATTCAGTCACAATTGATGCATTTGTTTTTAGCTTGGAGGCATTTTCAGTTAACATCCCACAAGGTGCCATTTATGAAAGAATCGTAGCAAGATGCGTTGGTTTCAGACGCAAAATGTGCTAATCTAGCATGTCACTAAGGCAGATACATACTGATGGCTTCTCGCCCCTCGTTGGTTACCCCAAGTGGAAGGTTTGAGATGTAGCGTAACGGCAAGTTTCCCTTGGCAAGATACCAAGGATCGAATCCCGTGAGACTCCGAGGGTCGACAAGAAGGTGTCAACAGCTAACGGCGCCAGATACTTAGCGGTTGACAGGACCTGCACACAGATACAAATAACTTTGCTCCCAACGAGTACAGAGAGGTTGTCAATCCCTCCGGCCTTGCTGTTTACAAAGGATCAAACACAAGAGGTAATAATGATAGCTATGACTGCAACTAGGAAATAGAAACAGGAAGTAAATATAGGGTGTGAACAGTGTTGGTAATATGGACCGGGGTCCCATGATGTTCACTAGTGATGTCTCTCTCCCAAAAGACGATAAAACAGCTAAGCGAGGTAAACAAATTACAGCTGGGCAATTGACATGATTATGTGCGCAAACCAATGCTAACTATGCTGTAAAGAAAGATAGAGGCTCTAAGCATGGGCGGTACACCAAGGCAAGTAGACCGAAATCCATCTACATCTACTACTAATCATCCACCTTGAGATATCTATCCAGAACATCTCGCTGGTATTAAGTTGCGAGTCCCACCCAAAGTGTAAACTCAAAGCAACAGACAACTGCATTAAAAGAACTTTGCGTAAAGTAAACAATCCTTGCACCCACAAGTACAAGCACCGTTGTTTTCCCCCTTGTGGCAACAGCACATCCCCTAGACTCATGTTTCTGTCACTCAAGCTAGTCATCAGGGGGCATGAACCCACAATCAAGCATAACGTTCCCTCTTGGAGTTACTACCTACTACTTGGCCAAAGCAATAAACAGCAACGGAGAACATGCAAGAATTACTCAAGAACTAAAATATAAAAGAGGTGAATCAAATATATTACTCACACACAATCTGAACATAATCTCATAATCCATCGGATCCCAGCAAACTCAGCAGAGCAACAGCATAAAGATTACATATGTGCCTCAATCATGTAGGGCAGCTCACGAGGTCTAATCCATGAAGAACAAAGAGGGGAGGAGAACATCACATAGCTACTGGTCATGGACCCATGGTCCAAGGGGGACTACTCACAACTCATCCGGGAAGCGTCCATGGTGGTGGAGAAGCTCCCGGTGGTGGTTCTCCCCTCCGGCAGGGTGCCGGGAAGAGTTCTCCTGATGCTCCCGATCTTGGAAGCATTGCGGCGGCGGAACAGAGACGAGATCGCGAAAAAGGGTTCCGTCCTCGAGGGTTTCGGGACGCGAGGAGTATATATGCCAAAGGGGGTCACCAGAAGCGGAGAGGGGGGCCCAGGCGCCCCCTAGGGCGGCCAGGGGTGGGGCCGCCTGGGCTGGCCGCCTGGGCTGCCCCTGGCTCCCCTCTGGCCCCACATTAGTTTTTCTCGAAGCTTCCTGTACGCTGATTTTTTCTGTATTTTTCCCGGAATTTTTGGAGCACTTTTAATATGGGGGAAATCTGAAATAGAAAAACAACAGAAAACAAGAACTGGCACTGGGGTGCACTGAGTTAATAGGTTAGTCCAAATATGATCAGAAGTGTATGGAAGTGCATAAATATCATAGCAATATCACACAAAAGAGGCATGGAGCAAGCAGAAATTATAGATACGTTTTGGACGTATCAACATCCCCAAGCTTAATTCCTGCTCGTCCTCGAGTAGGTAAATGATAACAAGCATAATTTCTGTGGTGACATGCTACCAACCATATAAGAACTTTTTAAGTAAAGCAATCAAGGCATGTAATTCAATTCAAGTCATAACAAGCAAGAGTCTATATTAGCATTGTAACAAGTAACATAAGAACATAAAGGTGCAAGAGCTCTCGCTGTCCGTGACTCGAATGTCTCCAAATGGTGTTTGCGTGCAAGAAAGGGGATATGGATATACGAGAGAGTAAAACATAGTTTTTGTATTGTTGATAACTTAATCTACTAAAGTTTCACACTTGGTCTTCTTTGGAATCTTATCTTGACTCATCCCCAGACCGTCAGCCAGGTACAAGTCAAAATGATCCACTCCCTTTCGATATTTTGAGCACTCATGCAATGGATGAGCGTAAGCAAGAAAGTCGACACTTAGGATGGCAAAGAGAGAAAAATGATGGAGGAGGAAGACAAAAAAGGTGTGAAAGGCTCACATCAATGAGGACAATCATCGGCGAGAGAAAGCCAAATGATAGATATGATGTGAGGAGTAGGGATTGCCATGCAACGGATGCACATATGAGCTAAGGTAAGCTCTCCAATGGAACTAGTGGGGGTGCATCCAACTTGCTTGCTCAAGAAGACCTAGAGCTCTTTTGAGGAGGCTCATCATTGGAATATACAAGCCAAGTTCTATAGTGTGAAGGTCCCCACATAGCTATATGCATGAATGATAATCTCTATGGAGTACAAGGTATAAGATGGAGTACGAGTGTGGATCTCTCAAAAGAAATAGTAGTGTGCCCCCTTCTCTCTTTTTATTTCTTTTTCTCTTTTTTTTCTATTTTTTTTTATTTTTTGTGGCCTCCATGGCTCTTTCTATTTATCTCTCATTTGTCCTCTTTGGGATCTTTTGATTTTGTCCTCTTTGGGATCTTTTGATTTTGTCCTCTTTGGGATCTTTTCCTCACTTTAGGGGCAACACTCTATGTATTACAAGAAGTATAGAAGATCTTTCACACTTTACAAAAGTACTCAACATAAAGAAAATGAAACTATCATGGTGTATGCAAATGTATGCCTCTGCCAGTGTAGCAGGATATGCAATGATACTAGCGCGTCATGTAGCAATGATTAGGGCAAGGCCCAACTAGCATGCGGTTCATCGATCAAGCAAAAAGCATGTATGACATGAAGATCAAGTCATGAGAAGATGGCTGTTGCATGGCAATGTATCTCGGAAAGGCTATGGAAATGCCTTAATAGGTAGGTATGGTGGCTGTTTTGAGGAAGGATATAATGAGGCTTATGATGACAGAGCGTATCGTGCCAAGGATTTGGATGCACCGGCAAAGTATGCGCCAACTCTCGAGGTGAGAAAGGGCAATGCACGGTACCGAAGATGCTAGAAAAATATGGATAGGTGGAAGTGTCAACTTTCGAATACTCACATTAGTCCGAAGAACTCATGCACTTATTATCGGTAACTCTCAATCTAATTAGGAGGTTCACAAAGAGACAAGTACCCCGAGGAGGTGTGTATGGGGGTTTGGTTACCCTTGCGCATCCTCGACCCATGGTACGTGAGTGTACTCTAATATTCGATCCCTCCAAAGATTAGTGATCCATTTAGTAGCTAAAGTTCTCAACTATTTTGTAGGTTTTCGAAAATAAACATGGATTGCCCAAAATACGACATCTATCACTAATAGGCTAAAGCTCTTGACACCAAAAGTTCAGACATTACTCATGGCAATACCTCAAAACTATTGCAAGTTAGTACTAAAATTAAATAGCAACCTCAATTACCTACTTTAAGTTAAGACACACAACTCAGTGCAACAGGCAAACTCTCTTAACAAGATAAACATGAAAACTCAAGAGAGTTCAACAACCAACTAAACAAAAGCTCGTTAATAAGAAAAGCATGAAAACTAAGAGCTAAACATGACAGTAGCTATGGAAAGACAAAGAACACACACAGCAAAGATAAGCATGAAAATCCTATGTTGTGTTCTAGGTTGAAGTGGAGCGTGTTTCTCTCCCATACAAAGAAAGCTGGGTTCTAACTTGTTATGAACAACAAGCAAAGCTAAAGAAACTAAAAAGGAAACTAAGAGCAAGACGCTCCAAGCATAGCACATAACGCATGAAGTGATTAAAATATAGTGGAACGAAAGACGAACTGATAATTGTTGATGGAGAAGGGGATGCACGGGGGCATCCCCAATCTTAGACGCTTGAGTCTTCTTGAATATTTCTTGGGGGTGCACGGGGGCATCCCCAAGCTTGAGCGTTTGACCCTCCTGAATTTTCTTTTATCATCTTCCCTCGCACACTTGAAAACTCCCTTCATACATAACTCATCATAATCTGATTAGCGAGGTTAGTACCCATAATAAAATAACTTTTCCCTACTGTAAATAAGGATAATCTTGAAGAGCTACTGTTTCTCAAGATTGCCAAAAGGTTTTTGCAAAGAAAAAGCAAGCTCAAGGTTTGCAAAACGAAGAAAAAGGCAAAACAGGACAGAATCTGTGAAAAACAGACCAGCAGGTAGTAAATAATTTTTTCGGGGCACTTCAGCAACTCAAATCGAAAAACTCAGAACAGACGCCCGAAAGCCAATTGTATAGAGCACGCTTTCAAAAAAATTCAGATCAAAAAGATGATCTGGTGATTTTATACGAATTTTTCTGTCCAAGGACAGAATCTGTTTTCTGGACTGCACGTCGCAACTTTTGAACTTTCTTGCAATCAGAGGCTAAACTTGGCACAAAGCTGAAAAGAAAAGATACAATTATGATGCTACTGTAGTAAAAAACATCAAGACACAACAAAAGCAAAAAATAAATCCTAATTCGTTGTGGGCTGCCTCCCAAAAGCGCTTTCTTTTATGCCTTTAAGCTAGGCATAATGCAAAGAGAGAAGATCAAGTTTTATCAAGAGTAAGAGAATAGCTAGCCCATGTAATGGACTCAAAAGGCAACTTAATCTTCTTTCTAGGGAAGTGTTCCATCCCTTTTTTGAGAGGAAATTGGAATTTTATATTCCCCTCTTTCATGTCAATGATAGCACCAACGGTGCGAAGAAAAGGGCGTCCCAAAATAATTGGACAAGAAGATTCACATTCAATATCCATAATAGTAAAATCAACGGGAACATAATTGTCATTGACAATGATAAGAACATCGTCGATCTTCCCCAAAGGTTTCTTTACGGAAGAATCAACAAGACGAACACCAAAAGAACAAGGATCAAAAGATTTCAATTTAAACATATCATACGTTCTTTTGGTCATAATGGAGGTACCAGCTCCAACATCACATAAAGCATAGCAATAGAAGTTATTCAACTTAATTTTAATCATAGGATCCCAACCATCTTCTAGCTTTCTAGGTATAGAGGCTTCTACCCTAAGCTTCTCCTCCCTAGCTTTGATGAGAGCATTAGTGATATGCTCCGTGAAGGCAAGATTAAGTGTGCTAGTGTGGGGATCTATAGACATCTTGTGAAGAAAACTAATAACTTCAGAAAGGGTGCAATTATCAAAATCAAGGTCACTACTATCAAGTAAAGTGGTAGTGGTGTCCTTTAGGCTCACTTGTTTGGTAGCTTCTATGGTCATAGGAGTTTCTTCTACGGTTGAGGTCATAGCATCACCATTAATAAGTCCAATGGGACTAGGAGTGCATTGGGTGCTAAGAGTTTGGATATCCTCAACAACTTGGATAGTAGCAACAGTGTGGTGGGTAGGAAGGCTCTTAATTCTATCTTCTTCCTCCTTTTCTCTAGCCCATCTCTCTTTAAGTTTAGCCATCATCCTAATGTTTTCATTAATTTGCACTTGAATAGCATTCATAGGAGTGGTCTTCCTCTCCTCAAGAGGAGAAGTTCTAATTTTAAGCAACTCTACCTCATGGGCTAAATTGTCTACCTTCGAAAAGAGATTATCTAGTTTGTTTAGTTTTTCTTCT
The DNA here is from genome assembly GCA_902687465.1 of Secale cereale. Taxonomy (NCBI): domain Eukaryota; kingdom Viridiplantae; phylum Streptophyta; class Magnoliopsida; order Poales; family Poaceae; genus Secale; species Secale cereale. The sequence continues at coordinate 631,127,474 of LR738714.1, forward strand.
ACACTCTTATTGAAGGCCTTTTGGGTAGTGATGAAGTCTTTAAGCATAATCTCTAGTTCAGAAGTGGAGTTCTTGGTGCTAGGATAAGCATTGTTGTTCCCATAGGAATTAGAGGGGAACGGTCTAGGGTTGCTACCAAAATTACTCCTATAAGCATTGTTATTGAAATTGTTTCTAGAGATAAAGTTCACATCTACTTGATCTTGAGCAATCAAAGAATTTAAAGGAACATCATGAGGATCAATAGAAGATTGCTTGGAAAGTAGAGACATGATCAAGTCAACTTTTTCATTTAGGGAGGAAATCTCCTCGACAGAGTTTACCTTCCTACCTGTTGGAGCGCGTTCGGTGTGCCATTGGGAATAATTGGTCATCATCTCGTCGAGAAGCTTCGTGGCAGCACCAATTGTAGTTGACATAAAGGTTCCTCCTACGACCGAATCTAACAAGTTCCGCGAGGTAAAGTTCAAGCCTGCATAAAAAGTTTGGATAACCATCCAAGTAGTCAAACCATGAGTAGGGCAGTTCTTGACAAGAGATTTCATGCGTTCCCAAGCTTGGGCAACGTGTTCATTATCCAATTGTTTAAAATTCATTATGTTACTCCTTAATTGGATAATTTTAGCAGGGGGATAGTACTTCCCAATAAAGGCATCCTTGCACTTGTCCCAAGAATCTATGATATTCCTAGGCAAGGATTGAAACCAGATTTTAGCTCCTCCTCTCAAGGAGAAAGGAAAAAGCTTAAGCTTAACAATATCACCATCTACTTCTTTGTACTTTTGCATATCACAGAGCTCAACAAAATTCTTTAAGTGCAAAGCAGCATCATCTCCAGCACCGGAGAATTGATCTTTCATAACTAGGTTCAGTAAAGCAGGTTTAATCTCATAAGAAGGTGCTGAAGTGGCAGGTGTAGCAATAGGCGTGCAGATAAAGTCATTGTTGTTATGACTAGTGAAGTCACACAACTTGGTGTTCTCGGTGGAACCCATAGCAACAGCAAGCAAGATAACTATTTTTGTGATTTTTGATAAAGGACACTAAAGCAAAAACTGAAAGGTAAACTAACAAGACTAAAAAGCAAAGATAAAAGATAGCATGCAAGTCCCCTATCTTGAAGAGTGGAGTCCCCGGCAACGGCGCCAGAAACTTTTGCTTGATGGCTTCTCGCCCCTCGTTGGTTACCCCAAGTGGAAGGTTTGAGATGTAGCGTAACGACAAGTTTCCCTTGGCAAGATACCAAGGATCGAATCCCGTGAGACTCCGAGGGTCGACAAGAAGGTGTCAACAGCTAACGGCGCCTGATACTTAGCGGTTGACAGGACCTGCACACAGATACAAATAACTTTGCTCCCAACGAGTACAGAGAGGTTGTCAATCCTTCCGGCCTTGCTGTTTACAAAGGATCAAACACAAGAGGTAATAATGATAGCTATGACTGCAACTAGGAAATAGAAACATGAAGTAAATATAGAGTGTGATCAGTGTTGGTAATATGGACCGGGGTCCCATGATGTTCACTAGTGATGTCTCTCTCCCAAAAGACGATAAAACAACTAAGCAAGGTAAACAAATTACAACTGGGCAATTGACAGGATTATGTGCGCTTACCAATGCTAACTATGCTGTAAAGAAAGGTAGAGGCTCTAAGCATGGGCGGTACGCCAAGGCAAGTAGACCGAAATCCATCTGCATCTACTACTAATCATCCACCTTGAGATATCTATCCAGAACATCTCGCTGGTATTAAGTTGCGAGTCCCACCCAAAGTGTAAACTCAAAGCAACAGACAACTGCATTAAAAGAACTTTGCGTAAAGTAAACAATCCTTGCACCCGCAAGTACAAGCACCGTTGTTTTCCCCCTTGTGGCAACAGCACATCCCCTAGACTCATGTTTCTTTCACTCAAGCTAGTCATTAGGGGGCATGAACCCACAATCAAGCATAACGTTCCCTCTGGAGTTACTACCTACTACTTGGCCAAAGCAATAAACAGCAACGTAGAACATGCAAGAATTACTCAAGAACTAAAATATAAAAGAGGTGAATCAAATATATTACTCACACACAATCTGAACATAATCTCATAATCCATCGGATCCCAGCAAACTCAGCAGAGCAACAGCATAAAGAATACATATGTGCCTCGATCATGTAGGGCAGCTCACGAGGTCTAATACATGAAGGACAAAGAGGGGAGGAGAACATCACATAGCTACTGGTCATGGACCCATGGTCCAAGGGGGACTACTCACAACTCATCCGGGAAGCGTCCATGGTGGTGGAGAAGCTCCCGGTGGTGGTTCTCCCCTCCGGCAGGGTGCCGGGAAGAGTTCTCCTGATGCTCCCGATCTTGGAAGCGTTGCGGCGGCAGAACAGAGACGAGATCGCGAAAAAGGGTTCCGTCCTCGAGGGTTTCGGGACGCGAGGAGTATATATGCCAAAGGGGTCACCAGAAGCGGAGAGGGGGGCCCAGGCGCCCCCCTAGGGCGGCCATGGGTGGGGCCGCCTGGGCTGGCCGCCTGGGCTGCCCCTGGCTCCCCTATGGCCCCACTTTGGTTTTTCTCGAAGCTTCCTGTACGTTGATTTTTTCTGTATTTTTCCCGGAATTTTTGGAGCACTTTTAATATGGGGGAAATCTGAAATAGAAAAACAACAGAAAACAGGAACTGGCACTGTGGTGCACTGAGTTAATAGGTTAGTCCAAATATGATCAAAAGTGTATGGAAGTGCATAAATATCATAGCAATATCACACAAAAGAAGCATGGAGCAAGCAGAAATTATAGATACGTTTTGGACGTATCACATACTAGATTGAAACTGGGCCCTAAATGCTAGTACATATTCAGATTCCACACGTAGCCAATCAAGACCCTAGAATGTGGCATTTGTTCATCCTACCAAGAACAGCAGCATCCAGAAAGGTAAAACGGAACATATTTCCCCTTGAGGAACAGACAAGGCACAACCGCAATTCATGGCATTGAAAATGAAATGTCAATCCACCCCACTGGCATCATATCACATAGCACACATTTCAGAGGAAACGGCCCATGTGCAACCTACAGCCTAGTGGTATCAGTGAGAGGAGCAGCTACAGCCACATCTGATGCACTCTTGGGCGTCCATCTAGGCAAATAAGAAAAGAAAGAAAAAGAAAACAAGAACGGGGATGGACCTGGTTGCTGGTGTTGTTGTTGCAGACGAGGAGGAGACCAGCAGGGGCACCTTGCTGCCGGAGCACCTTGCAGAGGAGGAGGAGGTCAAGAGGGGCAACTTGCCGCCGGAGCAAGCACCTTGCCGGATCTGGGTCACCTTCCCGGCGTCCTTCTCCTCGGCAAGCACCTTGCCACCCGAGGATCTATAGAGAACACGGCCGGTCAGAGAGAGAGAGAGAGAGCGAGAGAGAGAGAGAGAGAGAGA
>LR738714.1:631130912-631144143 GCA_902687465.1 Secale cereale
GGAAGGTGGCGCGGCGGAGAAGGCCGGCGACCTCAACCCTAGCAGACAGCGAGGGGCGGCGGGGTGGCGGCCAGTGGGAGGGCCTGCTCGGCGAGGGAGGTGCTGGGGTGTGGATCTTGTGGAAAGGGGGGGGGGCAGCGCGGGGGAGGGTGATGGCTTCACGCCCCTCATTGGTTACCCCAAGTGGAAGGTTTGAGATGCAGTGTAGCGGTTGACAGGACCTGCACACAGATACAAATAACTTTGCTCCCAACGAGTACAGAGAGGTTGTCAATCCCTCCGGCCTTGTCGTTTACAAAGGATCAAACGCAAGAGATAATAGTGATAGGTATGACTGCAACTAGTAAGTAAGAACAGAAAGTAAATAGCGGGTGTGATCAGTGATGGTAATATGGACCGGGGTCCCATGATGTTCACTAGGGATGTCTCTCTCCCAAAAGGCGATAAAACAGCTAAGCAAGGTAAACGAATTACAGCTGGGCAATTGACAGGATTATGTGCGCAAACCGATGCTAACTATGCTGCAAAGAAAGGTAGAGGCTCAAAAGCATGGGCGGTACGCCAAGGCAAGTAGACCGAAATCCATCTGCATCTACTACTAATCATCCACCTTGAGATATCTATCCAGAACATCTCGCTGGTATTAAGTTGCGAGTCCCACCCAAAGTGTAAACTCAAAGCAACAGACAACTGCATTAAAAGAACTTTGCGTAAAGTAAACAATCCTTGCACCCGCAAGTACAAGCACCGTTGTTTTCCCCCTTATGGCAACAGCACATCCCCTAGACTCATGTTTCTGTCACTCAAGCTAGTCATCGAGGGGCATGAACCCACAATCAAGCATAACGTTCCCTCTTGGAGTTACTACCTACTACTTGGCCAAAGCAATAAACAGCAACGGAGAACATGCAAGAATTACTCAAGAACATAAATATAAAAGAGGTGAATCAAATATATTACTCACACACAATCTGAACATAATCTCATAATCCATCGGATCCCAACAAACTCATCATAGCAACAGCATAAGGATTACATATGTGCCTCGATCATGTAGGGCAGCTCACGAGGTCTAATCGGTGAAGAACAAAGAGGGGAGGAGAACATCACATAGCTACTGGTCATGGACCCATGGTCCAAGGGAGACTACTCACAACTCATCCGGGAGGCGTCCATGGTGGTGGAGAAGCTCCCGGTGGTGACCCTCCCCTCCGGCAGGGTGCCGGGAAGAGTTCTCCTGGTGCTCCCAATCTTGGAAGCGCGGCGGCGGCGGAACAGAGATGAGATCGCGAAAAAGGGTTCCGTCCTCAAGGGTTTCGGGACGCGATGTAAATATATGCCAAAGGGGGGCGTCAGAAGAGGCAAGGGGGGCCCAGGCGCCCTGGCGACGCGTCCAGGAGGGGGGCCGCCCCCTCTGGTCGCCTGGAGCCCTGGTGGCCCCCCTCTGGCCCTACTTTGGCCGCATGGAAGCTTCCGGAACGCTGATTTTTTATATATTTTCCCGGGATTTTTCTAGCAATTTACGTAATGGGAAAACCTGAAATACAAAAACAGTAGAAAACAAAAACTGGCACTGGGGTGCACTGAGTTAATAGGTTAGTCCAAATATGATCAAAAGTGTATGGAAGTGCATAACTATCATAGCAATATCAGACAAAAGAGGCATGGAGCAAGCAGAAATTATAGATACGTTTTGGACGTATCAACATCCCCAAGCTTAATTCCTGCTCGTCCTCGAGTAGGTAAATGATAACAAGCATAATTTCTATGGTGACATGCTACCAACCATATAAGAACTTTTCACAGTCACATGACAAATACGTACTGAGATAATGAATCTGTAGTAATTAAGTTGCCTCATGAGAATATCACAAAGAACTGAAAGTTTTACAATATGATACTGAAACACTCAATAGATTTGTAGTGAGCATGGTGTGCAAACATGACAAAGTGGTACCTCGCTTGCCCCCTTTAGTGAAGCAAAACATAAATGCAGGGGCACCTCCAAAGTTTAAGTGACGACTAGATACAATGATTTCAGAATAAACGATATCATAATCATGCAGAAGACAATGGTACTTTGGGACAATGCACATTACACTCAGAATGACAATCATGCTCTCAATAGTTGGTGCTTTAAAGAAAGAAGGTGGAGACTCTCGAACCGTGGCTTTTGATGGCAAGGTTGAAAATCCGTGGTCGGAAACAAAGACAAAACATGTACCAGAGCTCTTGGTTTTTAAAAACAAAGGTAAAAATTATTTTTTTTAGAGATGCATATTTCGTCAACGACTGCTAGTAGATAACTCAATTACTTCTCGAGCTGGACAAGTTTCGAGGAACGGCTCCCGTACGAGGACGATCACATCCCCTTAATCTCCTTTGTTTATCACTGCCAAAGTTTTCTGATTTCTCATGAACAAAGCGTGAAGGAGGGTTTCTTTGTTGTATATTTTTTTAATGAGCCGGGCGCACTCTTTGCCAGTTCCTTCTCGTATTAGGGGTTTGCACATTAGACATGCAATCCCGGGGTGAAGCTTGTCCAACTTAAAAAGATCATGAATTAACTACTACTTCCTCATGAGCTAAAACAGAGGCACAAAAGAGAAATGCTTTTGATTAATTTCGAGATGGTACACGAAAGTCTTCGTTAGGAATGGCAAGTAAATACCATGTATAGGAAGGTATGGTGGACTCATATGGCATAACTGGTTTAAAGGATTTTGGATGCACAAGCAGTCAGTCCGCTTAGTACAGGCGAAGGTTAGCAAAAGACTGGGAGCGACCAACTAAGAGAGCAATGACGGTCATAATCATGCAGAGCGACAAAGCAACATTGAATCGGGCATGGAAGTTATATCGCTACTCAGAAATTAAAGATCATCAAGGCTTGATAGACTTTCTTTACAGTCTTAAATATGCGTGAGCATATGCCAAGTCAATCAAAATAAATTCTTGGAGGAAGATATCACTAAACCATACCACATCATAGGCAAACAAATCATGTTCGTACTTCAATAACACATTAAGAATCCCCCAGCTATTTGAGACTAGCCATAAGAAAACATGAACTACTAAGCACCATTATGCACATAGCATTTTTATCATAGACATATCAACCAGTGCAACAGAAGCCAACTCTCTTAACAAGATAAGCATGATAACTCAAGAGAGTTCCAGCAACCAACTAAACAAAAGCTCTTTAAAAAGTAAAGCATGAAAACAAATAGCTGAACATGACAGTAGCTATTGAAAGACAAAGAACATACACAGCAAAGATAAACATGAAAATCCCATGTTATGTTCTAGGTTGAAGTGGAGCGTGTTTCTCTCCCACACAAAGAAAGCTGAGTTCCAACTCGTTATGAAAAGCAAGCAAAGCTAAAGAAAACTAAAAAGGAAACTAAAAGCAAGACGCTCCAAGCATAGCACATAACACATGAAGTGATTAAAATATAGTGGAATGAAAGACGAACTGATAATTGTTGATGGAGAAGGGGATGCACGGGGGCATCCCCAAGCTTAGACGCTTGAGTCTTCTTGAATATTTCTTGGGGGTGCATGGGGGCATCCCCAAGCTTGAGCGTTTGACACTCCTGAATCTTTTTATCATCTTCCCTCGCACACTAGAAAACTCCCTTCATACATAACTCATCATAATCTGATTAGCGAGGTTAGTACCCATAATAAAATAATTTTTCCTTGCTAGAAATAAAGATAATCTTGAAGGTCTACTGTTTCTCAAGATTGCCAAAAGGTTTTTGCAAAGAAAAAGCAAGCTCAAGGTTTGCAAAACGAAGGAAAGGCAAAACAGTACAGAATCTGTGAAAAACAGACCAGCAGGTAGTAAATAATTTTTTCGGTGCACTTCTGCAACTCAAATCAAAAAACGCAGAACAGACGCCCGAAAGCCAATTGTATAGAGCACGCTGTCGAAAAAATTCAGACCAAAAAGATGATCTGGTGATTTTATACGAATTTTTCTATCCAAGGACAGAATCTGTTTCCTGGACAGCACGTCACAACTTTTGAACTTTCTTGCAATCAGAGGCTAAACTTGGCACAAAGCTGAAAAGTAAAGATACAATGATGATGCTACTGTAGTAACAAACATCAAGACACAAGAAAAGCAAAAGAAAATTTTATTCATTGTGGGCTGCCTCCCAAAAGCGCTTTCTTTTATGCCTTTAAGCTAGGCATAATGCAAAGAGATCAAGTTTTATCAAGAGTAAAAGAATAGCTAGCCCGTATAACGGACTCAAAAGGTAACTTAATCTTCTTTCTAGGGAAGTGTTCCATCCCTTTCTTGAGAGGAAATTGGAATTTTATATTCCCCTCTTTCATGTCAATGATAGCACCAACGGTGCGAAGAAAAGGACGTCCCAGAATAATTGGACAAGAAGGTTCACATTCAATATCCATAATAGTAAAATCAACGGGAACATAATTGTCATTGACAATGATAAGAACATCGTCGATCCTCTCCAAGGGTTTCTTTATGGAAGAATCAACAAGACGAACACCAAAAGAACAAGAATCAAAAGGTTTCAATTTAAGCATATCATATATTCTTTTGGGCATAACGGAGGTACTAGCTCCAACATCACATAAAGCATAGCAAGAGAAGTTATTCAACTTAATTTTAATCATAGGATCCCAACCATCTTCTAGCTTTCTAGGTATGGAGGCTTCTACCCTAAGTTTCTCCTCCCTAGCTTTGGTGAGAGCATTAGTGATATGCTCTGTGAAGGCAAGATTGAGTGTGCTAGTGCGGGGATCTCTAGCCATTCTTTGTAAAAAGGTGACAACTTCCGAGAGACTACAATTATCAAAATCAATTTTATCATTATTGAGCAGAATTGTAGTGTCATCTTCTTTGTTTGAATTGCTCTCTATTATAAGAGTTTGAACGTCTTCCCAAGTTTGGGGAAGTACAAGAGCAACTTTAAACTGAGGCTCATACTTTTTCCCTGGAAGATCATGCCATGGGCATAACTCTCCATTAAGATTAACATAATCACAAGGTTTATACCTTTTGTAGATCCCGACAGTGGTGGCGTGATGGAAGAAGGGGTGTACTCCTCCCATTTAGTGTTTTTGGTGGAACCCATAGCAGCAAGCAAGCAAGATAACTATTTTTGTGATTTTTGATAAAGGGAACTAAAGCAAAACTGAAAGGTAAACTAACAAGACTAAAAAGCAAAGATAAAAGATAGCGTGCAACTCCCCTATCTTGAAGAGTGGAGTCCCCGGCAACGGCGCCAGAAAACTTTGCTTGATGGCTTCTCGCCCCTCGTTGGTTACCCCAAGTAGAAGGTTTGAGATGCAGTGTAGCGGTAGTTTTCCCTTGGCAAAGATACCAAGGATCGAATCCCGTGAGACTCCGAGGGTCAACAAGAAGGTGTCAACTGCTAGCGGCGCAACTTAGTGATTGACAGGACCTGCACACAGATACAAATAACTTTGCTCCCAACGAGTACAGAGAGGTTGTCAATCCCTCCGGCCTTGTCGTTTACAAAGGATCAAACGCAAGAGATAATAGTGATAGGTATGACTGCAACTAGTAAGTAAGAACAGAAAGTAAATAGCGGGTGTGATTAGTGATGGTAATATGGACTGGGGTCCCATGATGTTCACTATTGATGTCTCTCTCCCAAAAGACGATAAAACAGCTAAGCGAGGTAAACGAATTACAGTTGGGCAATTGACAGGATTATGTGCGCAAACCAATGCTAACTATGCTGCAAAGAAAGGTAGAGGCTCAAAAGCATGGGCGGTACGCCAAGGCAAGTAGACCGAAATCCATCTGCATCTACTACTAATCATCCACCTTGAGATATCTATCCAGAACATCTCGCTGGTATTAAGTTGCGAGTCCCACCCATAGTGTAAACTCAAAGCAACAGACAACTGCATTAAAAGAACTTTGCGTAAAGTAAACAATCCTTGCACCCGCAAGTACAAGCACCGTTGTTTTCCCCCTTGTGGCAACAGCACATCCCCTAGACTCATGTTTCTGTCACTCAAGCTAGTCATCGAGGGGCATGAACCCACAATCAAGCATAACGTTCCCTCTTGGAGTTACTACCTACTACTTGGCCAAAGCAATAAACAGCAACGGAGAACATGCAAGAATTACTCAAGAACATAAATATAAAAGAGGTGAATCAAATATATTACTCACACACAATCTGAACATAATCTCATAATCCATCGGATCCCAGCAAACTCATCATAGCAACAGCATAAGGATTACATATGTGCCTCGATCATGTAGGGCAGCTCACGAGGTCTAATCGGTGAAGAACAAAGAGGGGAGGAGAACATCACATAGCTACTGGTCATGGACCCATGGTCCAAGGGAGACTACTCACAACTCATCCGGGAGGCGTCCATGGTGGTGGAGAAGCTCCCGGTGGTGATCCTCCCCTCCGGCAGGGTGCCGGGAAGAGTTCTCCTGGTGCTCCCTATCTTGGAAGCGCGGCGGCGGCGGAACAGAGATGAGATCGCGAAAAAGGGTTCCGTCCTCGAGGGTTTCGGGACGCGGTGTAAATATATGCCAAAGGGGGGCGTCAGAAGAGGCAAGGGGGGCCCAAGCGCCCTGGCGGCGTGGCCAGGAGGGGGGGGGGCCTCTGGTCGCCTGGAGCCCTGGTGGCCCCCCCCTCTGGCCCTACTTTGGCCGCATGGAAGCTTCCGGAACGCTGATTTTTTATATATTTTTCCCGGGATTTTTCTGGCAATTTACGTAATGGGAAAACCTGAAATACAAAAACAGCAGAAAACAGAAACTTGCACTGGGGTGCACTGAGTTAATAGGTTAGTCCAAATATGATCAAAAGTGTATGGAAGTGCATAAATATCATAGCAATATCACACAAAAGAGGCATGGAGCAAGCAGAAATTATAGATACGTTTTGGACGTATCAGCGGGTGTCAGCGACGCCGGCACGATGACGGAGCACAGGGCGGTCGGTGGCCGCGGTGACGCGTGGCGGCCGCGCTCGGGGAGGCGGATCTAGAGGAGTGGAGGGGCAGCGCCATGGAGGCCGAGGAGTGGAGGGGCGGCGCAGTGGGACGGGGCGACGACGCAGTGGGACGGGGCGGCGGCGCAGTGGAGGGAGAGGGGGATAAGTGGGTCGGGGCGGCGGCGAATGGAGGGAGAGGGGAATGGGGGAGGGCCTTTCCACCATTCCGTTCTTATGACACGCTTCATATTGTCATATTTCCATGCATGCTCATGTAGTTGACATCGTATTTGTGGCAAAGCCACCATGCGTAATTCTTCATACATGTCACTCTTGATTCATTGCACATCCTGGTACACCGCCGGAGGCATTCTGTAGGATCGAAAGTATGTCTAGAGGGGGGGTGATTAGACTACTTGTAAATATAAAAATTCTGCCTTTTGATCATGAACAGTTTTTGGCAGTTTCACAATTATGATCAAGACAAGTATCACCCTACACATGCAATTCTAGAGTATAAGCAGCGGAAAGTAAATTGCACATGTAGTAAAGAGAGGTGGAGAAGATCAAACGCAATTTGGAGACACGGAGATTTTTCTCGTGGTTCCGATAGGTGGTGCTATCGTACATCCACGTTGATGGAGACTTCAACCCACGGAGGGTAACGGCTGCGCGAGTCCACGGAGGGCTCCACCCACGAAGGGTCCATGAAGAAGCAACCTTGTCTATTCCATCATGGCCTACGCCCACGGAGGACTAGCCTTACTCGGGGTAGATCTTCACGAAGTAGGCGATCTCCTTGCCCTTACAAACTTCTTGGTTCAACTCCACATCTCGAAGACGGAGGCTCCCAAGCGACACCTAACCAATCTAGGAGGCACCACCCTCCAAAAGGTAATAGATGTTGTTGATGATGATGAACTCCTTGCTCTTGTGCTTCAAATGATAATCTCCCCAACACTCAACTCTCCTCACTGATATGGCTGTGGTGGAAGAAAGGATTGAGTGGAAAGCAACTTGGGAAGGCTAGAAATCAAGTTTCATATGGTAGGAATGGAATAACTTGATCTCAACACAAGGGTAGGTGGTTCTCTTCTCAGAAAGTGTAAGGTAGGAGTGGTAGTACTTTCTGATGGCTATCTCCACGAATGAGGAGGGGGTGGAGGGGTATATATAGCCTCCACACAAAATCCAACCGTTACACACATAATTGAGCAATCTCGGTGAGACCGAAGTGAAAACTCGGTCAGACCGAAAGTTCAAATATAGTGAACGTTGGGGTTTTCGGTGGGACCGAAAATACCATCTCGGTTTGTCCGATATGAGTCAAAGGTAGGAACTTGCCAGTTTCGGTGGGACCGAAATCAACAACTCGGATATTCCGAAATGATGACAAACGGTTACAGAAGGTTGGCAGCCCGGTTTCGGTGAGACCGAACTCAAAATCGGATTGACCGAAATTTCTAGGGTTTGGAATATAGCTGAGGTGGTTCATCTCGGTGGGACTGAGTTGGAAGAATCGGTTTGTCCGAGATTACTTATGAGTGTGTTTAGAAGTGAAAGTTGCTGATAGTTGAAGGAGCTAAATCACTAAGCACTTGAGCAACCAGATCATCAACACAACCTCATCCCCTTTTAATAGTATTGGCTTTTCCTATGGACTCAATGTGATCTTTGATCACTAAACCAAAAATGGAGTCTTGAGCTTTTGCCAATGCTTGCCTTAGCATTTTGAGGGGTCCACTTCTTCAGACATTTCCATACCCATATCACTGAACTTCTCTGAAATGATTCTCAAGTAACTATTAGTTCAATGATATATATGTTGTTATTAATTACCAAAACCACCCGGGGATTAGTTGCACTTTCACATTCATATAGAGTCATACTTTATTCTAGTATCGAGTTGTAAATTAATATAAGTGTGATGATCATCATTATTAGAGCATTTTCCCATGTGAGGAAAGGCTAAATAAAGAAAGCCCCTCCAAAAAATAAATAAGAGAAAGGCCAAAGAGAAAAAAAAGAAAGGCCCAAACAAAAGGACAATTGCTACTACCTTTTTCCACACTTGTGCTTCAAAGTAGCACCATGTTCTTCATGATAGAAATTCTCATGTTTAGTCACTTTCATATACTAGTGGGAATTTGCATTATAGAACGTGGCTTGTATATTCCAACGATGGGCTTCCTCAAATGCCCTAGGTCTTCGTTAGCAAGCAAGTTGGATGCACACCCACTTAGTTTCTTTTGTTGAGCTTTCATACATTTTTAGCTCTAGTGCATCCGTTGCATGGCAATCCCTACTCACTCACATTGATATCTATTGATGGGCATCTCCATAGCTCGTTGATACGCCTAGTTGATGTGAGACTATCTCCCTCCTTTTGTCTTCTCCACAACCACCTCTCTATTCCACATAGTGCTATGTCCATGGCTCGCACTCATGTATTGCGTGAAAGTTGAAAGGTTTGAAAGAATAGAGTATGAAAACAAGTGCTTGGTTGAAACCGGGGTTGTGCATGATATGAATATTTTGTGTGATGAAGAGGGAGCATAGCCAGCCTATATGATTTTCTAGGGATAACTTTCATTAGCCATAGTATTTTGAGAAGACATGATTGCTTTGTTAGTATGCTTGAAGTATTATTATTTCCTATGTCAATATAGACTTTTGTATTCTTTCATATCTGAACATTCATGCCACAATTAAAAGAATTACATTGAAAACTATGTTGGTTAGCATTCCACATCAAAAAATCTATTTTTATCATTTACCTACTCGAGGATGAGCAGGAATTAAGCTTGGGGATGCTGATACGTCTCCAACGTATCTATAATTTTTTATTGTTCCATGCTATTATTTATGATGTTTTGGATGTTTAATGGGCTTTGTTATACACTTTTATATTATTTTTGGGACTAACCTATTAACCCAGAGCCCAGTGCCAGTTTCTGTTTTTCTCCTGTTTTAGGGTTTCGCGGAAAAGGAATATCAAACGGAGCCCAATTGACCTGAAAATCAACGGAGATCATTTTTGGACCAGAAGAAGCCCACGGAGAGGGACGAGAGGAATCACGGGCTGCCCACGAGGGTGGGCGGTGCGCCCCCCTACTGGGCGCGCCCCCTACCTCGTGGACAGCCCGTAGCCCGCCTTTGCTTGGCTGGCCCCAACTCCAACACCTCCTATATATACAGAAACTTCCGAAAAATAACCTAGATCGGGAGTTCCGCCGCCGAAAGCCTCTATAGCCACCGAAAACCAATGTAGACCCTGTTCCGGCACCCTGCCGGAGGGGGGAACCCTCTCCGGTGGCTATCTTCATCATCCTGGTGCTCTCCATGACGAGGAGGGAGTAGTCCACCCTCGGGGCTGAGGGTATGTACCCGTAGCTATGTGTTTGATCTCTCTCTCTCTCTCTCTCTCTCTCTCCCTCCCTCTCTCTCTCTCTCTCTCTCTCTCTCTCTCTCTCGTGTTCTTGAGATGGCACGATCTTGATGTATCGCGGGCTTTGCTATTATAGTTGGATCTTATGATGCTTCTCCCCCTCTACTCTCTTGTAATGGATTGAGTTTTCCCTTTGAAGTTATCTTATCGGATTGAGTCTTTAAGGATTTGAGAACACTTGATGTATGTCTTGCATGTGCTTATCTGTGGTGACAATGGGATATCACGTGATTCACTTGATGTATGTTTCGGTGATCAACTTGCGGGTTCTGTGACCTTGGGAATCTATGCATAGGGGTTGGCACACGTTTTCATCTTGACTTTCCGGTGGAAACTTTGGGGCACTCTTTGGAGTTCTATGTGTTGGTTGAATAGATGTTTCTGAGATTGTGTGATGCATATCGTATAATCATGCCTACGGATACTTGAGGTGACAATGGAGTATCTATGTGACATTAGGGTTTTGGTTGATTTGTGTCTTATGGTGTTATTCTAGTACGAACTCTGTGATAGATTGAACGTTGCTACGGACTCTTGAATAGATCGATCAGAAAGAATAACTTTGAGGTGGTTTCGTACCCTACCATAATCTCTTCGTTTGTTCTCCGCTATTAGTTACTTTGGAGTGACTCTTTCTTGCATGTTGAGGGCTAGTAATATGATCCAATTATGTTATCCTTGTTGAGAGAACTTGCACTAGTGAAAGTATGAACCCTAGGCCTTGTCTCCTATCATTGAAACACCGTTTATGCTCATTTTTACCACTTGCTACCTTGCTGTTTTTATATTTTCTTATTACAAACACATATATCTACCATCCATATTGCACTTGTATCACCATCTCTTCGCCGAACTAGTGCACCTATACAATTTACCATTGTATTGGGTGTGTTGGGGACACAAGAGACTCTTTGTTATTTGGTTGCAGGGTTGTTTGAGAGAGACCATCTTCATCCTACGCCTCCCACGGATTGATAACCTTAGGTCATCCACTTGAGGGAAATTTGCTACTGTCCTACAAACCTCTGCACTTGGAGGCCCAACAACGTCTACAAGAAGAAGGTTGCATAGTAGACATCAGGTCGCGCCCTGGACCCTCGTGGCCACCTCTTTCGTTCCCTCGCATGTACTCCAAGTCTTCTGTGTAGATATTGTTCCAAAAATAACTATCGCGAAGGTTTCATTCCGTTTGGACTCCGTTTGATATTCCTTTTCTGCGAAACCCTGAAATAGGATAAACAACAATCTGCACTGGGTCGTTGGGTTAATAGGTTAGTCCCAAAAATAATATAAAAGTTTATAATAAAGCCCATTAGACATCCAAAACATCATATATATAATAGCATGGAACAATAAAAAATTATAGATACGTTGGAGACGTATCAATAAGCGAACGAGCTAGCTCCATAGAAACCTCAGAAAATGGTTTAACCGCACATCATATTGTGATAATAAAGCAACATACTATTTTTTATTGATGTAGTTCCTTGTTTCTTCTGTAAGCATCCGAACACAAGCCGGTGCCCCTAGACACTTCACAACTATTGATCCAGTCGGTTGATGACAACGCCCCATGAGCCCCAAGTACGTGCATCTGGCTTGAGAGAACAGGCGTGACTCTCTAAATGAATATTCAAACCAAATGCATGTTGTCCCACCCACTCGCGCAGTTAGAGACCTCACACCTGTGAATCAACAATGTGCCTCCCTACCTCAGTATTAGCAAGCAAGCCTCTCCTACCACACCACCGTGCATCCAGAAGGTTGAGAGCCAGTGATGCCTCTCGAAGCCCCACACCCCTCCATTCCCGTGATGCCAGACACGCATGACTCTCTAGAAGCTCCACAACCGTGACTACCTAACTGCATATTCTGTAGAGACTTCACATACGTGGACCCACAACCGATACACCCTAAGTAGGTATTCGCATCCATATGCCTCTGCTACCACACTTCCAGAAGCATGACTCTCACGTGCCCGTGCTAACACACGCTCGTAACTCTAAAGACTTCACAACCGTGACTACCAAACTGCATATTCTGTAGAGACTTCACACATGTGGACCCACAACCGATACCCCCTAAGTAGGTATTCGCATCCATATGCCCCTACTACCACACTTCCAGACGCATGACTCTCACGTGCCCGTGCTAACACACGCTCGTAACTCTAAAGACTTCACAACTGTGACTCTCTGATTGAGTCTTCAGATGCATACCCCTGCCACCACACATCTATGCATCCACAACCTGTAGAACCTGGTGTACCGTGCCTCACACGTCTATTAAGATGCTAAAGCGAACAAAAAACCACAGCCAGGCGGCATGCGCCGTGACTCTTACACGGTCCTGATTCCACGCCCGCGTGGCTCCTGAGACTTCACAACTATGCCTCTGTAGCCGGGCATTCTGACACATGCGTCTGCCACTCCACTATTTTGCATCCACGTGCCTGCATCAACGTGCCTCCTGTGCCTACATAAACGTGCCTAGCATGACACTTCAAGTGACTCTTACGTGACCCGCAGTGCCACACCCACGTGACTTCACAACCATGGTTCTCTAACCGAGTAGTCGGACTCATGCCTGTGCCACCACACTTTTGTGCATCCAAAGAATGCACGTACGTACCTATGGTGCCATCACTTATGTGCTTTACGTCCCTGCACCCACGTGCCTAGCATGACATGCGCCGTGACTCTTACACGGTCCCGATGCCACGCCCGCGTGGCTCCTGAGACTTCACAACCATGCCTTTGTAACCGAGCATTCTGACACATGCGTCTGCCACTGCACTCTTTTGCATCCACGTGCCTAC